>CM060484.1:1940803-2080803 GCA_030544235.1 Lepturacanthus savala
TTCTTCTTCTTCTTCTTCTTCTTCTTCTTCTTCTTCTTCTTCCTCTTCCTCTTCTTCTTCTTCTTCTTCTTCTTCTCTCCATCTTCGGTGCCTGTTTCCTCCTGTCGTAGCTGCAGCATATGGTCTGGCAGCAGGAAGTCTCTGAGTACAAGAACGCACCGAGAGAAAAATCTGAATCACAACTCACTTCTGTTTCAAAAGAGCAAATCCTACCAGGGAGCTGCAGGAAACCGTCCAGAAAAACCTTTATTTCCAGACGGCCAGGCTCTCTGAGGACATTCAAAGCTGAGGATTCACTCAGAGCTGATGTACAGCATCACACAAACTCATGTTTTAACTGGTATTTGTCTTTTTATGGGGGGTTTGTCTTCATTGAGGATTCACAGAGAGGACAGAATGACGCCAGAATCTGCCAAAATCCAGCGGGGGAGCAGCCAATAAAAGAGAAGAAGATGAGAGAAGCTGAAGAACATCACATGGAAGGGTAATTATCTTCATTTAAGTCATATTTGTGGTAGAAATTGAAGTGTGTGTGATTTTCTAGGCACTAAAATGCTGTTTTACAGTCACGTTTCTCTGTGCTCATTGGAAAAAAATCACTTTATAATGACGTAGGAGACCATTACTTGAATTAAAATTAAAATATTCAGTGCAGACGTTCAGATTAGAGGATGTTTTCCTGTTGTTAACAGTAGTAGAATGACCTCTAACTGAAATCAGCTTGATCTGGAGGCATCTAATACAGTGGCATGGCTCAATAGTTGAAAATCGTGTGCTAAAGTGCCCTTTAGGAGCCAAAATGTGTGTTAAAGTGCCCTTTAAGAGACAAAACACATGCTAAAATCTTCTTTAGGGGAAAAACACATGTTGAAATATGTGCTAAAGTGCCCTTTTGGAAGCCAAAATGTGTGTTGAAGTGGCCTCTCGGAGCCAAAACTCTAAGACTCTAAGAGACAAAACACATGCTGAAATCTCCTTTAGGGGTAAGATGTGTGTTAAAATGCCCTCTAGGGGCAAAACACATGTTAAAGTGCCCTCTACTTGTGTTAAGTGCCCCCTATAAGGCAAAACATGTGTTAAAATGCTCTCTAGGAGAAAATGCATGCTAAAATCTCCTTTAGGGACCAAAACGCATGTTAAAGTGCCCTCATGGAAGCCAGAATGTGTGTTAAAGTGCCCTCTAGGGGCAAAACACATCTTAAACGTCCCTCTAGGAAACCCAAACTTGTGTTAAGTGCCCTCTATAAGGCAAAACATATGATAAAATGCCCTCTAGGTGCCAAAACATGTGTTAAAGTGCCCTCTAGAGGCAAAACAGGTGTTAAAGTGCCCTCTCTGAACCAAAACATGTGTTAAAGTGCCCTCTAGAGGAAAAACACATGTTAGAGTGCCCTTTAGGAAACCTAAACGTATGTTAAGTGCCCTCTATAAGGCAAAACATGTGTTAAAGTGCCCTCTCTGAACCAAAACTTGTGTTAAGTGCCCTCTATAAGGCAAAACATGTGCTAAAATGCTCTCTAGGAGACAAAACACGTGCTAAAATCTCCTTTAGGTGCCAAAATGCATGTTAAAGTGCCCTCTAGGAGGCAAAATACATGCTAAAGTGCCCTCTTGGAAGCCAGAATGTGCGCTAAACTGCCCTCTAGGAGCCAAAATGCATATCAAAATGCCTTCTTCAGTGGGCAAAATATGTGCTAAAGTGCCCTTTTGGAAGCCAAAATGTATGTTAAAGTGCCCTATCTGAGCCAAAACCTGTGTTAAATTGCCCTGTAGGAGACAAAACAAATGCTAAGATCTCATTTAAGGGCCAGAACACATGCTAAAGTGCCCTCTTGGAGCCAGAACACATGCTAAAGTGCCCTCTTGGAGCCAGAACACATGCTAAAGTGCCCTCTTCAGTGGCTAAGACGTGGCTTTTTATCCTTTTTTCGCCCCTTCCCTTCAGTAAAGTCAGTGCACACCACTGATGTAACATGATCTGTTACAATACACCTCAATACAAAGAGCTGTTAGCTGAGTATCAAGCTGTGTAAACATGGGGTAACAGTAGTGTTGTATAAAGCTGTGATGTTGAATGGCTCCTGGTTGGTTCGTAGATGAACTGGTAGCTCTGGTCCAGGTCTGGATAATAAACTCTGGCCCAGTTCTCTCTCCTCTCTGATAACTGGCTCAGCGACGTTCAGTTTGGCAGCGCTGGTTGTTTGTTGTGGACTTGGCAGAACGGGACGTATTTATCTAAAATCTCCTGATCCTGGACTTGTTCTCATAGCGTTGGTGTCCTCCTGCTACGAGATGAAGCCGAGTCCAAGGTGAGTCAGCACAGAAGCTGATTGGCTGCAGGTTTAAAGGAATCAGGAGATTCCTCTAATAATTCTACAGTAGAATACAATAGAAGTAGGGCGATATCAGGTAAATGGGGCCACTATTATACACAACACCAAATATGCCTTTTCCATGTATATTCATGATTGAATTATGTGAAGAAATATAATTGTTTAGGCCCAAAAATCTTGAAACATGGACTGCGACAGTTTTGTTTGCATGAGTGGTTTCAGGTAAAATGGGCCATCTCATCAGGTAAAATGGGCCATCATACGATTTAACATTTAAACACAATTGCTTAGAACCACATAACTTTTAAATATAATTAAATAAACTCATATTGCCTTATATAGATCCTATAAATCATAAAATATCCCCTTTTTTTGCATGAGCTGTTTCAGGTAAAATGGGCCACCTCATCAGGTAAAATGGGCCAGTTAAATGACAAAGGGAAATTCAGATTCAATATTAAATAACTTTTAAAATACATTAAACAAACTCATATTGCTGCTATTAAAACAAGAACAGATCAGTTATGTGTTGTACACACACGCTAAAACACCTATGAATACAAGCTAAGCTAACGCTACACAATAGCTAGCACCCAAGCTAAGTTGCACAAACACAGTTGAACTAATTCCACATGACAATCAACAAACTGCCCATGTTTTAGTTGAACCAAATGTCATGTGGCCCATTTTAGCTAAAACCATTTGGCCCATTTTATCTTCGGGGGTTAAGGTAAAAGGGGCCACCAAGATAAACATCACTTTTCCAAAAAAAAATATGTTAATATATGAAACTAACAGCATTATTTCTGATTTCTGGTTCAGTCTAGATTTGAAGTATTGTCTCATCACCATAGAAACCATAAACCAATCAAATCACCTGTTACTATATCAACAGTTTAAATCCTTTATAGTCATTGGCTCTAATTTCCAGAGGAACCTGAAATGGCCCCTTTTACCTGATACCACTCTACTGTGTCTTTACTGTGATTCATTGTGTACTATAAATAAATGAAATACTGTGATTCCAGTTGTATTTATTTAATGATGCAGCAGCTTTAACCTACTGAACCTTCAACGTGTTAATGTTCTGTCTTGTAGATGCTGTGAATATTCCTGTGTGTGTGTGTGTGTGTGTGTGTGTGTGTGTGTGTGTGTGTGTAGGGATTTACAGCGACTGATAAAAGCTGCTGTGTTTTTCTGTGCTGTCATTGTGTTGCTGTGTTACAGTAAATCCTCTGTTATGTAACTGAGTGAAGCTCCTTCTTCTTCTTTTCTGTGTGAAACACATCAATCATCACATCACAAACACACAAACACACGGATGAACCGTGTTAAATCAGTAAAACCAGTAAATGATGTGGCTACAACACTAAGAAGTTGTGGGACTTTACAAAAGAAGAAGATGGAGCTGTGCAGTGAGTACTTTACTAGAGTCTCCTCTTCTTTTTGTTGTAATTATTCTGTTTTTTCCATGTGCAGTTTTCAGCTTTGTATGTGATTTACATAGATTAGTGTCAGTCTGGTCCCACTAAACTCATTTATTTAAATTAGAGGTAAACTAGATGACTTAAATATAGCAGAACATCTTAATTAAGTGCTAAATCATATAGTTATGTTGAATTTACTAAACCTTATTACATTGCATTTACTAAACATTATTATGTTGAATTTACTAAACATTATTACATGGAATTTACGAAACCTTATTATATTGAATTTATTTAACCTTAATTTTAAAAATGTATTAAACATGATTATTTTGAATTTACTAAACCTTTTTATGTTGAATTTACTAAATGTAATTATATTGAATTTACTAAACATTATTAAGTTAAATTTATTAAAATTTATTATGTTGAATTTGCTAAACTTTATTATGTTGAATTTATTAAACATTATTATATTGAATTGATTAAATATTATTACATTGAATTTATTAAACATCATTATGCTGAATTTACTAAATCTTATTATGTTGAATTTATTAAACATAATTATGTTGAATTTACTAAACCTTATTATGTTGATTTTACTAAACCTTATTATTTTGGATTTACTTAAACCTTATTATGTTGAATTTACTAAACATTATTATTTTGGATTTACTAAACCTTATTATGTTGAATTTACTAAACATTGTTATTTTGGATTTACTTAAACCTTATTATGTTGAATTTACTAAACATTATTATGTTGAATTTACTAAACCTTATTATGTTGAATTTACTAAACATAATTATGTTGAATTTACTAAACCTTATTATGTTGATTTTACTAAACCTTATTATGTTGAATTTACTAAACATTATTATTTTGGATTTACTTAAACCTTATTATGTTGAATTTACTAAACATTATTATGTTGAATTTATTAAACATAATTATGTTGAATTTACTGAACCTTATTATGTTGAATTTACTAAACATTATTATGTTGAATTTACTAAACATTATTATGTTGAATTTACTAAACATAATTATGTTGATTTTACTTTATTTACTTTACATCACAGCTTTTTGGAATGAAAATGAAGATAACGTTGCCATATATCACCACCATGCGATGAGGGTTAATCACATAGAATCCTGTTCTCTTATCTCACGTCTGTTTTTGTGATTCCCCTCCAGGTGACGATGCGGTCAGGTGTTAACGTGGAGGAGCTGCTGAGGCAGTCTCACATGGAGTTACAGTGGATCCAGAGACAGCTGGCTCTGATCGCTGCCAGGAACATTCGCCACCACCACCTGCACTCCAAGGCCAAGGTAAACACCTTGCTGCTGCTGCTAGGACTAATAAATTATCACATTTCAACATGTCATTCAACACATTTGTATAAATTTATGCTTTTCCTGGGTGGTGTTGAAGGTTTAGATGTCGCTAACGAGAAATGTTTCTGCAGTAAGTAACAAACAATCTGTCTTAAGCTTCTCTGTCGTCTGATTGGCTGATTTTAAAGGCTGTGAATACATTACATACATTTTATTTTATAACTGAAGCTCCTTTGACTCTAGGATAGTCATGTATTTAAACACTTACCTCCCCAGGTCTATTTTTCCAGCTTTCCTTCCTTGAAGTTTTTACAGTTAGGTGTTTTATTTTGAAGGATATACCATTTATGAGGTCACATGACCAGGATATCCTGTCTACCAGTTCCTTCTGCTCATAACATGGAACATTTTCACCAAATAAAAAACTAAACTCACTATCTGGGGTAAGTAAACTTTATCTTTTCTCTAAATATGTTAAAATAAATTAAAAATAAGATTCTCATATCTATTATTTCGGCCATTTTATGGAATAAAAACCATGTCTAAGTAATATATATATACTTATATATATACCCTACTATATATATATATATATTGCTATGTAAGTCAATGGACTCCATTTGATTGTATACACTAGGAATTTCATATATTTGCATATTGTTGCTAGGTAATAAATTTATTTTTGCATTTTAGCATATTTTAGCATATTAGAAAAAAATATTCAAAAAATATACATTTAAATTAATGTAATAAATTTAAATAAAAACAATAATAAAGATCACTTACCCCAAATATTTAGTTCATTTTTTTTATTTGGTGAAAATTTAGTTTAGTAATTTTAGTGAAAATGTCCACCAGCAATAGGGATATCCTGGTCATGTGACCTCATAAATTGTATGTCCTTCAAAATAAAAGCCCCCTTTTTATGCCTAACTGTAAAAACACTTTTAAAAACATGTTTTTTTATATTGCAGTATTTTAGAAAAATGATGATAAAGTATTTTTGCCATATGGCAACACTGTGCAATAAAGGTTGATTGATTCATAATACAGATTAGCTGCAATGAGTATTGTTTGAAAACCTTTAGTTTTTTAGTTTCTGATCATGCATTCCACTCACCTCCTCCATTTTATTATGCTACTGGTACTATAATAAAACCCAGGCTGGCTGTTAGTCCACAGCAGGAAGGTTATCTGAGGACAAAGCACCAAAAAAATAAAAAAAAATGAACATCTGGCCCTAATGTGACACATATTCATTACACATC
Organism: Lepturacanthus savala; assembly: GCA_030544235.1. Lineage (NCBI taxonomy): Eukaryota > Metazoa > Chordata > Actinopteri > Scombriformes > Trichiuridae > Lepturacanthus > Lepturacanthus savala. The sequence continues at coordinate 1,947,174 of CM060484.1, forward strand.
ATTATGACCTGTTAGATAACAGCTTTTAGATCAGGAACCTCCGCGGTCTCTGCAGTTTGTTTGTTGAAATATTCAGATAATGAATCGACATGCGATTAATACACTGTAATATAAAAATATCAATGCAACAGTTTCCATTAGTCTTTGTTAGTTATTACAACTTAATTTGAAGCTGCATTGAACCAATAAACAATATCACATTGGATGAATTAGCTTTTCCTCTTTAAATTATCTTAAATTCTGCTGATTTAAAAATGCATTTTTGTAATTTGTATGTAGCATGCTAACAGTGCTATAGGCTAGCTAGCAGCTACATGATTAAACAAGATCATTATTATCTCAATGAAAGTCACTTAAAACCAATTTAAATAATTTATAAATAAGTTTTCCTCACCATTAAATGTTGCTTCAGCTGAGAAAAATTAAGTTATCAAGCTAAGTTTATTAATTTAAGCCAACTTGAATTTTGTTTTAAACTTACCAACAATGAAATTAGAGTGTACATGACATCAACATTATTATTTGATCACAAATTCTGAATAAAATTTTTATAAAAGATGATGAGACAATGTCAAATGTCCATTAGCAATAGGGATATCCTGGTCATGTGACCTTGTCCTTCAAAATAAAAGCCCCTTTTTCACACCTAACTGTAAAAACATAGATTTTCTATCACAGCTTTTTAGAAAAATTAAGATCAAGTAATTGTTGCCATGGAAACACTATGCAATAGAGGGTTAATCTTTATTTTAATGCATTTCTTGTCAAACCCTTTTTCAGACTATTACTAAGTTGCTGCAGTAGCAACTTTTTCTCATGGATTTTCTACCTTTAAATCACCATCTGAAGGGATTATGCACATGCATCTGGGTTTGTAGAAAAGCCGATAGCAACGCCATGTTCTCTGAAACCCTGAAGGAGCTGCAGAAGTCTAGTATTCTCCCTGATGCTTGAATTACAACACACTGAAAGGTTCTTATGGATTTTGTTTTTTGCCAAATGCTGCAGAAAAGAAAGAAAATCACCTTCAATCACCATCAATTTGTTGAATGTTTTTATTACTTATAATAGCCTAAATAATAGATATATTTAAGAAATATAATAAAAAGTTGTCTCAGGATAGTTTCACGCTATGTAAGTCAATGGGTTGTATGCACTAGGAATTTTATATATTTGCATATTGTAGTTCATTTGCATATAACAACAAATCTGTAATATCATCAAAATTTAATTTAATTAAAAAGCTCATTTAGTTTTTATTTAGTGAAAAATTTCCCAAATCTGAATAAAAGACAACCTTCAATGTCAAATGTCCATCAGCAATAGGAATATCCTGGTCATGTGACCTCATCAATTGTATGCCCTTCAAAATAAAAGCCAGTTTTTCAGGCCCAACTGTAAAAAAAACAACTTATAGCATCAAAAATCACTTAAATGTAAAAACAAAAATTAAGTTCACTTGACCTTAGATAATGAGGTGAATTTATTAAATTAACATTAGGTTATATGGAAACAAATATATATATAAGAAATATATATATATATATATATATAAATATATATATATAATCAAAATTTCAAGATTCAAGTTCATTTAGTTTTTATTTAGTGAAAAATTTCCCAAATCTGAATAAAAGACAACCTTCAATGTCAAATATCCATCAGCAATAGGGATATCCTGGTCATGTGACCTCATAAATTGTATGCCCTTCAAAATAAAAGCCCATTTTTCAGGCCCATCTGTAAAAAACAACTTATAGCATCAAAAATCAATTAAATGTAAAATCAAAAATTAAGATCACTTGACCTTAGATAGTGAGGTCATTTGTTAAAATTAACATTAGGTTATATGGAAACAAATCTTTATAAAATATAATCAAAATTTTATTAAATTCAAGTTCAATTAGTTTTTAATTTAATGAATAAATTCCCCCAATCTGAATAAAGGACACTCTTTGGTTGTGGGACAATCACATGTCAAATGTCTATGAGCAATAGGGATATCCTGGTCATGTGACCTCATAAATCGCATGCCCTTTCAAAATAAAAGCCCCCTTTTCCCTTTTTTTTTTAATGTGTTTCTTGTCAGACTCTTCCAGACTTTTAGGAAGCTTTAAATCTGAAGGGATGTGCATCAGAAAAACATCCCTAAGTGGTTAAACGTCTCTTTGCCTTCAGTCGTTTACATATTTAAAGGACTCGTCCGCGTATTTTTTCGCCCAATCCGGTTTCCATCTGTTCCCGAACCCCCCCCCCCCCCCCCCCTCAGGTGCCTGAAAAACCAATTCGAGAGTGATGCGTCGAGGGCGAGGACGGGATGAGGCGGCGAGCGGCGTTGCTAGGCAACAGAGTGGAACAGAGCCCGGGTTTCTGTTTTTTTTTTTTTTTTCTTTCTTCTCACTCACGCACACTTAGTGTCTCTCTCCTCCATCCTCAGTGTCGGGCGGAGAATGGCCGTCGTCTGCTGCTGATGTGATTCCTCTGATCTGGAGGTTTAGTTGGAGGTGAAGAGGAAACATCACTAGTCTAGATGTGATTTGATCCCGGCATGAAAAAGTTGCAAAAAATACAAATGATAGAGAAGCAAAAATAAAAAAAAAAAATCCAGAGGTGCATATAGATGTGGGATGGGAAGATGCATGGATCATCGCCTCTGTCAGCAAAAACAGTAAATCCTCTTCTTCTTTCTGTTTGTGCTCTGCTTGGAAAAAAAAAGAGAGAGAAGCTAATCTATGATGTAATGATTTACACATCACTGCTCATCAGATTTACACGAGCACGCACGTCTGTTTTCTGCATGCGTGACGTTTTTCGTGTCGGTGGAACGGGGCGTGCACGTGTCGACGTATGAGGCAAGACAGGGAGGGGAGGGTGTGTGTGTGTGTGTGTGTGTGTGTGTGTGTGTGTGTCGCTGCTTTAGCTCTCAGTGTTCAGGGCGAGCCTCCCAGCTCTGCCACAGTCGAGACAGGTGAAATATTAAGGATCGCAGATCAGAAACAATTATTACACACACACACACACACACACACACACACACACACACACACACACACACACACACACACACACACACACACGTGCATGGATACGGAAAGCCGAGCAATTCAAAAAGCCAATGACTACAAAGGATTTAAACTGTGGTTGACTAGTAACAGGTGATTTGATTAGTTTATGGTTTCCATGGTGACGAGACGATACTTTTATATTAAATACTATATTATAACGATGATAAATCTATTAATATGCACATAAAAACTATGCATAATATCTCTGTTGATGGCATCCATCAGAAATAATGCTGTTAGTTTGATATATTAACATGTTTTTTTTGGAAATGTGATGTTTATCTTGGTGGCCCCATTTACCTTAACCCCCGAAGATAAAATGGGCCACATGGTTTTAGCTAAAATGGGCCACAAACACACATGTGTATGACATTTGGTTCAACTAAAACATGGACAGTATGTTGATTGTCATGTGAAATTAGTTCAACTCAGAGTAGTCACTACTTTTACTGTGTTTGTGTAACTTAGCTTGGGTGCTAGCTTTTGTGTAGCGTTAGCTTAGCTTGTATACATAGGTGTGTTAGCGTGTGTGTGTACAACACATAACTGACCTGTTCTTGTTTTAATAGCAGCGATATGAGTTTGTTTAATGCGTTTTTAAAAATTGTATGGTTCTAAACAATTGTGTTTGGATGCTAGACCTTTCCAATATGGCCGCCACTGAAGGACGTCAACACGTAGCCCCATACACCTCCTTGAAGCCCACCAGCTTTCCACTATGTTGTTTCTACAGTAGCCCAGACATGTTCTTCTATATGATCTGCTACTTATTTGGTTGCAATGAGCAATGCTGCAAAAAACTACACACTGAACCTTTAACAAACACATAGACAACAGGTTAACCAACTAAAAAACGTGTATTTTTGAACCACCTGGCTTTACACACACACACACACACACAGGGAACTGTCGCCTCTGCTTTCACTGCCAGTTTGTGATGTGACAGGAAGGGGAGAGAGTCATTTTGGTACAAAGGTAGGCGAATGTCGTTTTCTGGACTAACATTTCTACTCTGGATGCTGCTGTGACTCTAGAAAACATGTGTTTCCCGTGTAAAGGGGCAGTGGCTGAGAGCGAGTACAGCAGGGTAATTATCCCGCTGATCAGTTGAGTCAGGATTTATAGCAGCCCGGCCGGATATTCTCACTAAAATCCCACTTAAACTCAACACTCATGTCGAACAAGCTTTGTAAAAAGCTGATTAATAGCCGGTCGATATCTGTCCATCCACGGCTGACTGCATCGGAGCAGCTCTGCTGCAAGGATTTCACTCACACACCAGATGGCGATATGACAATCTATTAAAATCACTTCTAGTTGAAATAAAATGACCTGGGGGGTGGGGGGAGGGGGAGGGGGGGGTCCTGCTGGCTCGGTTGGCCGAGCAGCCGCCACTTAACCACAATGCCCTTGGTTCCCATCCAACCACCGCATGCTGCTTTTCCTAATCCATTCTGCTGGTTACCTCCACCATAAATCACACAGCAAAGCAGCACACACACAAAACAAATACAAGAAAATGACACCACTGAACGAAAACCCACATAAAATACTTCTGTGTCGTGGTGAATAAAAAGCGAAGCTGTTAATTAGCACAAAAGTGGAGGGCGGCCCGAAAAATGTAGAGTGGGGGGAAAAAAAAAGCCGCTATTACATAATTATATGCTGCAACATCTTAATAGCTACCCACATTATCTGCTTAGCTTAATAAACAGTTACCCCGGCCTCCAGTTGTGCATCAGTTTTAAATGGATCCGTAACAAAGGGCTGCCCATCATCAGTGCTGCAGGTCAACAGCTGGAAATAGGCTTTATGCATTAGTGGGAATAAATCATTTACCACCAGGTAGAAATTATTTCTAATGCTAAGTCAAATAATAGGGTGATATCAGGTAGAATGGGCCACAATCGATTACAATCACAGCTTATTAACACATTAAAAATACATTAAAGTGGCGTCAAATACATGTGATTTAACTTTAAATAAAGTTATGTACACTTTTTCGACATTTAACGCTAACCGCTAACTCTAAATCTAAATTTAAAGTTGTTTTTTTCTAATAATATGAAAGTAGACAACTTAAACAAAAGTAGTTTGTAACTACTTCCTGTCACATGACGTCGTCAACTTCCTCCTGAGAACATGGAGAAGACAAACCCTCCCAGAAAGAGTCGTTTTATTTAGATTATTAAGATTTTAAACCCTGACATGTTTATATCTGTTTAATCATTCAAGTCTCTAGAACAATTCTCCGAAAGGAATTTTGTATATGGGATAAATAGATTGTTTTTATGGGCAGATTTGTGCAAGCAGCAACTATAAAAGCCATTAAAATGATATTTTCTGCAAAGCAATGAGTTTAAAATGGACAACATTAGATATAAAACATTATTTTTAGTGGCTGAACTAGTATTATTATATGCATAAAGTATTTGAAAGAAAAATCTGGGCTTAAATGGGTTGAAAACCTATTTTGAGTTCTGCAAACTGTGACTCTGTTCGCTGTCTATCCATGGATGTAGCTTAGCTCCTTAGCTTAGCTTCTTAGCTTAGCTAGCCTGGCAGCTCCATACTATGTGGTTGTATTTTATCTACCGGTACCTCTGATTCACCAAAATGAAGATGGCAGCATCATTTACGTCAACGGAGATAACAGCCGACGCTATCTGACATGTAGCTAACTAGCGTAGCCTCCGAGGATGCTAGTCAGTTGAGTTTAACAGACAAATCACCATCTAATAACGTTAAATATGATGCTCACAATGATTAAATGGAGTTTATTCAGTCCTGCCCATCCCACAGGTCGCTATTTATTTCATAAATGCATCAATTAATTGGACATGAAGGAGGATTTAGAATAAAAACCTTCCAGAATCTTCTTCAGTTCATTTACTGCTGCTTATTTTACAGCTTTATCCTGCCGTTAACCTTTACTCACATGTTCTTCTTTTTCTTTTCGTGGATAAATGTTTCCGTTACTACAGACTTCCAGGACCTTCCCGACACTTTTACAAGAAACTTTGTCAACTTATTTACGCTCGTAGTCACTGTGGTTCAAGGAGCTGCAGACATTTTTATCTGGGGACTATCATTTTACCCCAAAATAGAGGTGGAATGGAGGAGATGAATGAGATTTGGGGTTATTGAAGCGTCACTAGCACAAACTCAGTGGTATTATGTTTGCTCAATGAACCTTCTGCACATACAGCAGTTTGCTAAGTAATAAAAGAGACTTTGATGCATTTTTTTCTTTGCTTTTATTCGGTTTAACATCATAGAAAATTGTATTTTACCAATTCTTTGCATGAGTCGGTATACTGCTGCTTTGTCCTCTGAAATAACTGAGACACAGATACAAAACTCATTTCTCTGAAGGCGTCAGAAGTGGATGACACGATGTGGAGAGCATTAAAGGGGGAAAGTTTCTCTGTGCACAATTTAGTTGTTGTGCAAATAACAAACAGTTATGGTCTTGAAGCTGTTTTGCATCGATTGACACCATGCATGAGCCAATTAAAGCGTAGATTTGGGAGTTATCCAACTTGAAAGACCATAAACTTTCACTACTTTTAGTTTATTTGGACAGAAACGACTAGGGTTGCAAAATTCCAGTTGAAATTGGGAACTTATATGGGAATGGGTGGGGAAAATATATGCACAACCTTGGCTAAAACAACCAGATTTAAAAGGATAGTTCAACATTTTTTGTCGTGATTCCCATAGCAGTTAATGGTATTTTTTGGTTTCCATCCAGCAAAACTCTGGACTACTTACTTATCCTAATATATTTGATTTATAATGATATTAATGCTTAACTTGCAACTATTAAATAAAAAATTCATTTATACAGTAGCTAGCTAGCTGGTAAGTTAGGTGCTAAATGTTAAATGGGGAATTTACCGATAATCCAATGGAAATTTCCCATGATGACGCCATCTCAATACAACAAATTGGGCGTACCATTATCTCAAAAAAGACTGAAAAAGGCGTCTTAAGAGGTTGAAACTGGTTTAAATCTGAAAAATGGCAAATTATCACAGATATCTAGAGACTCATACAAGAATATACAGGTAATTTTATGGATTTCATAGATTTTTCAAAGATTGGAGTCCATGGTTTTCTGTTGGTATGCTGCTGAATGTCATATATTGTCAATTTCCAATTGGAGCCTATAGTTTTAGGCTAAATGCTGACTCAGCCCACTTCACTTTTAGCTTAACTAATCCTCTTCGTGTGACTGACCCTATAGTCTGGACCGTGTTTACTGCTGGAGAACAGCATCATTATTACTGACACGGCTCTAATATAAAAGCAGGAAACAGGCGGCGTTCAATAAGCGGCATCACTGGATCGGAGAAACAAGCACACAGTCATTTTCTAAGTATTTAGTTTGCTTGTCACACTGTGATAAATACAAAAAAGGGGGAAAAACTACTATTAAATACATACACAGAGGAAAATCCTTTATTCAATCGTCTCACGGCAGCTGCAGAGTCTTCTCTCATTATTCTTTCTGAATGTGCAGAGTTTGCAGTTTCTCCTCGACTAATGAATGTCTTTGTTCCTACAGACCATCCCTCCACTCACGCCGAGTCCCCGAATTCATACACTATTCATATTTTTTGGCATCTTTCCTTATTGAAAGATCAGGAAAACCGAATTAAGGATCCGGAGGGTTTCTCTGTACCTCGTCGGTTTTTCCCGTGGCCCTTGAACGTGTCATCGTTCCCATTGAGGAACTCCCATTACTTGTCTTCGTTAATTGCTAATTGCACCATGCTATGGTGTCACTCCTCTGCTCCTAAATGCTCTAATGACCCTTTTTTTTGGCTTATTGTTAATTAACTTGGATGTTAAAGTGTCGCTGAGCAGAATTATATATGGTGATATCAGGTAAAATGGACCATTTAAGGTTCCTCTGGAATTTAGAGCCAATGACTATAAAGGATTTCAAACTGTGGTTGATTAGTTTATGGTTTCTATGGTGATTTGATTAGTTTATGGTTACTATGGTGACTTTCTCATTGTGCCAAACATTAATTGTCACTGACCCATTGACCAAAAAACATCAGTTTCCTCCTCTATAGAACATAAGCTGAACATTAGCCTTGTCAGACTCATCCTATACATACATATCCACTTTGTTATGGCCCAGTCTATGGGACAAGACTTACCTCCATAACTAAATAAACATTAACAAAACCAATAGTCCACCATTACTTGAACTCATTGAGAAAAACACAATGCAACCATGTGGTCAGTTGGGAGAATGGCTGCCATCTTGGCCTCTTATTGTACCAGAGAATCATTCAACATACACCACCTTTTTCTTTAAATGGTCCTAGTTTAATGTGTCATAATGACAGATGATGATGGTCTGATGTGGATTATGTTGCTGTAGCATGAACTCCTGACTAACTAGGTCTAGATCATGGGGTTCTGCTGAGCTCTAGAGCTCTAGTCCTAGAAAAGACCCAGACATCAGGCTTCATCCATGCTGATATACAGACGGGGGTTAATTAACACTTTAATCACTTTATTTAAGTCCATTACTGCAGAAAAGATGGATGTTTAAGTTGTTACTTGACTCCTGAACATTGATATCTGCCTTTTTTTGGCTCGTTGGGTAGTTTTAACCAGATTTGAAGCAGCAAAGATCATCTCAGTATAGTTTTCCACTTCTTTTCTCCAGTTTCTTTCTCCTCCTCTTTAAATGGCTGTTGGTGGTGACTGTATAGTAGTGACATCACAACTTCACAAAGTCATGACTGCTTGTTTTAAGGCTCAGTTTCTGTGTATGTTTCTCTGTGGATTGAGTGTTTCTTAAACATGAGGCAGTATTAATACACTCTCTGCTGTCATATATACAGTAAATATATATATAGGGCTCTAATAAATCTATATTAATTGGAATTAAACTGATTAAATTTCATTAAAAATGTAAAAATGTGTGTTTTAGAGCAGGGGGTCCAGGTTTTTGTTCCAACCAAGCAGGAACACACCTGGTTCTACTAATCAACCATTGCTGTAGACCTTCATTAGTAGAATCAGGTGTTGTCGATTGGTTGGAACAAAACCCAGTGGACCTCCAGGACCAGGGTCTAACCCCTGGTGTAGCGCTTTCCCACTAATAAACGCACAGGTATGGCACTCACCTATTTGCATATGAAATCATGGGAAAATAACAACTTTCATTGGTCCAATCCCATTCTCATACATCAGCTCTCGCATCGATGCCCATATGGCGCGGTTTCTCGCTCTGAATGGGCTGACTGAACGTGTTACTCTGTTTTGGGAGAAGCCACAGCTCCGGTTGGCAGGCGTATCTGTCTCTGTCTGTTCTTGGATGGTGTGGCGTATCTGGTGGGACTGTCTGTAGGCTCCTCTGCTTGGCAGGTCCGCCGCGTTAGCAGGTGGATCTGGCTGTCGTTGGCGTTTGTAGCTGCAGACGTCTGTTCAGGCTGACATCTTGCTTGCCACTTTGTTTTAGTATTTGTTTTTGTGGAGGATGATCGTCTGGCTGGCAGTCAGAGCGTCTGTGTTCCTTTTGTGCGGCTGACAAGATACCGAGTGTTCTGCTAACATGCTAATTGATGTATTAGAGTGATATAAACTGATGTTAGGACCATCTGTCAAGGGTTTGACTAGAGAACAGTGGCGTTCACTTCCTTAAACCTCGATTGCATAGTGTTTCCATATGGAAACAATTACTTTATCTTCATTTTTCTGGTATAAAATCTATGTTTTTACAGCTAGGTGTGAAAAGGAGGCTTTTATTTTGAAGGACGTACAATTTATGAGGTCACATGACCAGGATATCCCTATTGCTCATTGACAATTGTCTCACAATTGATTGTCTTTTATTCAGAATTTGGGAACATTTTCGACAACTAGAAAAAATATGAACTTACATTTTAATGTTTTTTTTTATATATGTATATTTTCTAATATGCAAAAATAGATTTGTTGCATGGCAACAATATGCAAATATATAAAATTCCTAGTGTATCCAACCTAATGGAGTCCCATTGACTTACATAGCATGAAACTATCCTGACACTATATTTACAACTTTTTCTTATATTTTATTAAATATATCTATTATTTAGGCCATTTTAAGTGATTAGAAAGTGTAGTATTGCCATTTAGGGCAATACTACATTTCAGTCACTGGTTTCTATGCACAAATAAGGTAATAATTATGATTTTGAAGTTATTTTGCATTGATTGACAACTTGCATGAGTCAGTAGTTTGGAAACTACATGGGAATTAACAGGAATATATGGGAATAAACCTGAAATTTACCTTTAAATTAAAATTTTTAATTCTAATGATAATAAATAAATCAGTAAATATAAATAAAATGGCTGTGCCCCATCTGGGATATCAGATTGGAACTCTCTAACATGTAGAGAGGCTGGAGCAGAGCTTCAGAGGGAAGAGGTTTTTTTTATTCTGACTCAAACACAGCAAAGTGCATCATCACATATTTGGAAGGTGCCTCATCTGAATTTCACAAAGCACCGGCAGAGTTTACATCCACTCAGCTTTACCTCAGCCGAACAGCTGCTCCACGGCCTTCGACTGGCCTTAAAATGATTAGGAAATATGAAAAAGAGCAGGGCTGACAGCAGAGAAGTGTCAAACTGCAACTGCAAACTACAAACAAACTTGCAGGAAATTGTACAAAACAGACGTGTGCCGTAGGAAAAGTGTCTGGGGACTTCTAGAGAAACTTCCGGCCTGTCTAATAGAGATATGCGGTGCGTTGTATTTCCATGGGGGATTCAGGGATTCGGGCATCCGAGTGAAAATTCACTTTGAAAGGCATCAAGGAAAATTTCTGACTGGCAAATCCTGCCCAGGCTTCAGAACCTGCCTCATTTTCAGGCCTGGTAATCCCTTCCCTTTGACTGACCCGCGCTGGATGGAACTAATGCTAAATACATCACTGGGAGCAAGATTGACAGAAGCTCTGTGTCCTTTATTCCTCCAGAAATTATATTAATCAGGGTCTTGTTCTTCCTCCATATGTATTATTTGCTATATAGACTGGTTTATTGTTCTGATTGGTCACCTCTTTGGATTATCTCAACAGATTTGGGGTGAAATGTTGGTTCTTAGCCAACGTTTATGGCTAAAACTGGTTGGTATACTGTAAATTACCAAATAATAGCTGAGTTTCAATAACCACTGGGTCTTATTTATAAAAAAATAATAATAATAATAAGGAAAAAGACATACCCACTGACAATTCATGCTTTTGTTCTGTGCCTCGGTCCTGATCCCATCACTGTCTTGCTCAAATGACGTTAAAGAACACTCTTTCTGGTACTATTGTTTAATTGTTAATCAAAAATAAAAAATACTACATGAAATTACATTTTCTCTGGTAAAATATGCAAAGAAAAACTCAGGAGAAGCAGCCGCAAGACGTTTAACTACAGTACTGTGCTCTTATTTTGAAAAATGCAACTTTTTTTCCCCCGTATTTTTCCAGTTTTGCTTCGTCAGAAAAAATACAAATAAATAAAAGATCTGTCAAATGATTGAAACAAATAAACGCCCCGGCTATTATTTGGTAATTTACCTTTTATTAACAACATCAGAAATGCATAAAGTAGGTAATTATTTCCCTTTTTGCCGTATTTTCCGGACTATAAGTCGCGTTTTTTTTCATAGTTAGTCGGGTGCGTCTTATACTTTCACATGTTGTTTTCACACTAAACCACCAGAGGGCGCTCTAGGCTTGTGTTGCTAATTCCAACATTGGTGGTAACTTTTAAAAACAACTGAAAAGAACTGAACAAAAACGTCAGCGAACAGAAAATCATAGCAGTAAAACATGACGTCATCGACGTAGAAGAGGAAGCGCCGCATCTTCTACCTCCGAAGTTAGAGGAGTTGATGAAAAGTGACACTGAGGATGATGATTTCATTGGGTTTTAGTGACACGGATGGTTTTGGTGAACTTCTTAGCATGTTATTGATGCTGTAGTTAAACTTCTTAGCATGTTATTGATGTTGTAGTTATGGGAATAACTCTTATTTTGTTATGTTCACGTTCTCAGTTGTGTCATGTAACGTCAGCACCGTTCAGCCTGTTGTTGCCTCTATTCTAGTTTTATTTTAAACGACATTTTATCAAATAAATTTCCCCCAAAAATGCGACTTATATATGTTTTTTCCTTCTTTATTATGCAGTTTTTGGCTGGAGCGACTTATAGTCCAGAAAATACGGTTTATGATCTTAACAATTGGGAAAACATATCGCTTATGTGGCCCAGGATGAAATTGAGTTTGACGTCCCTGATTTAGATGAATTCATCAATTTTAGATAAATTCCAGAATCCATGAATATGCAGACAAGTCAAATACTGGACCAGGTCAGATTTAAACCAGTTTTCAACCTCTTAAGACGCCTTTTTCAGTCTTATTTGAGATAACGATACGCCCAATTTGTAAGTAGAACAGTTCCCCCATGTTGTATTCAGATGGCGTCATCATGGGAAATTTCCATTGGATTATTGGTAAAATTCCCCAGTACCTAACTTACCAGCTAGCTAGCTACTGTATAAATGCATTTTTTATTGAATATTTGCAAGTTAAGCATTAATATCATTATAAATCAAATATATTAGGATAAGTAAGTAGTCCAGAGTTCTGCTGGATTGTGTATTTGCTGAGTTTCTTAAGAAAAACCCAAAAAATACCATTAACTGCTATGGGAATCACGACAAAAAATGTCCGGAAAACACGGATTTTATTTTTTCTTTGTCTTCCAGTCTAGATACGAGGTTTCATCTCAGCAAGCGACAGCTCACTCAGTTTTCAACGTGAACCGCTTTCGGCTGCTGGAAGAGAGAAACCGAGCACTGAAGCTTGAAGTAGCCACGCTCCGCCAGGAGAAGCAGCAGCACAGGAAACTGGTAAAAATCCTCCTCTTTGTCTTTTTTTTTAACCCCTCACATAGACACAAACCACTTTGCAACACACTCAATATCTGAGATGATAAAACACATATATTACTGGCAACTTTATTTGCTCACTCTGTGGAAACGCACCGATTATGCTCCTATTCCCACTATGGATTAGATAGAGTCTATAGGTCCTGCTGCAGCTTTTATTCTTCAAGGACGCAGCTGTACAGCGGTGACTCACATGGTCCTATGCACATATACTCCCTCTGCTTGGTCTTAGTTGTGGATATGTGTAATGTAGTGTAAAATAGATAAGGAGGGCTGTGTGGTTTGGTGTCTATTGAGCATGGAAGTGTGTGTGTGTGTGTGTGTGTGAGAGGATGTTTGCACTGTATGTTCATGCATGCATTTGTGTATTTAGCAAATTTGTCCTTTGGAGGCCTCCCCCGGGTGGTCTCCGTTGTCTTGGCAACACGCCCGTTTGCAGAGAAGTGACAGAGCATGATGGCCGTGTGATAAAGGGGGTGATGCTCCCCATTTGTCCCCCTTTTATATTACACAGTTAATGTTATAGGAGTTGACCATGGGGCCCCAACAAGCAGCAACATGTACATGTAACACACCAAAATGTCGACAAGAAACTCAGCTACAAGTCTGTATCAACCATTATTATCTTAATAAAACATTATTTCAACCCCAAGCAATAATATAGAGAGCATATAGAGAAAATATAAACACTGTATTCTCATTAGATTTACACAGAGGCACAAAGCTTGTCTCTATAAGATGAGCACTCACTCCTCTGTTTTTCCATGAACCGCTAACACCCTTTTTTTTACTTATACGATAAATTATGTCTGTTTTTCAATAAAAAAACAAGAAATCTGCTGCTTCTAAACCTTCTTCATCATTTTAAAGTTATATTTTTTTACAATCCACACTGTTTATGAAGTTATAGACCAGATTATTTATAGTGTATAACGTTTCTTTGTAAAACATCATCACTATGATGCGTATTAAATAAAATTAGACCAAATGATTTGATTCTATTGGCTTTGATGGATCCGTAGAGCTGTCAATCATCCACACACACGCCAGATCAACACATATGTGCCCATAAATATAATTGTACTTTTAGATAATTATTATTTAGCAAATTATATATTATATATGTAATTATTATTGTATTTTTTTGATAACCAGGTCCGCCTGGGCATACCTGAACTAAAACATCTCTAAAATCAGTCTGGTTCACATTATAAGGCTGATATTTGGTGCAATTACTTCTAAGACTTTATTTTACTGCTCCATAGATGAATCAGGCCACTAACACATGATTTTCAGCTGATTTTCAACATAAATAGATGTTTTTCTTTTGGGCGAAGCTCTTTTTTTTTTTTTTTGCTTTATTCCAGCTGGATGTACTTCAACACTGTACATTTTATTTTAATTCTGTCATTGATGCAACTATCTCACAGGTGTTAGCTTCATTTTAAACCCAGGATCATTCAGAACAAGCCTGTAGTTGTGGAGATATCCTTTAATTACGTAGACTGATAAGATACAAGAGGTCATATCTGAAAAACTAGTGCGGATAAAAAAGTATTAATGAAGAAGAAGTTCTCCCACCATCACTCTCCTTTCGTTAGATTATATAACTCAGCATCATTTACCTGAACTCTCCAGCACCTTTTATGTGACAATAGTAGAATCTATGGCAACCTGCAAAGTGTGAGGCTTCTTTTTTTTGTATTTTCAGAGCTGAAACGTTGGCAGGAACCCTCCATGTTGTCTGTCAGCACAGCGAACGTGTGGTTGTCTGCGACATAACTCGTTAATGTGATGCAATTATGCGTAAGTGTGTGTGTGTGTGTGTGTTGTTAATACAGTAGATACTGTTGGAGGTAGCTCAGCTGGGCGCCTGGCAGGATTTGCACTGTCGCTGCTAACAGCTTCACTCTCACTGTCTGCGTTGTGGTAATTAATGTGAACGTAGACTCGTTTATGATCCAGAGACATTCAGGCTGCTTTCAAACCTGTGTAGTTTGACCTGTTGGAATCAGGATCTGGTTTATTTCATCCCCTCGGTGGGATTAGTTGGAGCAAAACACAAAGTACTCGTACCCCTAGAGGTACACAAAGGTACTGCAGGGGGTACATGTGTTCCAATAACTCTATTTATTAACAGGCTAATTATTTAATACAGTTTTACAGACAATTTACAGATGGATAAAACGTCCAGTTTCCCCAAACAAGCCAGAAAAGGTTGGGAAACACTGCAGAGAACGAGGTCTAACAGCAGTTGATGTGCACCAAATGCTCCATTTGAACCAAAGGCTCTTAGTTCGTTTTCATTGGTCTAAAAGCATCATTTTCACTCCGGTGCATTCAATCAAGTGGATCGAGACCTCCAAAACGAGCTGGTCTCGGTCTGGTTGACTCCAAATGAGGAGATACTAATTACTTAATAGTCTACCTTCTGGGTTCTTGGAACCATTGACGTCCCATCGCGATTGTTCTCCAGACGCAGCTGCAACTTGTTTAGGAATTGGATGTTTTGCCAAAAATGACCAGTACAGAGGATGTAATACATGAAGATAAGAGCAAAGTAGCAACGAGTGAACGTGTCGCTCCATCCTGAGTCAGAATTGTTGCCTTTATCTACCGGAAGATAAACATCAACTAACGTCAATCGGACCAATTTTTGTTTGTTTGCAGGTGCAAAGTCAGACCACGCTAATCAAATAATGGAACTAGTAAATAATGGAAATAATGGAAAACATTTTTATTTATCTGTGTTTTAGCTGTAGACGCCTGCTCCCTGCAGGGAAGTCGTGTTAAAAAGGTTAAAAATGTCTGTCGTTTTCATCACAGGGCAATAATCTAGAAGTTGGAGGGTTAATTAAAGGGTCAGACTGAAGGGAAATGGGCTCTTTGAACATATCTGATGCTGCTTTTCTATATGAGACTTGCTGAGAATAAACATTGCATTTTTTAAGGCGTCTTCCAATGCTACCGTTAGCTTAGCATTAGCACCGGCGGTGTAATGTAGTTTTGCCAGCTAGCATGTCGTTGCTGCTCTACAGCTCTGGAAAAATAATAAGAGATTAGATTTACAGTAATTTACAGCAAGTTTCAGTGAACTTTCAGTAAGTTTCAGTAGATATTCTGCAGATTTTCAGTCGATTTTTACTAAGTTTCAGTAAATTTTCAGTCGATTTTCACTAAAAAATGAGTTAATTTGTATTCCAGCCATTGCATTCCATCATTTCTGTTGAATTCCAACACATTAACACCTCATTCTGCTTAAAGAGTCACCAAGAACAATGGTAAAGACTGTGGAGAGCATGAAATCTGGGATTAAAAATAAGGATTAATGCATCAAATGTTGATTTCTGAACTCTTCTTAAGTATAAACATCAGTATTATGTTGTTTTATAATGAATTAGATCTTGTTCAAGGTCTGAAAACATTGAATCTTTTTTGTTATTTTGACTTTTTGTCATTTTCTGCAAATAAATACAGTTTATAGACTCAAACTAAAATCCTCATTTAGCACAAACACATACTTATAAGTAGTAAAATCAGAAAAAAGACTGAATTACTGGGTCAAAGTTCAAAGAAGTTCCTGTTCTCCATAGTTTTAAACCCTTATTTTAAAAATAATGAAGTTTAACATCACATACTTTGAGTTTAAGTACAATATTTCCTCTGTAAACACACAAAAAAAGCCTGCATCCGGTTGCCTGGCAACAATCATTGACGGACAGTTGGGGGTGAGGGATGACCTTCTGTGTGCCGGGCGGCCACAGCTGTCTCCATGGACACCGTCGCCGCGGCAACGATGATGCACCTCTTTTTTTTTTTTTATTAAGTTTTATTGAAAACTTGAAAAATTACAAATAACAATGAAACAATTCACTGTATTAAATAAACGATATAATCAGAATAATCATTATAAATGGAACTAAACTATAAATGGAACTTCTGGCTACGATTCCTAGATGACGTGTAGAAGAAGAAGGAGAATGGCGTCTAATCAATAAGCGCTAATCGACCGGTCAGCTGGGTCACTGATCTCCGTTTTAACTCCCTCTAATTAAAGATGTTTAGCCAGAACCGCGTGATAATAAAGCTGCGACATTCATTGTTCTCATGTCAGAGCGGCTGAGTTCTTTAGGCCCAGGTTTCTTCTCCTCCTCTAATTGAATTGAAGTCAGACGCTGGTCTTTCAGATGGCTTCAGATTGTCTCTGTTTAACTGCATTAAGCTCTTTTTCCCCCCTCGGTCCATTTCTCTGTCCGTTCCTTGTGTTCTAGTGAAACCACAAAGAGCCGTGAGCTCCTCGCTTTTAAGATGAAAAGAAGAGGAAACAGCCGTTTTCATGCTTTTTAAAGACATTTGTTTTATCTCTTCTTTCTTCATCCTCCTCTTATTTGCTGCTCTAACCTCCTTACACCCAGACACAGCAGCTGACTAAGGTCAAAGGTCGCTGCGGCTTCATGTCTGCAGTAATCTGAGCAGATTTGATATCAACCAGAATCCAATTCAGATAAATTCAGAGTAGTTTCATACATATATAAGACGCATTAATCAGGTTTCTATACATGTAGAATGCATGTTCCTGTTTATATTATAAAAAAAAATCATGATTTTTGTGATTTATTAACAGGAAATGTCAAAGTCACACAAAAAAACATAAAATCCAGGTTGAAAAAAGTTATTTTTTACTGTGAAAAATCACAAATATGTTTAACGAACCATTTTAATTAATTATAATACAAATGGGTTTAAAGGTAGATTATCTGTTCATATGTTGTTTGTACAAAAATCACATTTTTGTGAATTTTTTCTTTATTTCTGACATGAAATATCAATTAATGTGACCGAAAAATGATAAATTCTAAATATTTAATGCACATAGAATATAAAGCTTATTGGTAGCATGTGTTTTTAATGTTGTAACATTATATATATATATATATAATAATAAAAATAATAAAATAATAAATAATAAAATAATAAAAAATACAATAAAATAAATACGAAAATAATATAATATATTCTAAAAATAATAATAAAATAAAAAATAAATTGTTTTTACAGTATTAGATGATTAACTGTAAAATAAAATAAATAAATGAATAAATACCATTATTTGGGACAATAATTAAATAATTAATAATACTTATTATTAAATAATAATTTGGTGTAACCTTAAAAAGTTTAACTCCCAAAAAAATGTATTTATATTATATTTATATTAGATATTATATATATATTTATATAAGAAATATATGTCAAAAAATCCCCCAAAATGATTTTTGTAAAACAAACAACATGAAATTGACTTTTAAATAACAAGAAACTAACATGAACACATTATTTAAAATTATTATAATACAGTAAAACTTTGATTACTGTGATTTATTATAAGATATACAGTAATAATACACGTTTACAGTGTTTTACACAGTAAATACCTGCAGGTTTATATGTGTTCTCATTCCTTCTTTATACTTTTTAATATTTAAAATCAATATTTAATATTTGTACGTTGTTGATAGAAGCTTAAAAGCAAATAATAATAATAATAACAAATAATAAAATGAAAATATAATGGAAAAATAGATTGTTAGTGACTCAACTCATATAATTATATGCAGGAAATATATATATTTGTTTAAATCAAGATGATTAATAACAACCAGTTCTTGTTTTTACTAAGTTTTATTATTACAGAGTATTTAATAATTAAAAAACAACTACTTTTGTGTTTTAATATTAAATAAATGTTAAATTAATGCACAACATAAATTCTTCTAACTGTAAAACGATGCATTTCTTAACTGTTTAAAAATAATAATAATAATAATTATGACTCCCCCCCCTTTATTTCTCAAAGTGGTTTAGTCCAGATGTGTGTTTATATATATAGTTTTACAGTATAATGTCAATTTTTGACCTTAGGTTATGATTTTTAACGTGTTTAATCTGAATAAAACTACATATTTGTCCTTTAAATCATTTATAAGTGTATATATTTGATAGATTTGCTTTAGTCCTGAGTATAAATGCATTTTCACCCACATAAAGTCATTATCGACATAAAGAAGCTCCCGACGCTGCCTCCAAGGCAACTCCTGCTTCCACTGTAGTTTGAGTCAGAGTCTATTGAAAGAACAGCACAAATCTGTGAATAATGTCGTCATTTAGTTCATGTGAGAGATGCAGAGTTACGTAAACGTGCAGCAGAACGCGTCCAGTGGGAACGTGCACGTATGTTATATTATATTAAAACCACAGCGGTGCATGAAATCTGCTGCACGAGAGCTAAAAATACAGCTGCATAACGATGCAGGGCCCTCCTGGATTAATTGAAAACGCTGTTTTAACGGGATTAAATGATTTTAGGGCCTAACAGTGGTATAGACACATGCAGGCAACCCCACACATAAGCTGATGTCACTATGATATAATTACTCATTGTGACTCTGCAGCGGAGTGTGTGTGTGTGTGTGTGTGTGTGTGTGTGTGTGTGTGTGTGACGGGTTAAATGCTGTGAAACTGTGAGGATTAGTGCTGCGAGAGGCTCCAAACGCAATAATTGGCTGCGTGGGGATAGAAAGTTTGCCCCATATTTGAATGTGTGAAGGAAGTCGGTTCAAAGCCTCTGTCACAAACTTCAAATATCACAGGATCCAAAAAACATGGTAGGATCTTCCTCTGGTGTTAGAAATGAATTAAAGAAGCAGTTAGTTTATTTACATATAGAATAAAACAAAGGTGTTTTCACTGAATAATAAAATTAAATTCTGACCCAGTTATAAAATAAGACGATAAAATAATAATTAGAGATTAAACTGAAATCATGAGTGAACTGATCAAAGTTCTATTGAGGAAAAAAATATATATTTTTATATTATTATAATATTTTTTTATTGATGAAAATAAATATGTCAAAATTGACCCGTAACACCATAGATGTTATTATATATAATAATATTACAATAATAATAAAATATTATATTTTATTTTATATGGGTTGAAATTGACCCATTATATGTTATATAATAATAATAATAATAATAATAATAAACATAATAATAATAAATATGATTTAAAATTATACATTCTAAATAATTAAATAATATTATTATATTGCTGAAAAATATATATTTTAATTTTTTAGATTTTTATTTTATTTTTTTAAGTAAATAAATATAGGTTAAAATTGACCCATGACACCATAGATGTTATTATATATAATAATATTAAAATAATAATAAAATATAATATTTATAAATAAAATTTAAAATAATATATTATTTAAATTATATTAAAATATTGCTGAAAAATATATTTTATATATATATTTTTTTTTTATTTAAGTAAATAAATATGGGTTGAAATTGACCCTTTAGATGTTATATAATAATAATAATAATAATAATAATAATAATAATAAATATGATTTAAAATTATACATTGTTATTTAAATAATATTAAAATATTGCTGAAAAATATATTTCAATTTTTTATATTTTTATTACATTTTTAATTAATTTAAAAAAAATTAAAAATTAAGTAAATAAATATGGGTCGAAATTGACCTGTAACACCATTGATGTTATTATATATAATAATATTTGAATAATAATAATATTATATTGTAAAATAATATTTAAAATAATATATTGTTATTTAAATAAATATAAAAAAGATACATATTTTTTTGCTTTTTTTTAGGTTAAATAATATTAAATTATTGCTGAAAATATATTTCTATTTTTTATATTTGTATTAAATTTTTAATTAATAAAAATTAATTAATTAAATAAATATGGGTTGAAATTTTTTATATTTTTATTTTATTTTTTTAAGTTAATAAATATAGGTCAAAATTGACCCATAACACCATTGATGTTATTATATATAATAATATTAAAGTAATAATAATAAATTATAATAATTATAAAATATATTTTTTAAATTATTTTAAAATAATATATTGTTATTTAAATAATATTAAAATATTGCTGAAAAATATATTTTTAGCTTTTTTTAAAAAAAGTAAATAAATATGTGTTGAAACTGACCCGTAACAACATTGATGTTATTATATATAATAATATTAAAATTAAAAAATAAGAGATATGACCCATTATCATTGACCCGATAGTAATGTTCCTTATTTATTGATATTTATACTTAAGGCAAAGGAGATGAAGCTAGCTGCTAGCCGTTAGCCACTGGCCCCGCCCACTGGAAAACAGCATCTGGACCAAACCACTTTGAGGAATAAAGAGGGGGGGGTCATAATTTTACAACAATTAAGAAACACATTGTTTGTGTGGATTTGTGTGGACAGTGACACAAATATTATATAGTTTATATTTATTTACTATAGTTTAAAACATGTTGAAGCTGCAAGACAAGTTGCAAAGCAGAGAAAGAAGCAGATCAGACCAGATTATTACAGTAGTATAGTATTTTTTCTTCATGTTCCCTTCAGAAACGTGTTATTTACTGTGTGTTTTCTCTCCGGTGCAGTCTATAGACAGGAAGCTCCTTTATTTGCATCCCAGACTCAGGGATATTTGTTTCCCCGTTGCCGCGGCTACCCTCCTCATCTCCAGCCTGATTAATTCAACAGAAACGGGTTTCTGCAGCTCACCAGGAGAGAGAAAGTGATGGAGGAAGGAGGAGGAGGAGGAGGAGGAGGAGGAGGAGGAGGGTCGTCGGGGGTGGGGAGAGAGAGAGAGAGAGAGGAGAAGGGAAAATAGGAAAAGAGAGAGTGAGTGTAGAGAGGAGGCGGAGGAAAGAGAAAGAGAGAGAGAGAGTCAGGCCCTGGAGCTGATGCTACTGATGCTGCTGCTGCTGCTGCTGCAGCCGTTCGACTACTCCCCACCCAGAGAAAGACGGAGAGGAGGAAGGAAGGAAGGAAGGGAGGAGATCGGAGGAGGAGAAGGAGCCCAGATGCTCCTGTGCTAGCCGGCGTGCACGGTAAATACCCATCCTCTCCTCCTTCACTGCTGCGGTACGTCTCTCCATCCCTGCATGGCCGGCTCGGGCGTGTTAGGGGGTTTGATTTAGCTCAGCCGATCGGTCCTATATATAGTGCATGGAGGGGAGGGAGGGGGAGGAGGGGGGGAGGAGGTGGGGGGGGAGGTTAGCTTAGCCTGAGCAGCTGGAGGAGAACCTGTCTGGTTCAGGGATGGAGATACATGGACGAGGTTGTGTTTCATGGGACTTTGACTCGTGGGGGGAAATAAGGAGCAATATCCAGCTTCTGTGTTTCCTGAAGCTGAGCCACCTGTTTGGAGATGTGTGTGTGTGTGTGTGTGTGTGTGTTTAGGGTGGAGGTGTGGTTTCTGGCTTTAAAAGGTTAACATCTGTATGCCAGCTCACATTTTCTCTATCATTCTCACATCCTCTTTTCTGTTCTTACCCGTCAGATATCACACGCTGTGATTTATTTCCTGTATTTTCCCGTTGAAGCTGCGTCGTCCCTGTCCAATAAATGAAACACTAATAAAGGTTTGGTTCGATGTGTTTGCTCGTCGTGTGTAACCTGATCTTTTCCTGGTTTCCTGAGGAGACGCCAGGTGTGAATATTAACCTGCTCGTCAGTGGATTGACACTGGCTCACCGCCAGGCGCTTTATACTCCTGAGGAGGCAAAGTCTCTATAAACCAGGAAAAGATGGAATAGACGACGTGTTCTTCTGATTTATTAAGCACAAATACAGGAGTATAAGGTCAAATATCATGTAGTGTAACCTTAAAAACTAAAGAAATACTAGTTTTATCTTCATTACGTATGATTCTAATTGTCATTTATGTAAAAAAAATGGACTTTTAAATAACCAGAAAGATTCAAAGGATTTAATGTCACGTTCTGTGTTGCTGCCCACAATAAAAATACTAAAAATAGTCATTAAATTTAAATAAAATAGAATAAATAACACACAAGTAACATAGAATATAAATATAAACTATTTCTACTTGGGTTTAATGTTTTTCTGTGTGACTTTAGGGTGTTAATATAGTATTTGATGTCAAAAAATCATGATTTTTGTTGAAAATAAATAACAAGAAACCAACATAAACACAAAATGCATTAATAGAAACCTGATGAATGCTGAATAAAACTGTATTTTAATAAGTTTTGGACTTTATTGACTTACAAAGTTCAGTTTTTGTTTTAGAGTTGATTCCGCTTCAAGAAAACATGAAATATGACTTAGACATGGTAAAAAAATATATATTTAGAATGATTTTATTATTTAAAATGGCCTAAATAATAGGAAAAGTTGTAAATATGCTATGTAAGTCAATGGGACTTGCTATAAATTGCTGTAAATAAAGTTTACTTAACATAGATCGTGTGTTCGGTTTTCCAAATTTCAGAATAAAAGACATCAGCAATAGGGATATCCTGGTCATGTGACCTCATAAATTGCATGTCCTTCAAAATAAAAGCCCCCTTTTCACGCTTAACTGTAAAAACAGATTTTATATCGCAGCTTTTGGGAAAAATGAAGTTGTGGCCTGATTGATTCATTGATTAAAAACGATCGACAGGTTAATTGATGACAAATATAATCGTCTGATTTCCTGCAGCAGATCAGCTGTGACAGAATCTAATTTCTGTGTGTTTTCTACTCCGTGCATGTATGAATATATACAGTTCAAATGCCTGAGCCGTGCATATGTCTGAATATGAGTGTGTGTGGGCGGGTGAGAGACTAAAGGAGGAAATATGGCAGAGGAGAGAGGGAAAGACTCCGTGAACAGACGCTCTGCTCAAGTCTCATTTTGCAGCGTTTTGCTAAAGTACGAGTGGTGTCACTTTCTGTTTTTCCTGTCGTCTTTCTCTCTCTGTCCATCCATTTCCTCGCCGTGTTACTCCATGTATGCAGGAGATAAAACATCACACAAAAAACAGTCAATTTACAGAGAATAATTACTGGAGGGGACATATTAAATCAATAAAT
This sequence comes from Lepturacanthus savala, assembly GCA_030544235.1. Taxonomy (NCBI): domain Eukaryota; kingdom Metazoa; phylum Chordata; class Actinopteri; order Scombriformes; family Trichiuridae; genus Lepturacanthus; species Lepturacanthus savala. The sequence goes on from CM060484.1 coordinate 1,971,159, forward strand.
CGTGAATAAAAATGACTATACCACGACGCTACCATGATAATCTGCTCCTATCTTCTCCTCTCCTGCAGGTTAAAGCTCTCATCCTGTTCAAATCTTTTTAAAAATGGTATTAAAAGTATTAATAGTAGTTATAGCAAGGGTCTTCCCTTTCCCTCCTCCCCCTAGTTACTGTTGCTATGGTAACTTCCATCGTTAGAGCTCGTTAACGAGGCTGATTCTGGACTAATGTTGGACTAATGACTTACTGGTATTGGTTTCTACCACGTAGCTAGCTGCTAGCCGTTAGCCACTGGCCCCGCCCACTTGAAAACAGCATCTGGACCAAACCACTTTGAGGAATAAGGGGGGGGGGTATTATTTTTCTATATATTTAGCTGCGTATGTGTTACGTGGTCTTTTAACATTTCTTTAATAGTCAGAATTATTTATTTGTGTTTAATAAGATGATGAAAATCAGGTTTTGTAGGAACTTGACGGCGTTAAATCTCTTTTCCTCGTCTCCAAGCGGCAGACTGACGTTCAGTTGGGAGCCAGAGGGCGAGAAGGGAGAAGATGGAAATGAAAGTTGTGTTTTCAGCCTCATGGCTGATTTCCTTCCTCGTCTCTGGAGATGGTCAGTGAGTCTGGCAGCTAAAAGACAGAATCCTGCGACTAATCAGGATCCCAGCTCCTCTGGAAATTAGAGCCAATGACTACAAAGGATTTAAACTGTTGATAGAACTGTGGTTGACTAGAAACAGGTGATTTGATTAGTTTATGGTTCCTATGGTGATGAATCAATACTTCAAATCTAACTAAACCCATTTTACCTAAAGCCGTTTATGCAAACCATTCAAAGAATGTCCTGCATATTCTTTTTGTTCAACAATACCTTTCTCAGAACAAGTGTGCAACAAGATGTGCTAAAGTGCCCTCCAGGAGCCAGAACACATGTTAAAGTGGCCTCTAAGAGTCAAAATGCCTGCTAACGTGCACTAATGGCAGCAAAAATGGTCTATAGGCACCTAAATGCATGCTAAAGTCCCCTCTAGGAGCCAGAATGTGTACTAAAGTGCCCTCATAGCAGCAAAAACACATGTTAAAGTGGCCTCTAGGAACCAAAATGCAGGCTGAAGTGCCCTCTGGGAGCCAGAACGTGTGCTAAAGTGCCCTTATGCAAGACAAAACACATGTTAAAGTGCCCTCTATGAGCCTAAATACCTGATAAAGTGGCCTCTAAGAGCCAAAATGCCTACTAACGTGCAACAATGGCAGTGAAAATGTTTGCTATAGTCCCCTCTAGGAGCCAAAAGATGTGCTAAAGTGGTCTATAGGCACCTAAATGCATGCTAACGTGCACTCTAGGAGCCAGAATGTGTGCTAAAGTGCCCTCCAGGAGCCAAATCACATGTTTAAGTGGTCTATAGGCACCTAAATGCATGCTGAAGTCCCCTCTAAGAGCCAAAATACCTGCTAACGTGCAACAATGGCAGCGAAAATGTTTGCTATAGTCCCCTCCAGGAGCCAGAATGTTTGCTAAAGTGCCCTCCAGGAGCCAGAACACATGTTAAAGGTGTCTATAGGCACCTAAATGCATGCTGAAGTGCCCTCTAGGAGCCAAAACGTGCTAAAGTGCCCTCATGGCAGCCAAAACATTTGTTAAAGTGGCCTTTAAGAGCCAAAATGGCTGTTAAAGTGCCCTAATGGCAGCGAAAATGCTATAGTCCCCTCTAGGAGTCTAAACGTAGCTTCATGGCAGCCATAACACATGTTAAAGTGCCCTCTAGGAGCCAGAATGCATGTTAAAGTGCCCTCTAGGAGCCAGAATGCGTGCTAAAGTGCCCTCTAGGAGCCAGAATGCATGTTAAAGTGCCCTCTAGGAGCCAGAATGCGTGCTAAAGTGCCCTCTAGGAGCCAGAATGCATGTTAAAGTGCCCTCTAGGAGCCAGAATGCATGCTAAAGTAGCCTCAGGGTGCCCTCTTGGGAGCTAAAAAGCGTGTTAATGTGCCCTCGTGGGAGCCACCTCTTCAGTGGCGTGGACACACCATATGTGCCCGTTTTTCCCTCTTTTTTCGTCCCTTCCTATTAAAAACTGTGTGTACGTCACTGACCAGCTGGGAGTTTGATGCTTGTGTGTTTCTGTGAATATTAGAACATTTTATTGGTTATTATTGGTTCACGCTGACTACGATTATATTAGATTAAAAACAGCAAATAAACGCGGCGGCTTGTTGCATTCAGGCGGATTCAAAGGGCATCAGATATGTCGGGTGTGATAGTTCACTGCTAGTTTTTATCATCCTGACACTCCATACCTGGAAGAGAACAGTTTCTATAGCAACCCCATCACCCTTACCTCAGGTTGTGTGTGTGGACGCCGTTATTGATCGCTAGCGTTCGCGCCACCAGCTCCGACGTCATTTTAGCCGCTGGGAGAGAAGGGAAAACGATAAAAGAAACGTTTCCTCCTCACATTTCCTGGCAGCTTTTCAAGACACACAGAAGTTGTATTAAAGGAAAGACAGAGCACTGCAGAGGGAGGAGGAGGAGGAGGAGGAGGAGGAGGAGGAGGAGGAGGGTGGGGCAGAAATACAAACACAGCTGGATAGAAACTAACACGAGCAGGGATTCATTTATCGCATCGTACAGGGGATGGATTTGATGCTTTTTGAGTGATTTGCACAAACCCAAAGAGAAACCGTTTGTGTTTCTGCAAACTACGAACATGTTAGACATTGAAACTTTATTGATCCCACATCGAGGGATCAATAAATCAGAATCGTATTAAGACACTGGAGAATCTTAATGAGTGAGACCACGTTTTATGAGGTTATGTTAGTGAGAATAAAGGGTAAAGGTCATGTGGAACTGGGAATTTGGGGATTATTTCATGGAATGTAATTTATTTTACTTATTGTGGCTACTTCATGGCAACTAAAACACATGTTGAAGTGCCCTCTAGGACCCTCGGTACAGATGGTGGTTGTTTTGTCATTGGCGTCATTGGTTAGTGATTAAAAGCCTCCACGTTTCCAGTGGGCTAGGTGAGGCAAAATGTGTACTAAAGTGCCCTCCAGGAGCAAAACATATGTTAAAGTGACATCTAAGAGCCAAAATGCATGTTAAAGTGCCCTAAGGGCAGCGAAAATGTTTGCTATAGTCCCCTCTAGGAGTCAAAATGTGTGCTAAAGTGCCCCCTAGGAGGCAAAACATGTGCTAAGGTGCCTTCATCACAGACTAAATACATGTCAAAATGCCCTCTAGTAGCCAAAATGTGTAGTAAAGTGCCCTCCAGGACCAAAACATGTGTTAAAGTGTCCTCTAAGAGCCAAAATGCCTGCTAAAGTGCCCTAAGGGCAGCGAAAATGTTTGCTATAGTTCCCTCTAGGAGCCAAAACACATGTTAAAGTGCCCTCTAGGAAGCAAAACATGTGCTAAAGTGCCTTTATTGCAGCCAAAACACCAGTTAAAGTGCCCTCTAGGAGCTAAAACACCAGTTAAAGTGCCCTCTAGGAGCTAAAACACCAGTTAAAGTGCCCTCTAGGAGCTAAAACACCAGTTAATGTGCCCTCTAGGAGCTAAAACACCAGTTAATGTGCCCTCTAGGAGCTAAAACACCTGTTAATGTGCCCTCTAGGAGCTAAAACACCTGTTAAAGTGCCCTCTAGGAGCTAAAACACCAGTTAATGTGCCCTCTAGGAGCTAAAACACCAGTTAATGTGCCCTCTAGGAGCTAAAACACCTGTTAAAGTGCCCTCTAGGAGCTAAAACACCAGTTAATGTGCCCCTCATGGGAGCCACGTCTTCAGTGGCGAGGACTGTGACTGTTTCTATGAATTTTCTAACATTTTATTGGTTATTACTGGTGAACGCTGACTGTGATTCCTCTAGGACCCTCGGTGTCTTTTGTCATTGACGTCATCGATTAGTGATTAAAAGCCTCCATAACCTGATAAATCAAGTTATGTGACTGTCATGACGCTTTGTCATGTATCAGCTCAAAGTGCCCTTTGAAAAACCGTCATTTTTTGGCCTATTTGTCTCTGTAATCTCACCACGTTCCCAGCGGGCTAGGTGAGCCCTTTAGCAACGCGGCCTGCTGATAGAAGGCCTGTTAATTCCACGTCGCTAATCGCCTCCCACTGTCCCTCCGTTATTTCTGGGTTTATCTTCTCCATCTCCTTCCCCTTCGCTCTCATGATCGCACTTTTTCTCTTTTCTTTCTGCCTGTTCCTCCAAATCACTTCCTGATTACTTTCTCTTTACCTAAAATTGCACCTGTCGTGTACTGTCTGTCTCTCTCCACCTCCGCCTCGCTCCTCTTCCTTTCAGCCCCCGCGGTGATTTGTGTCTGGAAGGGCTTGAATGATTAAATATAGGACAGAGGCTTCGGCTGGACCGAGCTCCAAGGGCGACTGGATGTAGAGAGAGAGACAGACCGGCCTGTTCAGATACAGATGACATGACAGGACCTGTGCTGCTGTAACTCTCACCTATTCCACTGAGTCTCCAGACCTAAAAAACCAGGTGGGGGCAGTGTTATAGGAGCCGTTATAGATTTAGATGGAAAACAAAAATCAAACGCAAGAGATACGAATTGATCTGTTGTCGCACGCAGTAAAATTACACCTGGGAAAAATCTTTTTTTGTACCCAAACAGAAAACTAGGCTATGCTGTTTCTATGAAAGTGAGTTTTTTTTAGGTCCTAGTTGCTCTCATTGTCATTGGAATTAAACTGATGGTTTGCATGTTTGGCACAAAGGCTAAAAAGGTATTGTAGTCTACTTTAACTTCTAAGGACCTATCCCTTCTTTCAGGCTTATGCGAGAAAATGGTAAACCCAATTTTTAAACGGACTTGTATCAGGTCTTTCTAGACATTACACTACAAGTGTAAAGCCATTCAAACCCTATGATACAGATATGAGGTTATTAAAGCCATTAAAAAGCTAAAGCCATCAGATTTGGATGGTCTTGTCATGGTGAATTCCCATTGGGTCTCACTGCTGTCCATCAAACCAAAGGTGGTCAATCTTTCCTAGTCAGGTCCATCCCTATGCTTTGATTGGCTGAGGCTTGGTGTCAATTGATGCAACTTATTTTAGAGGCAATTATTGTTGTGTTATTAGCACATAGCTCAATAGCTAATTCTGTTGGTTGGTTAGGTTTAGTATGGTTTGCATGTTTGGCACAAAGGATAAAGAGGTATTCTAGTGTACTCTAACCTCTTAAGATGCATCCCCTTTTTTAGTCTTATTCGCGAAAATGGTAATGGGCTGCATTTGTATAGCATCTTTCTAGTCATTTTGACCACTCTACAAGTGTAAAGCCATTCATACACATCCGTCCACACATCAGAAAACTTACCATTTACACATATTGATGTTATTCGGAGGCAAATCAGGGTTAAGTATCTTGCCCAAGGACACATCAACTGTTGTGTCCTTGGGCAAGGTAAGGTAAAATAAGGTAAATACTTAAAAATGTATTTACCTGGCGAATGGCCCAAAATGGCCAGACTGTGTAGCTTCACATAAAGCTTTAGATCACTTTTAATCACTTTTAATCACTTTTAATCACACGTGCCTTGAGAACATCAATTCAAAATGCCTCACTTCCCACTTTTAAGTAGCTTAGTTCCCACAAGTCACATGTCCTTTGAAAGCCCTGGCTATTGGCTGTCAGATTTGAATGTCCATTTACCATTGGGTCTCAGCCCTTGATGGTTTCAAGAAGCTATCTCCTGACTCCATCCTTCAATTGGCTCATGCTTGGTGTCAATCAATGCAAATCTATTTTCGAGAACATCATTGTTGCATTATTTGCACATAGAAACTAAGCAGTGAAGTGTAGTATTGTGTCTTTAGAGGTTAATGCAGCTGCATTGTTGCTTTCTTGTTGATTCTTTGGCCAACATATATTTGGTGGCTACAGTTCTATCCCCTAGGAAGCCACCATTTGGAATGGATTAATGCGAGTTATTGCGAATTTGTCACTGAAAAAAAGAATTGTTTTTAAAATAACGTGTCACCAAAGTGGCTATTGTGTATATAATGGTCAGGATTAGGGTCATTGTCATGTGGTTTAACCCTAAAAACTAAGAGACCTAATGAATGCTTTTAAAACTGTATTTTAAAAAGCTATTGACATTATTTGTCACCTGCCTTATTGTGCATTGATTCACAAGTGCTTCACAATAAAAGCATAAAAGAGTCAAATATAGTAGAATAAAGAACATCAACAAAAGTCTAAAAAACATGTGTTTAAATTGAATTTAACTTTTGAGTTAATTCAGAAACGAATCAGAAACACCAAGGGGGGTCTTCACTGTGTCGCGCCTGGTACAGTAGAAAATTACACCTTTTATAATGAATTCTAAACTCCACTCGCAGCCAATGGAAAGCAGCCAACGCTGGAGTAATATGCTCCCTGCGCTTTGTCTCTGCTGGAAGACGAGCTGCAGCATTTTGATGCATCTGCTGCTGAATATAAAAACGCAGGTTTTGCACAGGAAACAGCAACTTCGGTCGTCTTTATTTGTTTTGACACGCGTCGTAGCTGCTGTTTAAGATCCAGAATCCAGAGTGTAGTAGAGGGGAACCCTCCCTCAGCGGATTCCTAGCATACTGTACATTTTAGCAACTGTGCAATGGGGTCAGATGTAAATTATTTAGCGCTTGTGCAGTATGTTTTGCTGGAGATTGGGTCATGTGAGTGTGTGAATATACGGAACAGCAGCATGTTTAAAAACGGGAGTAAAACCAAAAGACTCTGAATTTTATATTCTAAATCTAAATGTGAAGGAAAATGAATCACTAAAGTAATATTTAGTTGTATTGTGACGGTTTCTGAGGCCTCTGGCTCCTATGAACAGGTGTTTCAGCCTCAAAATTACTCTGAATTTCTTGGTTTTTGCCTCAGAAACAAGATTTTTGATGTCAGTCCACAAGTTTTTAATAGGATTAATGTTTGTGGATTGGTTTGACCACTTTAAAACTTTAATTTCATTGGTCTGGAACCAAGATGCTGCTGGTTTACTGGTGTGTTGTCTTATTGAAACTCACATTTAAAGGGTATGTCCTATTTCCTTTAAGTATTCTGATATAGGCAAATTGATTAATGATCAGTTATTCTTATATTATTATTATTTTTTGGCTTTACTCACGACTCAAATGGAAAATGCCACATCCCTGTTCACTTATTTAACTATATTTGCTAAAATATCTGTTTCTTTGTGTTTTTCTATCAAAATCCAAACACTATAAAACAACAGAAAACGTATGAATTTAGATTTAATACACAGTAATAATGATTAGATAGTATCATTGCATCCACCTGTCAATTAACCATCTATTTAGCAGCAACTACTTTATCGTAATTAACTGATAATCATCATGTTTTCTCCTTCTTTCTTGTTATTTTGGTTCATAAAGTTGGTGATATTATGCATCAAAATCTAAAAACCTGTTGAAAAACTCACATTTCATGGGTATTTGCTCTTCAGCATAAGGCAACTTGACCTTTTTAAGTATTTTGATATATGCAAACTGATCCTGTTCATAGGAACCATGTTTATACAACTAAATATTACTGTAGTGATTTGATTATATGGTAATACACAACTGTTGGTGTGTGTGTGTGTGTGTGTGTGTGTGTGTGTGTGTGTGTGTGCATCCATAAATAAAACACAAGATTTAAATAATCAAATAAAGTCAACCAGTCCCATTAAACTAGGTTATTTAAATTGGACTCAAACCATTTTAATTAAGTGCTAAATCATCATTTAAATCTGTTAAATTTACTAAACATTATTATGTTGAATTAACTAAATACATTTAATGGATTATTGCTGTTTAAATGGAATAGAACTTGTTTGTCTTCATTACTAAAAGCGAGTGTATTTAATATTTTCAAAATAAAAGCCTTAAATAAAGTATAATACAGCATTTTATGTAATTTCTTTGAGTGTAGCCTGGTTTTTGTTGTTTGAGGATTCATATGGAGGCTTGCCATTGTCCGTGTGTGTGTGTGTGTGTGTGTGTGTGTGTGTGTGTACTTGTGTATTCCAAACACGGAGGTCTACCCAAGCATTATGAGTATGAGAGTCCATCCAAGCACATGTAATCCCTAACCAGCTCTCGGCTCCTCATTAGCATTACACTGATCTTCCTCAGAACTTATTTTCCAGCCCTCTGATATTTTGCGAGTGGCTCCAGGGAACAATAGGTCCCGCTCACATCAAATGTGTTATGTCATCGATGTGACTGGAAGCTTTGCTGCCCACGTCATGGCAGCCCTATGTCGCTGTCACTGCCACAATATGTACACACACACACACACACACACACACACACACACACTTCCTGCCTTAATATTCCCTGTAGGAATAACATGGAGGCTTCTCCATATAGTTCATCTGCAGCACGTCCACAAACCGTTAACGTTAATATGCACGGATAGACCCTGAATTTTAGTGTAAATTCTTGTAAATTACTTTGTTTTGTGCTAAAATTGCACATGGGTGTTAAAGTTTACATCTAATATTTCTATTCTGAGTCATAAAAAAGAACATTTTCATTGTGAAAACTGTACGTTTTTCTACCCAGATTTTATGTTTTTTGTGTGTGATTTGTAGGAAAAATAAGTTTATATTCACACGTGAGGTGAAAAATGAACAATTTTCATGGTAAAATATAAAAGTAAAATCAAAGTAATCAAAAATAGACAGTTATAGACATGTTTTTAGTGTTTTTATTACTAAAAATGGCTTTTAAATATAAATAATAGATAAATAAATATATATTAAACATATAATATATTAAAATATATATTCAGTAAGTAAAATATATATATATTTAAGAATTGGTTGCACTAGGAATTGTATATATTTACATATTGACTACAAATTTATTTTAGCATATTAGAAAAAAACATAAATATTGAATTAAATATAAAATATATTAAAGTTTACTTATCCTAGATAGTGAATTGAATTATTTGGTGAAAATTAAATGCTCACATGTCAAATAGCCATTACCAAACAGGATATCCTGGTCATGTGACCTCATAAATTGTATGTCCTTCAAAATAAAAGCCCCCTTTTCACACCTAACTATAAAAACTTAGATTTTCGATCTTTTTAGAATTTTCCATATTTGCATTTGGCAACAAATCTATTTAAGCATATGTCAAATGTCCATGAGCAATAGGGATATCCTGGTCATATGTCCTTTCAAAATAAAAGTTTTCTTACCTTAGATAGTGAGTTATTTTTTTTTTTATTTTGTGAAAATCTTCCATGCCCATTTACATACAAGACAAAAAACAATAATGCTCACATGTCAAATGTCCATCAGTAATAGGGATATTCTGGTCATGTGACCTCATAAAGTGTATGTCCTTTCAAAATAAAAGCCTCCTTTACACGACTAACTGTAAAAACTTCTTAGATCTTTTTAGATCTCAGGCTTTAGAATTTTCCATATTTTATATTGGAAACAAATCTATTTTTCTTATTAAATTTATTAAAATTCAAGTTCAAATCATTATTTATTATTATTATTTCACAATTATACAATAAAAGTCAACCTTTAGTTGTGAGACAGTGATGCTCACATGTCAAAAGTCCCCAAGCAATAGGGATATCCTGGTCATGTGACCTCATGAATTGTTTGCCCTTCAAAATAAAAGCCCCCTTCTTCACGCCAAACTGTATAAACATAGATTTTCTATCACAGCTTTTTGGGGAAGTCTGGCAACACTAGGGTTAAAAGCCCCATGATGCCCCATGATTTTAAAGCCGTCCCAGATGAAAGTTCCACAATAAGCTCTTTGCTTGTCAGCCGTTATCGGATCTCGCTGCGAGACGAGTCGCCGCCCGCTGATGTTAAATCTCTGGTGACCAAAAGACATCCTGCGTCAAGATGTAGGCGTGAAAGCTCCCAGTGTGAATGTTGTTCCAGATGGAGCTGGGTGATGTAGATGAAAGATGTGTCATTTACAGCTAACCTTGACATTTTCTGACCAGGAATAATCTGTTTTTAATAAAGACGAAAAAAACTTTATTTAATCGGAAAATTTTCGGCACTAGTACGACAACAACCACCACCTCATCCAAATAGACACATATAGAAGGAGATAATAAAATAATAGCAGCCCCATATAAGACAAGCATTTATAAACTATGCATATGTAGGGTGATATCAGGTAAATGGGGCCACTTTTTGGTTAATCGCTTGGGACCGTAACACAACACCAAATATGCCTTTTACATGTATATTTATGATTAATAATGACTGTTTCTAATCAGAATTATGTGATAAAACATAATTATTTAGATCCTATAAATCTTAAAATATCCACTTTTTTGCATGAGTTGTTTCAGGTAAAATGGGCCACCTCATCAGGTAAAATGGGCCACTCAAATGACAGAGGGAAATTCAGATTCAATATTAAATAACTTTTAAAAATGCATTAAACAAACTCATATTGCTGCTACTAAAACAAGAACAGATCTAACACACATATGTATACAAGCTAAGCTAACGCTACACAAAAGCTAGCACCCAAGCTAAGTTACACAAACACAGTAAAAGTAGTGACTAGTTTGAGTTGAATCAACAAACTGTCCATGTTTTAGTTGAACCACATGTCATACACGTGTGTTTGTGGCCCATTTTAGCTGAAACCATGTGGCCCATTTTATCTTAGAGGGTTAAGGTAAATGGGGCCACCAAGATAAACATCACTTTTCCAAAGAAATATGTTAATATATCAAACTAACAGCATTATTTCAGATATCATGTGCATATTAGTTTAATAGATTTATCATCCTTTGAGATTAGATCAAAGGATTTGAAGTATTGTCTCGTCACCATAGAAACCATAAACTTTTCAAGCACAGGTTGAAATCCTTTGTAGTCGTTGGCTGAAATGGCCCCTTTTACCTGACATCACCCTCTCCAGGAATATTCTAACTGAAGCGGCGGCTGAATAACAGAGGAAGCGACAGAGGAGGTCGTAGAGTGAGGTGAATGAGGATGTGAGTTACGTGGAGGAGAAGTTAATCTCTCCTGACGGTAGCGCTGGCCTCTCCTCTGTCTTCTCTCCTCCATAAAACTCTGTGAAACACACACACACACACACACTAAAACACACACAAATCAGAGCTGGATGTGGAGGGAAAAAAAGGCTGTCACAACAAAACACTATCTGTTTGATTTCTGCTTAAAAACAAGCCTAGATATCCCAGAAGGCTGCGTGTTTGTGCACAGATTTCAGTGTTTGAACACTTTATTCTCGATAAGGTCTTAGTTTCCCTCTATGTCGCACAAAAGACTCAATTCCTGCCTTGGAAAGAAGATTTTTTCATTCTATTCTTGACATTAAATCTGCAAGAATGACTCATGTCTCTCATATTCAGACAGATTATACACTAATAAGGATATAGTATATGTTGTAATTAACTTAATTTAACTTAACACTCTATTCTGTAGTGTTTCCCTAAGGCAACAATTACTTTATCTTCATTTTTTTTGAAAATCTGTGATATAAAATCTATAATTTCACAGTTAAGCATGAAAAGGGGGCTTTTATTTTGAAGGACATACAATTTATGAGGTCACATGACCAGGATATCCCTATTGCTGATGGACAATTGACTCAGAAATTACTTTATCTTCATTTTTTTTAAAAATCTGTGATATAAAATCTATATTTGTACAGTTAAGCATGAAAAGGGGGCTTTTATTTTGAAGGACGTACAATTTATGAGGTCACATGACCAGGATATCCCTATTGCTGATGGATATTGATATATGAGCATCATTGTCTCATAACTGAAGTTTGTCTTTTATTCAGAATTTTTCACCAATTAATTGTTTTTTTTTTTGCATTCACTTAATTTTTGATTGTTATTTTTTTATGCTAAATCTGGATTTATTAGAAATGTGTGTGTGTGTGACATATGCAAATATTGTTGACATATTTGCATATGCCAACAATATGCAAATATGGAAAATTGTGTATAGAACAGTTTTTGCCATCACAGTAATCAGTAATATTTAATGCAATAGGGGGTTAATAGATAATGTGTGTGTGTGTGTGTGTGTGTGTGTGTGTGTGTTTTATTGTTGTATGAATATTGTTTTAAGGATTTTTGATCCCTTAAGATTCAGATGAGAGCTTTGCAGCACCGTGTGTGTGTGTGTGTGTGTTTGCACAAGAACTGGAGGCTAATGTATGCCAAGGAGATGCTAGTTATGCAACTCATTCATGCTTACATGTGCGCACACACACACACACACACACACACACACACACACACACACACACACACACACACACACACACACACACTCCAACGCATGCTTCACTATATTGGCATCACCCACCATCTGTGTCTTTACTTTGACTTGCAGGTCTGATGTTGTAACGTAACACACACACACACACACACACACACACACACACACACACACACACACACACACACACACACGCACATTTCTACTAAATCCAGATTAGCTACTCATTTCATGTTTTATGAATGAGGCACATAGGTAAAATGGGCCAGTCAAATAACAAAGAAAAATTCAGATTCAGAATTAATTCATTCATGGAGGGTGATATCAGGTAAAAGGGGCCACTTTTTGGTAAATCACATGGGACAATATCACAAAACCAAATATGCCTTTTACATGTATATGTATGATTAATAATGACTGTTTCTGATCATTTTGTGTTGGAATATAATTATTTAGGTCCTATAAATCTTAAAATATCCACTTTTTTTGCATGAGCTGTTTCAGGTAAAATGGGCCACCTCATCAGGTAAAATGGGCCACTCAGATGACAAAGTTCAATATTAAATAACTTTTAAAATACATTAAACAAACTCATATTGCTGCTATTAAAACAACAACAGGTCAGTTATGTGTTGTACACACACGCTAACACACCTATGTATACAAGCTAAGCTAACGCTACAGAAAAGCTAGCACCCAAGCTAAGTTACACAAACACAGTAAAAGTAGTGACTAGTTTGAGTTGAATCAACAAACTGTCCATGTTTTAGTTGAACCAAATGTCATGTGGCCCATTTTAGCTGAAACCATGTGGCCCATTTTATCTTAGGGGGTTAAGGTAAAAGGGGCCACCAAGATAAACATAACTTTTCCAAAAGAATATGTTAATATATGAAACTAACAGCATTATTTCTGATGGATGCCATCAAGACAGATGTCATGCATAGTTTTTTATGTGCATATATTTGTCAGATTTATCATCCTTATAATAGTTTAGTTAGATTCTGTAAACACACACACACACACACACACACACACACACACACACACACACACCCCTCCATTAAAACCAGATTAGCTGCTCGTTTATGTTTTATGAATGAGGCACCTGTAGAGACACATAGGCTAGATTGACCTTTAAGACAGAAAGGTTAACGGAAGCTGTGGCGTGCGGCCGTTGTCAGGCGGCGTGTTGTAAACCAGACGTAATGGACGGTATTAACAATATTATAAACGATTGATCTCGAAACGCTCCTGAGACTCTTCTGCCAAGGAAGCTGCTGTTTGGCTGCAGATCAAATGGGACCGAAGTCACACCTTCTGCTGTGAAAAGACGAGTCTGTAGTCGAGGATGTAGAGGACACAGTTTCCAGAGTGGTTTATATATATATATAATATATATCATCTTATACGCTGCAGCGAAGCTAATGCTACACGATAAATCTCCAAAATGTTCCTCATTTTCATAACCAATTCCTTAAGTGTGGATGTATAATGCCAATATTCAACTTCCTTAAAACTCAACATTAACCTTGAAAATACTTTCGATGCATTATGGCTTGTAATCCGAACCCTCTATGCATGAAATATTACTTAGATATGTAAAAAAATGTGTTTTATTATTACTTAAAATGGCCTTTTTGTGAGACAGTGACGTTCACATGTCAAATGTCCACAAGCAATAGGGATATCCTGGTCATGTGACCTCATAAATTGTATGTCCTTTCAAAATAAAAGCCCCCTTTTCACACCTAACTGTAAAAACTTAGATTTTCGATCTTAGGTTTTAGAATTTTCCATATTTGCATATTGGCAACAAACCTATTTAAGCATATTTATAATAAATTAAATTCAAGTTCAAATCATTATTTATTATTATTATTATTAATAATATTATTATTATTGGTGAAAATGATCCAAAATTCTGAATAAAAGACAACTTTCATTCGTGAGACAATGTCAAATGTCACATGTCAAATGTCCATGAGCAATAGGGATATCCTGGTCATATGTCCTTTCAAAATAAAAGTTTCCTTACCTTAGACAGTGAGTTATTTTTTTTATTTAGTGAAAATCGTCCATGTCCATTAGCATAAAAGTCAAAAAACAATAATGCTCAGCAATAGGGATATCCTGGTCATGTGACCTCATAAATTGTATGTCCTTTCAAAATAAAAGCCCCCTTTTCACACCTAACTGTAAAAACTTCTTAGATCTTTTTAGATCTTAGATTTTAGAATTTTCCATATTTGCATATTAGCAACAAACCTATTTAAGCATATTTTTTATTAAATTAAATTCAAGTTCAAATGTCCATGAACAATAGGGATATCCTGGTCATGTGTCCTTTCAAAATAAAAGTTTCCTTACCTCAGATAGTGAGTTATTTTATTTTTTTTTATTTAGTGAAAATCCTCCATGTCCATTAGCAAAAGGACTGGTCATGTGACCTCATAAAGTGTATGTCCTTTCAAAATAAAGCACCACTAAATTCTGTAAAATAGAATAGAATACCATAGAATATCAACCTTTAAAAGGTGCAGATTAATCTAATCTTTTTTTAAATATTTAGCTGTATTTCTGTCCCATTTGTACTATTTTCTTTGCATAAAATAGCATTTTAATGGCTAATTATAGTAGCAGTTTGCACGAAGATGCCCATAAATAAGAAATATATATAAACATAGATAGATATATACATGTCAGGGTTGAAAATCTTAATAATCTAAATAAAATGACTCGTTTTGGGAGGTTTTATTAAATTTATATTAAGTCAATTAACCCGTTAAACTCCAGGGTCTCTGTGGGGATTGCTCCACTAATCATGTACAAATATAGTGAAGCTATACATCAAATTAAACAGGAGAAACTCCACTACAAGCACATATAAGTCATATTTACACACACCAAACACAACTCCAACACCAAGCTAATTAATTAACAAATATGAAAATCGCTATACGATCATAAAGCCAACCCACTCGCCACATTTTGATGGCTAGCGCTCTGATACTTCATGTTACACAAACAAATGACATCTCATATGAAAGCTGAGACTGTGACGAGTCCAACGGTACCATCAGTGTAGCTTTATGACAAAAACTCAGTAAACTAGCAGCCGAAAAACACTGAAGTAAAAAGTTTGAAGCTATTTTTTACTATGGGTATGTCCTAAACCTAAAAAAGGGCTGGAATTCAAGGGGTTAAATGGGAAAACTCGTGTTTTTTGCATGTGCTCCTCTTTAGAATTATGTGTTTTCCAACCAATATGATGGACCAGTCGCTAATACTGAAGACAGCAGATGTCGTCAGTGTCCTCCTGCCCAAAGTTAAAGTGTTTTCCACCATAACATCTGATTAATGACACCTCGATCCTCTACCCACTAACGTCCCATTTACAGTCATTGGGTTCCATCAGAAATATCAGCAGCATGATTTTATCTATTTGTCATTATAACAGCGGCTGCTAATGTTATATTTCTGCACGGATATCTAAATTAAGCTAATCCAAGATCTTATCTCTGCAAAAAAAAACAGCATTTGGAGGCTGCGATTAATTCCCATTAATGAAAAAATGCTTCTAAAGAGGCGTAACCACGAGTTGAAAGCGCTTCTTTAAATAAATTAGAATCAGTGTAAAATCCAACCTTTGCTGCCAAAAGCAGCCGAGGGGATAAATTGGATGAAAGGAAGCGCCGTGCGCTCTGTGATCAACAAAGGGAATTATTTTCAGATTGGTCCCATTCATATTTAACACGTTTAACCCAGAGTGGCATCACATGTCAGCAGATTGACGTGCACACATCTAATTTAACCGTTACCTGAATCCTCGTCCTGTTTAATTGGGTCAGATGAAACCAGCAGGCAGCACTAAACGCATTTAATACACGGACATCGAAGCCACTTCCTGCTCTGGTTTGGACCAGAGCAAAGAGTCAGGAACCATGACTCAGCGTTTTACTGATATTACAGGATGTGATATGTGGTTGTTGTGGTTTAAGGTTTGATGAAAAGAGGCTGCAAAAGATTTTAATGTTGTTCAAAACGGCTAAAAACTTAGTACCAGGTAGTTTAATTTAATTAAAAACACATGATATCAACTAGTTTTATATTCTAGGTGGATTATATATTTAATTTATCATCATTTTAAGGTTACATCGTTTGATATTGTCAAAAAAACACACAAAAATCATGATTTTTGTAAAGATAAATGATGAAAATTGACTTTTAACACACCAAGATGCAGGACCAATGGATTTAAAGGAGAATTCCACCATTTGGAGCAATCTAGACAGTCACTAAAATGCCCTTTTAAATATCTAAATGTTCACTAAAGTGCCTTTTTGTGTGGTGAAAACACACATACATCAGATTCCACTGGAAAATAAAATTTTTAAAAATAAGGAGAGATCTCACAAATACTTATTTTTTTACTTATATTTTTTAATACTTAAAAAAAAAATTCTGCTGCAAAACTTTTGCGAAATCTTGCTAAAGTTTTTGCATGATCTTGCAAAAATTGTGTTTTAAATGGACATAAATGGAAAAAATAAGGATGAAATCTGCAAAATATTGTCCTTATTTTTTTTATAATTTTTTTTTTATTCAGCAAAATTTTTTTCCAAAAATAAAATCAAAAAATTTCGGCAAAATCCACATTTGTCCTTATTTTTTATATATTTATTTTAATTTTTTTATTATTTTTTTCCATGCATATCCTTTTCTCCTTTGAAACACAATTCTGCAGCATTTTTATTTATTTAATAACTCATTGTGAGTATTTTTTATTATATTTCTTGGTTTTTTTACTGCTGGATGTGCAAAAAAATGCCCCTCAGGTCTCATAAAGACATCCTTCATCCTCGAATCTTCTTACACAGCCATGTCAAGCTTGTACAAAGGTGTGTGTGTGTGTGTGTGTGTGTGTGTGTGTGTGTGTGTGTGTGTGTGTGTGTGTGTGTGTGTGTGTGTGTGTCCAGCCTTGTTAACTGATCTCAGTAGACTCCTGTCTCCGTGTGTTTTGACAGGCCAACATGTTGCTGAGGAGGATTCGTTGAGACATCTGTGTCTTTGATTTGCTGCAAACGTAAAACAGTAAAACCCTGAATAAACCTTTAATTTCAATAAGATAATAAAATATATATATAAAATATTCATGCATTAAAACACTGCTGTGTTACATGGGACAATTTTACCATTTTAAGACATGACACCAAGAATATAGACATTATAACCAGCGTTATATATTATTTGTATTATATTAATATATAGGGTGACATCAGGTAAAAGGGGCCACTTTTTGGTAAATCGCTTGGGACAATAACACAAAAATGTCTTTTCCATGTTTATTTATGATTAATAACGACTGTTTCTGGGAATTATGTGAGAAAATATAATTATTTAGTCCCTTTAAACTTGGAAATATCCGCTGTGATGGTTTCAGGTAAAATGGGCCATTTTAAATTAATTCATCATTAGTTTTAATGTTAAAACACAATCGTTTAGAACCAAATAACTTTTAAAATGCATTAAACAAACTCATATTGCTGCTATTAAAACAAGAACAGATCCAGAAAAATATGTTAATATATCAAACTAACATTATTTCTGATGGATACCAGGGTGATATCAGGTAAATGGGGCCACTTTTTGGTTAATAAACAATAACACAACACCAAATATGCCTTTTCAATGTATATTTATGATTAATAATGACTGTTTCTGATCAGAATTATGTGATAAAATATAATTATTTAGGTCCTATAAATCTTAAAATATCCACTTTTTTTGCATGAGCTGTTTCAGATAAAATGGGCCACCTCATCAGATAAAATGGGCCACTCAAATGACAAAGGGAAATTCAGATTCAATATTAAATAACTTTTAAAATGCATTAAACAAACTCATATTGCTGCTATTAAAACAAGAACAGATCAGTTATGTGTTGTACACACACACGCTAACACACCTATGTATACAAGCTAAGCTAACGCTACACAAAAGCTAGCACCCAAGCTAAGTTACACAAACACAGTAAAAGAAAAATCTAAATTAAATTAAATTAATTGGTGAAATTTTCCCAAATTCTGAATAAAAGACAACCAATTGTGAGACAATGTCCATCAGCAATAGGGATATCCTGGTCATGTGACCTCATAAATGGCATGTCCTTCAAAATAAAAGCCTCCTTTTCACACCTAACTGTAAAAACATAGATTTTTATATCACAGCTTTTTAGAAAAATGAAGATAAATGCAATAAAGGATTAAAGCCTCATCGGCTTAAATGAGTTAATGGACAGACATGAGAGTGATATGGATCTTTTCATTAAAATGGTCGTCTGAATTACAGGATATAGATAAAAAAATGTTATTTATTGGCTCATATAGAAAATCAGAATATCAGTAATTTACTGCTGATACAGCTGCTGGAATATAATGAGACTCATGAGTGGCTGCAACCACAGGAAACAGATGTAAAGGCAGAATTTAAATCAGAGCGAGTGCGGGGAGTGAATGATAATCATTGGGGTGATTGAAGGGAATGTACATGCATCAGTGTGTGTGTGTGTGTGTGTGTGTGTGTGTGTGTGTGTGTGTGACATAGATGGAGAGAAAAGACAGAAGAGGAACGAAGAAAGAAGTTGTCAGAGTGAATTAGTCATTATTGTTGCTGAGGTCTCTGCCTCTAGCCGCTGCAACTCTCTCTGCACGCACATATGGAACACACACACACACACACACACACACACACACACACACACACACACACACACACACACACGCACACACACACACACTCAGATGTCCTTAGAGTGTTGTTAATGGCCCTAATTATCATATTCTTTACATCTTTGCACCAGATTTCTGTTGCAGCTTATTTGTGCATATTGCAGGTTAAAATTGGCACCGTGTGTGTGTGTGTGTGTGTGTGTGTGTGTGTGTGTGTGCGGTACACAGCAGCAGCTCTGTGTTTATGGGATGTTATGGAGTGTTAAGCCGAGCTGTGAACGTGTGATTCACTGGAAGTAGAGAAGGAGACATCATTGTTCCCGAGGCCCATAAAAAGGAACCTTTCAAAGGTCATTTACATTTTTATTTTTTATTTTTTTTGGGGTCGTCTGAAAAAAACCTCGACCCAAAATCTGAATTTTCTTTCTCTCGACCCATTTTTCCCTTGAATTTCCTCTCTGGGAATAAAAAATCTACACACCCCTTCATCTTACTCATTTTACATCCTGTTACAGCTGTGCTGGGTATGAAAAGGCTGCTTTTATTTTGAAGGACAAACAATTTATGAGGTCACATGACCAGGATATCCTGATGATGGACATTTAATTCATTTTTGATGTGATAAGTTTTATTTCTAATGTGCTAAAATAGATCTGTTGCCATGTCAACAATATGCAAATATGTAAAATTCGTAGTGTATGTAGTGCATGAAACATTTTTTTAATATATATTTATTATTTAGGCCATTTTAAATAATAAAACGCTCCCTCTCTCTTTTTTGAAACAGGAGACTTTATAAAATCTCAGTTATTTGCAAATTTATGGTCCAAAAAGCTAAAAAATTAAGTTTTAGCTGAAAAGTAATTTTAGTCTAGTTTTAATTGAGTAAAATCCAAAGAAATTAGTCTAATTTTAGTCAAAAAAATAGTATTTAAACTGTTTTTTGACTAAAATCCAAGATATTTTAGTCTGGTTTTATTTGAATAAATTCCAAAGTACTTTAGTTTAGTTTTAGTAAATTAAAATCCAAAGTATTTTGGTTTTAGTCCAAAAAATCCAAAGTATTTAAACTGGTTTTAGCAGTTTTATTTTAAAAAAATAGTATTTAAACTGTTTTTTGTCGACTAAAATCGACTAAAAAAGTCTAGTTTCTTTAGTCTTTGATAACAGGTTGATATTAATGTTCATCAATATTAATTTTGTCAAACCAAAACATTAATTTGAGTCTTTTTCTCAAGATTTAATGAGAATATCATCAGCGTATACACTAATAAACACACTAATAAACTAAATAAAATTAAAAACTGAAACTAAAACATGTTTAACGCAGGCAGGTAAATATTTATATCGATACAGATCAAGAATAATATGTTTTATCTTTTATTTTTCAGTGGGTTTCAGGCAGAGAAGCACTCGCTGCCTCGCCGCATTTAGTGCCGACAGCACTGATGGATGCTCCTTACTCTAGTAAAAAGATTACAGTTTAAAAAGAGCCATTTTTTTATTTATTAAAGTAGATTTCTCCTCAGTAAAAAATGCTGTTAATGTTAATTAAAGGCGTTGATTTTGTCTCATTTTCATCATGAAATAAAACATTGTTGAAGACTAATTCTTTTGCACATTGCTGGTTTTGCTCTAACAACTAAATTCGCCCGTTATGGGATTAATAAAGTACATTTTCTGTTTTTTGGAGGTGATATTTTCAGATCAATGATCGTCTCCTTGCAGCTCTTTATAAACAGAGGCTGCTCCATCCACTCGTTATCATAGCATGAAGTGGTTTATGAGGCAGGATGTGACCAGTCGCAGTGAAATCACTGCTGGATGATACAGCTGTGATAGGAGAACGTCTGGTGTAATTATGTAATGCTCGAGTACCTGCAGCAGCAGCAGCAGCAGCAGCAGCAGCAGCAGCAGCAGTAGCAGCAGCAGCAGCAGTAGTAACAGTAGCAGCAGCAGCAGTAACAGCAGCTGTAGCAGTAGTAGCAGCAGCAGCAGCAGCAGCAGTAGCAGCAGCAGCAGCAGTAGTAACAGTAGCAGCAGCAGCAGTAACAGCAGCTGTAGCAGTAGTAGCAGCAGCAGCAGTAGCAGCAGCAGCAGCAGCAGTAACAGCAGCAGCAGCAGTAGAAGTAGTAGTAGTAGCAGCAGCAGTAGCAGCAGCAGCAGCAGTAGCAGCAGCAGCAGCAGTAACAGCAGCAGTAACAGCAGCAGCAGTAACAGCAGCAGCAGCAGTAACAGCAGCAGTAACAGCAGCAGCAGCAGCAGCAGCAGCAGTAGCAGCAGCAGCAGCAGCAGCAGCAGTAGTAGAAGCAGTAGCAGCAGCAGCAGTAGAAGCAGCAGCAGTAACAGCAGTAGCAGCAGCAGTAATAGCAGTAGCAGCAGCAGTAGTAGTAGTAGTAGCAGCAGCAGCAGCAGCAGCAGCAGTAGCAGTAACAGCAGTAGCAGCAGCAGTAATAGCAGTAGCAGCAGCAGTAGTAGTAGTAGTAGCAGCAGCAGCAGCAGCAGCAGCAGTAGCAGTAACAGTAACAGCAGCAGCAGTAGTAGTAGTAGTAGCAGCAGCAGCAGCAGCAGCAGCAGCAGTAGCAGTAACAGTAACAGCAGCAGCAGTAGCAGCAGTAGTAACAGCAGCAGTGGCAGTAGTAGTAGTATTAGCAGTAGCAGCAGCAGTAGTAGCAGCAGCAGTAACAGCAGCAGCAGCAGTAACAGCAGCAGCAGTAGTAGCAGCAGCAGCAGCAGCAGCAGCAGCAGCAGCAGCAGCAGCAGCAGTAATAGCAGCAGCAGCAGCAGCAGTAGCACCAGTAGTGGCAGCAGCAGCAGCAGCAGCAGCAGCAGCAGCAGCAGCAGTAACAGCAGCAGCAGCAGCAGCAGCAGCAGCAGCAGCAACAGCAGCAGCAGTAGCAGCATGACGACTTCTGAATGTGAATCTGAGACATGTTAAGTCTTCTACTTAACCCTCTATTACATATTGTTGCCATGCCAACAATCAGTTTATCTACATTTTTCTAAAAAGCTGTAATATAAAATCTATATTTTTACAATTGGTCGTGAAAAAGGGGCTTTTATTTTGAAGGACATGCAATCTATGAGGTCACATGACCAGGATATCCCTATTGCTGATGGACATTTGACATGTGATATTTATTGTCTGGGATCCCAAAGATTGTCTTTTTTCAGAATTGTAATAAATGGGAGAATTAAACTTTATTATAGTTATTATTTTTTTTATATTTAATTTAATATTAATATGTTTTATGTTACAAAATAGAAAAAATACAGATACTTAACATGATTGATAGAGACTCAACTGATATAAATAATAGATATAGTAATAGACTTAGCAGCTCAGGCCATTTTAAGTAATAAAAAGTAATATTTCATACAACAGAGGGTTAATTCCGTTGTTTTTTCCTTTCACTACATGCTCATTTGCTTATTTTTCGTCTTTATTCCACGTTAATCTCCTCTGCTTGTTTCTTTTTCGCCCCCCTCAACCCTCCATTCCTCCCGTTCCCAACAGGACAAACCAAATGGTCGGTGACAGTGTGCAGCTGTGGGTTTTTGTCCTGCCGACAGCATCTTAGAGGAAAAAGCTTAGCACAGACGGAGGGAGGGATTGATGCTAACCTGCTGCTTTCATCTGTCGCTTATATAACAGATTTAAGATGAAGTTGTGACAAGGAAGAGACGTCTTCACTATTAACAGAGATGGTGCATCAAACACAACCTGTGCTGCAAAAACAAGACACATTTAGATTTGTATAGATATAGATATTTAGGTTTTGATCGAGGCTGATGATGCACTGATCAGAGAATCTTCATGCACCAATAAACCACTTTGCTAATTATTTCCTACAACAACACACTTACTTCTCTTTTCTTTCTATTTCGATTCTGTAGAAAGCAAAGCTCCATGCTGCCTTGCAGGAGAAAAATCGCCTGAATCTTGAATTGATCAACGGTCACCTGAAGGCATCCAAGTATGACCAGGTCTGGTGCAATATCACACACACACACACACACACACACACACACACACATGCAACCAATGATCAGTGTATTGTATTTTATTTAGCGTTATCAGTGATGTAGATGCTACACATCACGCACACATTGTCTTGTAAATGGCTGTAAAATCAGCTTATTGGCGTTTGTGATCCATCTCTACAGATCGATACACCTGCAGCCGTCGTATCATCAGCATATACTGTAGGGGGATATTAGGTAAAAGGGGCCATTTAAGGTTTGGGGGTCCCAGCTCCTCTGGAAATTAGAGCCAATGACTACAAAAGATTTCAAACTGTTGACTAGCAACAGGTGATTTGATTAGTTTCTGGTTTCTATGGTGATGAGACAAGTGATGTTTATCTTTGTGGAATAATTTACTTTAACCCCCTAAGATAAAATGGGCCACATGGTTTCAGCTAAAATGGGCCACAAACACGTGTATGATATGTGGTTCAACTAAAACATGGACAGTATGTTGATTCAACTCAAAGTAGTCACTACTTTTACTGTGTTTGTGTAACTTAGCTTGTTAAATATGACTCATTGCTAGCTTTGTGTAGCGTTAGCTTAGCTTGTATACATAGGTGTGTTAGCGTGTGTGTGTACAACACATAACTGATCTGTTCTTGTTTTAATAGCAGCAATATGAGTTTGTTTAATGCATTTTAAAAGTTATGTGATTCTAAGAAGTTGCGATGAATTCATTTAGAATTTGAATTTCCCTTTGTCATTTGACTGGCCCATTTTACCTGATGAGATGGCCCCTTTTACCTGCAACCGCTCAAATAAAATTGGTACAGCAGATGTTTCAAGGTATAAATGGCCTAAATAATTATATTTTATCACAAAATTCCAACACAAAATGATCAGAAACAGTCGTTATTAATCATAAATATACATGGAAAAGGTAGATTTGGTATTATGTTGGTATTGTCCCATGCGATTTATCAAAAAGTGGCCCCATTTACCTGATATCACCCTTAATTACCATGTGTTCTTTACATTGCTTCTTCACTCATGGATGCATTCATGTGGTATTATAGCCATGGTTATAATTTTAGGCTGTTCTTTTTTTCTCTCCTATCACCTCACTCTCCAGTGTACACACACATACGTAAAACACACACACACCTACACACACACACACACACACATACGTAAAACACACACACACACACCTACACACACACACACACACAGTCAGAGACAGTGACCGTCCGTGATGGCAGGCGATTAGTTACCCCGGCGCTAATAGTGACTTTCACAGGCGGGGCATATTTGACACGTGTCCAGGGACTCGTCCACACAAAAAGACGCCATCTGTGCACCGACCAGGCAGGTTCAGCGATGAAGGGGGGAAATCAAGGGGCCTCGACCCTGCCAGGAGAACACGAAAAATGACTGTGACCGGCTTGTCAGGGCAATCGTAGCAAAGACAAATACCTGGACTATGCACAGAGGAAAAACCAAGAAGGGGGAAAGAAAAGAAAAACTGAAGCTGCATCTGAAACCTGAGCATTACTGCCTGCTAACTAGTTAGCATCACTGCTACTAACTAGTCGCTACTTCTAGTTAGCATCACCGCCAGTAGCTGCTACTAGCTAGCAACACTGTTTACTAACCAGTAGCTACTACTCCAACACCACAGTAGTAGCTTCTATATAGGAAGTTAACCAGTAGAATGAACAATTCTGTCGTACTACAGCAGCCATCTTGGCCGTACTACAGCAGCCATCTTGGCCGTACTACAGCAGCCATATTGGCCGTACTACAGCAGCCATCTTGGCCGTACTACAGCAGCCATCTTGGCCGTACTACAGCAGCCATCTTGGCCGTACTACAGCAGCCATCTTGGCCGTCCTTTGAACCCTGAAGTTCTTCTGATGTAGAGTCACAAGTTAATTTTGCTTTGATTAATAATAATAATTAATAATGACCTAATATACAAGAAGAACTAAACTGATCAATATTGCATGTAAATGTAAAAATCAAAGACCTTCATCAACATGATTTAAAAAAAGTTAAATTTTTTTATTCCTCTTTTTACTCTTAGCTGAAAAATATTGACCAATACAAAAACTTTGACCACTTTTTTAATGCACAACTGATTTTATAACTGGTTTAAATGTGAATAATAAGGTGAGTCTCATTGCAAAAGACTGCCTGTATGAATTAGTTTATCATTATTTTATTTCCCAACGTGTCATATATAAATAAATATTCATTATTATCTATTTAAGTAGTGAATTGATAGTCGTGTTAATGTTGATCTGAAAGCACAAAGTGGAGATTCTTACATGAATTTGTAATTATTGTATTGTTCAATAAAGTTTTGGGGAATAAATAGTGAAGAGTTCTTCTTCTACTGCAGTTATTGACCTCCTGGTGACTTCTGGGATATGTAGTGTGGATAATATCTCTGATATTGACTTCGAGTCATTTTTTTTTACTACTAATGATAATTATTATCATGCAGCTTGTCCCATGTCTCTGGAGACTCTCATCCATCTCCAGTCATAATCTCCCTGTATGACGGAACTCATTTTCTTTGCTGCAGTCCCGTTTTTTGAGCACCATGAGTAAGCGAGCTTTATCTATTGTGCGTTTCGTTAATTAATGAGATGACTGGCGTTCCTGCTCCGATGAGGCCACCTTTACAGGAACTGGCTGAGCTCACGGCCTCCGAGACTGATGAAGGAACAAGAGGCAAACGCTCAAGTCAGCAGCCTGGTCCCATCGAAGCCAAATGGGAATGTGCTGATTAATTTCGCTTTTGAACTCACAAATAAACGTCTGGGCCCCAAAAAAACAAAAAAAGCACCTATATTCATTAATGCAGGGGAGAAAAATCCCATTTCATTGATAGGGAGAACAATAAGCTGTAGTTTTTTAGAAGAGGGGACATTAAAATAATAAATATTAACCCTCTATTGCATGAAATATTATTTAGACATGGTGAAAAATGTTATTATGAATATTAGGATTAGTTTCATGCTATGTAAGTCAATGGGACTCCTAGGATTTTTCCATATTTGCATATTTTTGCCATATGGAAACAAATTTTAAAACTTCAAACAGCGAAATTGAATTAAATGTAAAAATAATAACAATAAAGTTTAGTTATTGCAGATATTTAGTTCATTTATTTGGTGAAAATGTTCCAAAATCCTGAATAAAATGTCAAATGACCACCAGCAATAGGGATATCCTGGTCATATGACCTCATAGATTGTATGTCCTTCAAAATAAAAGCCTCTTTTCACGCCTGACTGTAAAAACATAGATTTTATTTTTTAGGATTAAATACTAATAGTATTAATACATTTATAAATTGTAAAAAAAGACTATTATATATTTTTGAATATTCAATTAAATGATTAATTAAACTCAAGTTAAGTTTTTTAACTGGTGAAAATTTTCCTACATTCTGAATAAATGACAACCAATTGTGAGACAGTGTCAAATGTCCATCAGCAATAGGGATATCCTGGTCATGTGACCCCATAAATCGTATGTCCTTCAAAATAAAAGCCCCTTTTTCACGCCTGACTGTAAATACATAGATTTTATATCACAGCTTTATAGAAAAATGAAGATAAAGTAATTGTTGCCATGGAAACACTATGTAATAGAGGGTTAAATACTAATATTTAAGTATATTTAAGCCTTTATCATGTAAATTTAAACTCTGGTATTAACAGTAATATCTGCAGTTATAACAATGTTCCATATTTATTTATATTTATACATTTCTGCCGACGCATACATTTAAAACGTCTTCTACAAGGACAAACCTCAACTAATCACAGGCTCATTTTCCTCTTTTACAGGTATATTTTGAAAGTCTTAAAGTGGAGCAAAGAGGAAATCGAGTGTTTCCTTCCCTCGTTTGGTTCTTTATTGTCTTTTTTAATTGTTCCTCCCTTATTTCGCGTCTGATCTCACAGGTTCGGGCGGATTATGAGCAGCTGAAGAAGAGCTTTGCTGTGGTGAGCCAGGAGAGAGACGTGGCCCAGCAGCAGAGGAGCCAGCTTCAAGGCAAAGTGGAGAACCTGGAACAGGTTCTAAAGGTCAGTTAGACAGCAAACCCTTAAGTTTGGCATGAAAAGGGGGCTCTTATTTTGAAGGATATACAATTTATGAGGTCACATGACCAGGATATCCCTATTGCTGATGGACATTTGACATGTGAGCATCATTGTCTCATAACCAAAGGTTGTTTTATTCAGAATTTTGGACATTTTTCACCAAATAAAAATTTTAATTCACTATCTGGGACTTTATTTATTTACTTTAATTCTATTTTTAATGTTATACGTTTTTTCATTCCTGAATGGATTTGTTAATACAATATGCAAATATGTAAAATTCCATACAACCTAATGGAGTCCCATTGATTTACATAGCATGAAACTATCCTGAGACTATGTTTACAGCTTACTCAACAGTACAATAAATTCTGCTAACTTATAATTTAGCAGAACTATATATAGCATATATATCCAGTATAATTTATTTATTTTTTAATTTGTGCTAACTCTCTAAAATTGCTATTGCTATGACTATAGGAATTATGATGATGGGTTAATTGTCAAAACGGTTGAACTATTTCTATCTCTATTTGAATGGGATTTGCCCAGATGAGCTAATGTTAGCGGCTAACTGCTAGCATCAGTTAGCCACCAACTGCTTAAAAGCTTTTGTTTAATTGTTACAAATATGCGTAGGTGGTTTTCTCCACTACGACACAACTCCAAATAAACTTTTAACGTTAAAATAAATGAAATTAAAGGTTGTTTGAACACAACTATATCTACTAAAGTGAAAAATGCTAACTACTAAAAATAGAAAACAGAGTTAGCATAACTGTTGTTCCTTGTATTGAACCATAACTTCCAAATTATTTCGGAGCATGGTCTTGTTTTGTTGCGCTAGCTAGCATTATTGCCTTAAATGTCAGTTATTTCAAGTTTTACCAACATAAATGACTGTTTTTGGGCTAAAAATACACAAACTGTTCATTTATTTGAGAAGAAAATCTAATGAACCTTACCTTACTGACGTCTGTCTCCACAATAACAATAACAACAATAATAAACTTTATTTATATAGAACCTTTCATAACATAAAATGCAGCTCAAAGTGCTTAATCAAGAGGTTTTACTCGTCTAGAAACAGGGTATGGAGGAAGAGAAACCATGTGACCAGCTCCATAATAACTTAATAACGTCAGAAAGCAATTTTGAGTGTTGAGAGAGATCCAACCTTCCCAGTAAGTGCTGCAGTGCTGAGTTTCACCAAATAATGGATCTACTAATGGACTTCATGATCAAAGGATTTCAATTTTTTAAATATATTTCCCCCCATGAAATAAATGTTCTTTCTCTTGCCACAATTTCCACAGAAGGGAGATTTAATTATCTGCACTTACTAGATCAGGGGTTGATAAAATAAGTCTGGGAGCAATAATACGTCCCACATTTCTGTCTTTGATTACTGAGCAAAAACCTACATGTCTTAAGTGGTTCTGTGCGTTTTCACACCATTGCATAAAGATAATTCAACCGGGCTGCCATGAGGGCACTTTAGAACTGGCTCCTAGCACCTGTTTTGGCTTCCAAGAGGTACTTTAGCTCCCAAGAGGACATGTTAGAACACATTTTGACTGCTATGAGGGCACTTTAGAATGTGGTTTGGCTCTTAGAGGATACTTTAGCATACGTTTTGGTGCCCACAGGGAACTTTAGCATATGTTTTGGCTTCCATAAGGGCACTTTAGCATGCATTTTGGCTCCTAGAGGATACTTTAGCACACATTTTGACTTCCACAAGGGCACTTTTGGTTCCCTAGAGGACACTAACTCATGTTTTGGCTTCCAAGAGGACACTTTAGCATATGTTTTGGCTACTAGAGGGCACTTTAGCACACATTTTGGCTTCTAAGAGGGCACTTACCGCATGTTTTGGCCTACATTTTGGCGCCCACAGGGAACTTTAGCATATGTTTTGGCTTCCAAGAGGGCACTTTAGCGCACATTTTGGCTTCCATAAGGGCACTTTAGCACACATTTTGGCTCCTAGAGGATACTTTAGCACACGTTTTGACTTCCAAGAGGGCACTTTAGCATGCATTTTGGCTTCCAAGAAGATACTTTAGCATACATTTTGGCTACTAGAGGGCACTTTAGCACACATTTTGGCTTCCAAGAAGATACTTTAGCATACATTTTGGCTTCTAAGAGGGCACTTTAGAATGTGTTTTGACTTCAAGACAAGAGGGCACTTTAGCACACATTTTGGCTTCTAAGAGGGTACTAGTTGGCACTTTAGAATGTGTTTTGACTTCCAAGAGGGCACTTTAGCCAAATTTTGGCGCCTAGAGGGCAATTTAGCACACAGTATGGCTTAGAAGAGGGCACTTTAGATCATGTTTTGGCTTTTAGGCAGAACTTTAGCACACATTTAGGCTTCTAAGAGGGCACTTAGCACATGTTTTGGCTCCTAGATGGCATTTTAGGATGCGTTTTGGCTTCCAAGAGGGCACTTTAGCACACACGCTTTCAGGAGGGCACTTGAAAATTGGTTCTGTGCATTTTCACACCATCACACACATTTTCTTATCAACACCTGTGTGTTTGTTTCCTAATAAATCAGTAATATAAAGGAAAAACAGGCGTCCACGGCGCTGTTTTTTTCCTGGTCAGCCGATAGTAATCAGACAC
Organism: Lepturacanthus savala; assembly: GCA_030544235.1. Lineage (NCBI taxonomy): Eukaryota > Metazoa > Chordata > Actinopteri > Scombriformes > Trichiuridae > Lepturacanthus > Lepturacanthus savala. The sequence goes on from CM060484.1 coordinate 2,000,902, forward strand.
AGTCCTGCTTTACTGTGAAAGCCGCTCTCATTACAAATCCTCGCCTCCCTGCGTCTCCTATTGATTGTCTGTTTGTCAGGATATTTGAGAGAGAAATGTACCCATCTGAGAAAAAAAAAACTGACTGGCTCCCTAATACGGAGAAGACAGGTTTGTCACTTTCTCATTGTGTATTGATTATGAAGACAAAGAGACTATTTAGAGAAAATTACACGGCGGGGTGATGTGGGCGGAGGAAAAAAACTGAAAAAGACAGATGGTTGATTGTTTTTTTTTTAGTTTTTTAAGGCTCAGTTAAAGCCAGTGAGATGCAGCACTGACTATGTTGGTTTTAAAGTTATATAATTCAGTAACAAAGACTTTATTCTATGGGGGAGTTTAGACACCAAGTCAGCACAAACTCATCTTATTCTGGGCCTGTTCTGTCACAGAGGAACAACTGCATCGTTGCTGCAGAGCTTTGTTCACTTTATTTGTGTTTGTTCAGTTGTGTGCACAGGCTGAAGACTGAAGGGCACTTTAACGTCTGTTTTGGCTCCTAAGAGGGCACTTTAGCTCGCATTTTAACTCCCAAAAGGGCACTTTAGCACATGTTTTAGCGCCTAGAGGACATTTTAGTGCATGTTTTAGCTTCTAGAGGGCACTTTAGTTCCCAAGAGGGCAATATAACATGCATTTTAGCTCCACAAGGGCACTTTATCACATGTTTTAGCTTCTAGAGGGCACTTTAGTTCCCAAGAGGGCAATATAACATGCATTTTAGCTCCACAAGGGCACTTTATCACATGTTTTAGCTTCTAGAGGGCCCTTTATCACAAGTTTTGGCTCTCAAGAGGGTTCTTTAAAATGCATTTTTCACTCCCAAAGATTGAAGTGGGCAATTGAGCACACATTTTACCTCCCAATAGGGCACTTTAGCACACGTTTTAGCTCCTAGAGGGTGTTTTAGTACACATTTTGGCTTCTAGAGGGCACTTTAGCACCAGTTTTGGTTCCCAAGAGGGCACTTTAACATGCATTTTAGCTCCACAAGGGCACTTTATCACGTTTTGGCTCTCAAGAGAGTTCTTTAAAATGCATTTTTCACTCCCAAAGACTGAAGAGGTCACTTGAGAACACATTTGAACTCCCAAAAGAGCACTCTAGCACACGTTTTAGCTCCTAAAGGGAACGTTAGCACACATTTTGGCACCTAGAGGGCACTTTAGCACCTGTTTGGAGTTCCAAGAGAGCACTTTAACACACATTTTGGCTTCCAAGGGGGCACTTTAGCATGCAATTTGGTTCCAAGGGGGCACTTTAGCATGCAATTTGGTTCCAAGAGGGCACTTTTGCACGCATTTTGGCTCCTACAGGGAACTTTAGCACATGTTTTGGCTTCCAAAAGGGCTCTTTAGCAGCTTTTAAGCCCCTGCGACTGAACTGTATAACATCTTATGGCTTCTGAAGGGCACTTTAGCATGCATATTCAACAATTAGGCGACGAGGGGGCATATATATATTTTCATTTATTTATTCATGGTTTTATCTAATTCCACCTCCTGCCTCTGGTGTTTCATCACTACAAATTGATGCGACTAATGATGGAGTTTCCTGTTTTATTGTTTTTTTTTTTTGCTGTAAATGTAGCTGAGTTCATTAAGTGCTTGGTGAATATCTGACGGTTAAACAGGCTCAGCCACTCGTCTCTACAGCTTAAAGCTTCCCTCCGATTATGCAAATCAGTGGCTGCTGCCTGCTCGGGACACCTCCGAGCCACTCCGCGAGGTAAAGAGGCTTTTCTGTTTTGAACACGAGGAGAAAATGATGAATGTCAGAGCTTTTCTAAGCTGTCTTTTCTTCTTAAGTCTGCAGAAACATCTCATGGCCTTAACTCGGTTTCTGCAAAGACGCGGCAGCTGTTTGGTTCGTCTGTGGGGAGATACTGGAGAGTCATGACTCGGCTAATTTGTAAAAAGGCGAGATCTGGGTTGGGTGTGTGTGACTGTGTGTAACAGCTTAGTCTGACTCACTTCTGGGTAGAGTACAGTGTACAGTAGCGTGATGGATGGACTCAGGAATTAGATAAAAAGCCCATACTGTGTAACACAATACCGCACCTCAACAGCCAATGTTATCGATCGCTGTCAGACTTGAGACTTTGGTGGATTCTTTGTTTTAATTTGTGGGATTTATGATGTGAAAAGCTGATGTGGCCGAGAAACAAACCAGGGACTGTTTTCAGTATCGTCAAATGTTTGCATTTTGTTTCACAAACCTCAAAATTCATCATTCACGCTGACGGCCAATGGAGTCCAACGTCCGCACTGGCGGCCATCTTACTACAGGGAGCTTACATACAGACAGCTGTATGGTGTTATATATAACAGCTGTATGGTCTTATATATAACAGCTGTATGGTGTTATATACAACAGCTGTATGATGTTATATACAACAGCTGTATGGTGTTATATGTATAACAGCTGTATGGTGCTATATATAACAGCTGTATGGTGTTATATACAACAGCTGTATGGTGTTATATATAACAGCTGTATGGTGTTATATGTATAACAGCTGTATGGTGCTATATATAACAGCTGTATGGTGTTATATATAACAGCTGTATGGTGTTATATATAACAACTGTATGGTGTTATATATAACAGCTGTATGGTGTTATATATAACAACTGTATGGTGTTATATATAACAGCTGTATGGTGTTATATGTATAACAGCTGTATGGTGCTATATATAACAGCTGTATGGTGCTATATATAACAGCTGTATGGTGTTATATACAACAGCTGTATGATGTTATATACAACAGCTGTATGGTGTTATATGTATAACAGCTGTATGGTGCTATATATAACAGCTGTATGGTGTTATATACAACAGCTGTATGGTGTTATATATAACAGCTGTATGGTGTTATATGTATAACAGCTGTATGGTGCTATATATAACAGCTGTATGGTGTTATATATAACAGCTGTATGGTGTTATATATAACAACTGTATGGTGTTATATATAACAGCTGTATGGTGTTATATATAACAACTGTATGGTGTTATATATAACAGCTGTATGGTGTTATATGTATAACAGCTGTATGGTGCTATATATAACAGCTGTATGGTGCTATATATAACAGCTGTATGGTGTTATATACAACAGCTGTATGGTGTTATATATAACAGCTGTATGGTGTTATATATAACAACTGTATGGTGTTATATATAACAGCTGTATGGTGTTATATATAACAACTGTATGGTGTTTTATATATATATATATATATATATATATATATATATAACAGCTGTATGATGCTATATAACAGCTGTATGGTGTTATATACAACAGCTGTATGGTGTTATATATAACAGCTGTATGGTGTTATATATAACAACTGTATGGTGTTATATATATATAACAGCTGTATGGTGTTATATATATATAACAGCTGTATGGTGTTATATATATATATATAACAGCTGTATGATGTTATATATAACAGCTGTATAGTGTTATATATATAACAGCTGTATGGTGTTATATATATAACAGCTGTATGGTGTTATATATAACAGCTGTATGGTGTTATATATATAACAGCTGTATGGTGTTATATATATAACAGCTGTATGGTGTTATATATATAACAGCTTTATGGTGTTATATATATAACAGCTGTATGGTGTTATATATAACAGCTGCATGGTGTTATATATAACAGCTTTATGGTGTTATATATATAACAGCTGTATGGTGTTATATATAACAGCTGCATGGTGTTATATATAACAGCTTTATGGTGTTATATATAACAGCTGTATAGTGTTATATATAACAGCTTTATGGTGTTATATATATAACAGCTGTATGGTGTTATATATAACAGCTGCATGGTGTTATATATAACAGCTTTATGGTGTTATATATATAACAGCTGTATAGTGTTATATATATAACAGCTGTATGGTGTTATATATAACAGCTGCATGGTGTTATATATAACAGCTTTATGGTGTTATATATATAACAGCTGTATAGTGTTATATATATAACAGCTGTATGGTGTTATATATAACAGCTGTATGGTGTTATATATAACATCTGTATAGTGCTATATATAACATCTGTATGGTGTTATATATATATAACAGCTGTATGGAGCTATATATAACAGCTGTATGGTGCTATATATAACAGCTGTATGGTGTTATACATGTATATAACAGCTGTATGGTGTTATACATGTATATAACATCTGTATGGAGCTATATAATATATAAGCTATATAATAAAATAGAGGATAAAATAAAAACTAATCAACAAAAAAAGCATAATAAATTGCAGTTGCCACATTTAGAGGATGTTATATTATGATCTTATAATATTTCCTATAATTACAATTATTATTTATTTATTTATTATTATTATTATATAATTTCCCAGCAGGTTCAGCCTGTTCGTCCTCAGCGTCCAGACTGAATGTCCAGGCCCAGACTATCTGTCACCATCAATAAAACCCACTGTGGTTCTGTGGTTGGGTTATTTGTTCCGCGTACTCTGGCGAACCATCTCTAAACCTCTCATCTTAACCGCAGCCTCTGTCTTTTCCTTTTTTCTCCGTCCAGCATATGCACGAGACTGTTGATCTGAAGCAGCAGCTGCAGATAGAGCATGAGCAAACACTGGTGGCCCTTCACACCAAGCAGAGGGAGATCAACCACCTGCAGAAGGTCTGTGGATAAACACCCGCATGTTCATTTAAAGCTGGATTTCCATACGTTTAACCCCTCCTGGGTCATCTGTAGCCACTTTATGCTGAATCACTGTCACTGGTTACTGTGTCTGGGAAAAGAAAGACATCAAATAAGCAGGTTTAATCCAAACTGCTGTTTCATATTGTTGGATAATGTGATGGAGAGTTTTAAAATTGTCTTCTATGTGTTCTCATTCGGCAAAAACTGAAATCTAAACAAGTGAAAATATCTTTAACGTGAAGATATTTTCGTCTGTTTAGATTTAATCCATTTTAATATGGAACAACAAGACAAAAACTGCAATTTAATCCAATATGGAGTGGAATTATCGTATTGTACACCCTGGAAAACTAATTTACTTATTTCATTTTTTTCCTAATTTGGGTTAATTTGTTCTAAAAAAAACACTGGTGGATAATTTTGTTTATTTCAATTTTTTATTCATTTATTCTTATTAATTTGAGTCAATTTAATTGTTTTTTTTAAAGATAATAAGATTAAATTAGTCCAAATTGAGCCAAATCCCCCCAAAAACCTGAAATAAGTTAAATTATCTGCTCATTAAATACGATTATTCTATTGAATATTGTGAGAAGTGAAGTGTATTTATTTTCTTGATCAATTTAGTCTCATTTTCTTACAATAAGATGAAATTGTTTGACTTTTTAACCTAATTTTGTAATTTTAATTTACTTTTATTATAATATTTATATTTTTAACCTTTTAGTCTCATAATTCTATGTTTTTATCTCAGGGAAATACAATAATTCTGCAATAATTCTACTTATTATTGGACTAATTGTACTAAAGCTGAGATATTTGAAGATATAATGAAGACATTTATATTAAATGTGACTTTAACAGTGATTCTAACAATGAGAGCCGTGAATCCATCCTAATCCCAGTCATCATTAATCCTAATGATTAATCACACACATTTTATTTGTGGTGTCTTTTCTGCAGCAGCTTTATTTACTGTTAATTGTTTACACGCTATAATTAGATAAACAGTCTAAATGCCCCATTTAAAATCCTCTTATTTTAATGACTCAGACTATAATAATAATAAAAAAGGGAATAGTTAGAGATTTCTCTGAGATGTTTGAAGCTTGTCTGTTGGTTGTTAATCAGCCTCTAACAGGCAGAAATCCTGGGGAAGAATCTTCGTAAACACCCCTTTATTCCTCAAAGTGGTTTGGTCCAGATGCTGTTTTCCAGTGGGCGGGGCCAGTGGCTAACAGCTAGCAGCTAGCTACAATGGAAGAAACCAATCGAACTAACATGTAGCAGCCAGTAAAGTCATTTATCACAACACTTATTCAACATTAATCCAGAATCAGCCTCTTTTTACCAGTTTAACTCATTAAGATCAGACCTAATGATCGTTAACGAGCTCTAACGATGGATGTTACCATAGCAACAGCAACTAAGGGGGAGGGAACAGGAAGAGGAGGGATAGTTGTTCCATTATTGATTGATTGAGTTGTGTTTAAAAACATGAGTAGAGTTAAAATCCTTATAATAAGTTCATGGATCAGTTTGCCTATATCAAAAGACTTGAAGAGGTCATGTTGCCTTATGCTGAAGAGGAAATACCCTTGAAATGTGAGACACACCAGTAAACCACCTAAATTATGGTTCCACACCAATAAAATTAAAGTTCAATTCCAATCCCTGAACCTTAATCCCATTAAAAACACATGAACTGACATCAAAACTGCTGTTTCTGAGGTGACACTATTTCTCTGAACAACCTAACATTAATTTTTTCTTCGTTTTCTGTAAAATAATTCAAAAATTGACCCATTTTTCTCCCCATTGTGATGGTGAGGAGCCTCCTCCAGGGTTTTATTTGGGTTGACAGTATGTTGTACATCACGCCCTGTGATCACAGCGTCTGTTTGTTCCCTGCAGGCTCAGGCTGACCGAGAGCATGAGGAAGCAGTACACCTGTTAGAGGTACGACAAACACCAGCAAACACATCTACACACAGCGACACCTCAGCGCTACGTTCAAGGAACATTGAGCAACTGATGAAACTTGTGTAATACAATTAAACAAAATCTCCGTGCAGTATTAGACAGAGAAGAGTTTTTCCTGTTAATGGGACACAAGAAACCAACAGAACACACAGTTTACATTTATAGAGACCTGATGAATGCTGCTTAAAACGGAATTTTAAGTTACTACTGTTAATTCATTGGGATTAATAAAGATTTTCTTATTTTATTTTTAAATGCTACATACATATCATCAATATCAACAATTTGAGCCTCGTTATAAACCTTGATTTTAGTTGATTTAATCTTTATTTTTCTTTTATATTAGTCTTGTTTTCATAATTAATTTCAAAACTTAGTTTCGTTCATTATCTGCTGGTGGAATAAGATAATTCTACTCAATATTGGACTAATTGTGCCAAAAATACAAAATGCAGATAATTTAGAATATTATTTATTAATTTTCTTCAATTTAATATTTTTAAATCTTTTTTTTTTATTTTGCATTTTTTTTCTTAAAAAAAAATTAAATTAAAAAACTTGAAATATTAATTAATTATTATTAATTTTTATATTAATTTAATTATTTATTAATTAATTATTTATTATTTGATTAAAATTTAATTATACCAAATACAAGATATTTTCACCTGTTTAGATTTAATTTATTTATATATTATTAATTTATATATTTAATTAATTTTTTTTATAATTTATTATTGGTTATATTTTTTCTTAATCATTTTTTTCTTGTTTTCTAAAATAATTTGACTTATTTTGACTTAATTTTAATCTGATAATTCTAACGTTTTATCTCATATTATAGATTAAATTGAAATAAGGTAAATTTTATGCCAGTGGAATAAGATAATTGTACTGAATATTGTAATAATTGTACCAAAAACAAGATAATAGTCCAGTTTTTGCACTGGACTATTTTCCAACCCATACGTCAGAGTTTATTCTTGTAGGTTTTTGTGTAAAACATCACACAGACTCATATTCTTGCTTTAATTCTCATCCAGAAACGACCCCGAAGACTTGATTCATTTCCCAGGGATCAAATTATTGACCTGCTGTGTTTTTCCATCACCGTCTTTAAGATGCTTGTCGCTGGTTCATCTTCTCGAAAAACCATTTTCTCATTTCACTCTTAAATCCTTTGGTCACGACACATCATCTGAGTGTAGTTCAACAGAGGTCTGGTTATTATTCGTCTGTGGCACTTTAATGTGGTTTTCAGGAATCAGGAATTTAGGATGATTGGAAACTCCACTGTTGTTTAAAAGTCTGTTTCATTGGTTTATTTCTCTATGGTCATTTGTGCAGACTTCAACAGGAATTACCACTCAGTCCCAAACAAAGCTGTCCAACCAGGAATAAGAGGTTCTACTTGTGTTCTGGATCCGGTCCCATCCAATCTGGTCAAGGACTGTCTCCCAGCTATCTCCCCACTCATCACAGAACTCATTAACTCCTCCTTCAGCTTTGGTTCAGTCCCCAAAAAACCACTCAAACTGGCTGCTTCCTCAAGTCCTTATCCTCAAAACACTCAGACTCAACCCTGATGTCATTAGCGATTTTCTGACCCATCTCCGATTTCCCCGTTTCTGTCAAAAACAGCGGGACAAGTCCACCTCAAACCATTTCAATCTGGTTCATGTTCACAGCAAAGCACATGACAGGAAACCTCAAACTCACCAAACACCTCCTCTTCATTTTGTGCTCGCAGCTATGCCGACGATGTCCAGTTCTACGTCTCCAACGCTGCTGCCACTCTCTTCACTCTTGTTGTGCCTGGCGATAAAATGTAGTGTCTTCCACTGAAGAATAATTATTTGAAATAATTATCTATTCTTTAAAAATAGAGCTTAATTATTAAGCTATAGAGTCGGATGAAAGGAAAAGATACCGTAATTTCCGGACAATAAGCCGCTACTTTCCCCCAAGCTAATATATGGATTTTTACAGCTAATGGCCAATAAAGGACCCTCTAAATCTGTCTCTATGGCTGATCCATGTCCCCCCACCTTTAAGATACTGCTTAGGGATTATTTCTGCATGGCGAGTCAATTTGACTATCAATTTGGAAGTCTGATTGACAATTAACTTAATAATATAAACCAGGATTGGTTCTATACACACATGGTTATATAGGAATATCTTGTCTATGGAGGACAAAGGCAAAATGGCCGATTGACCATGACAAACAAACCCAGTGTTAGAAAATGTCTAGGCTACAGCAAAAGTCCAGTTTAGTTGCATTCTCTTGGTTTCTGCCATTTATTAATAATGATTTGTTTACTATTTATTGTTTTCCTGAGCATTCAATGTTGTGCAATGTGACATTTTATGAAAATTCTATAATTCAAGATGGCTCCCGCCCTATGACGTCACAGTATGCAAATTAGACGGGTGCATTTAAGCCCCACATAAACTTGAAAGTGAGTTATCACTTTTAAATGGTAGCCTTTTGAAATTAAGACGTCAAAATCGAACGTTTTAGAAAAAAAACCTTTTGTGCCTAAAGGGTTAAGGTGTCATGTTAAAGAGACAGAAACTACATCTGTAGCATAAAGTCTGGTTTAGCCATGTTTGCTAATGTTCTGTTCTCATATTACCAGTCCGAAGGAAAAGTGGACAAGTTCTTTACTTCTTCTTCCTTGATTGGTTGAAGATCCATCGTGAAATTGGCTGAATTCTCCCTTCGAGAAGCTGCTGAAGGCTGGAACAATGGTGGTCTGCCTTTATACCTCGAGTAGCATCACTGTGGAATGTGTAAAAAAATGTTTCCTTTGGGGGAGGGTTACAAGGTCCAGCCTTGTCCCATATATCACCTCTCTGGCAACAACAACTTCCTTACTGTAATTAAATCGTAGAAGGAGGTTGTTATCTTCAAATTAAACTGTACATCTCTCCCCAAATCCCTCACAATTTCTGCCTCAGCGCCGATAACTCATATCCGCCCGCTCTCCTCTGAACGTTACATCGAACAAATCACCACAAACGCCTTTTTCCCACCTAAAAAAGTGGCTTGTCTCTGTCCATCACTGTCCTGCCCTGCTGCTGAGATGTTGATCCATGGCTTCATCACATCCAGACTCCAGTGCAGCAACATCTTTCTTCATGGCGCTTCATTTAAAACCCTCCTCACGTCACCCTCTGTCCTGCAGAACCTCCACTGACCAAGGTTTTATCTGCACTAATAGACATATTATTGTCTTCCATTGCTGTTTTCCACCTTTGTGTCAGTTAGAATATTTGTGTCTTTTTTCCTTTTGACCCTTTTTTTCTTCTTTCTTTACTTTATTTCTGTTTCCCCCACTTCTCTTTTGTCTGAGCAGAACAATAAGGACAGAATGTTTCAGGTATTTATTTTCCTGAGCTCCCTTCAGTCGCCCTTTAACACCGAAGAATACAAAAATGTGTGTTTTATGCAAATTGAGAATCTAAATGTACACGAGATGAACCCCCCCCCCCCACACACACACACATATGAAGTCTTTAACCCTCTATTGCAATTACAATTCATTTATCTTCATTTTTCTAAAAAGCTGTGATATAAAATCTGTTTTTACAGTCGGGTGTGCGAAGGAGGCTTTTATTTTGAAGGGCATACAATTTATAAGGTCACATGACCAGGATATCCCTATTGCTGATGGACATTTGAGCATCATTGACTCACATTCTAAAATTCTAATATGCTTAAAATTAGAAAATTATTATAAATAGAAAATTTAACTCACTATCTAGGATAAGTTAACTTTCTTTAATTCAATTTCAATTTTATAATTTCTAATATACTGAAAAAAATAGTTTTTACCATGTCTAACTTATAGTTTTTAGGGATTTTAGGAATTTATTCTCAAAATAATGTAGTGCTTATTGTCCCTACATCAGTGAAATAGGATTTTTGCAAATTTGAATAGATTTAGATTGATGAATAGATTATTTTTTATATATATCTATTATTTAGGCCGATTAAAGTAATAAAAACGTTGAGTAATATTTCAGGCAATAGAGGGTTAATATCTCGTTGTATAATCCTCTTCAGGGTTTGTTATCAGTTAAGCAGCGTCGTGAATCAGCAGCTGCTGAAGTGCAGATGACAACACTAGTGTTATTCTTTCATTAGGCTGCAGTGGTTTCCATCTAACATACAGACAGCAGCTCACAAACGACTCCTCAGGGATCCCTTTTCTAATTGCCTCGTGCGTTCAATCACCATTAACGGCAGCGAGCGTCAAAGGGCTCGTGTCCGTACGGTTACACGTTCCCATTTGGTCTTTTCCTGTCGTCTCTTTGAAGGTCAAGGTTTGTGACCTGGAGCGGAAATGCAGGTCACAGAGTGAACGCTTCAATCAGCTGTCCAAGGAGCTGCTGAACTTCCGTCTGCAGTCGGATACCGTCGACGTCCTTGAGATTAAGTCCCACATCCCCGTCTCACCAGAGTGGAAACTCCCGCAAGTCCTGGACGGATTTGAAACCCAGCTGGAAACAGGTGAGTCGGCCATCTTAGCTCATAACATAGGCGGAAATCCCCCCCCCCTTATTCCTCAGAGTGGTTTGGTCCAGATGCTGTTTTCCAATGGGCCTAACAGCTAATTCTGACTAGCAGCTAGCTATGTGGGAGAAACCAATCAAACTAACATGTAGAAGCCAGTAAGTCATTTATCACACCACTAGGTCAACATTAGTCCAGAATCAGCCTCTTTTTACTAGTCTGCTGGTTAAGATCAGACCTAATGATCGTTAACGAGCTCTAACGATGGGAGTTACCATAGCAACAGCGACTAGTTGGAGGGAGGAGGGAACAGAAACATCAATCTCATTTGACTTGTGTATAAATATAAATACATATTACTTTTAATACCATGTTTTAATGTTGAAACACCCCAAAATACAGTTGTGTTTAAAACATGAGTCCAGCTATAATAGGTATAATAAGTTTATGGATCAGTTTGCCTATATCTAAATACTAGAAGAGGTCATGTTGTCTTATGCCGAAGAGGAAATGTCCTTGAAATGTGAGTTTCAACAATAAACGACCCCAAACACACCAGTAAACCAGCAGCATCTTGGTTCCACACCAATAAAATTAAAGTTCTGCAGTGGCCAACCCAATCCACAAACATCAATCCTAGTGAAAACATGTAAAATTACATCAAAAATTCAGTTTCTGAGGCAAAAATCAAGAAATTCAGAGGAATTATGAGGCGGAAACACCTCTCAACTAAATATTACATTCACAGAAATGATAAATCCTGAAGATTGTTCAGTTTATTCAGTAAATATTTGAGTTATTTGCTATTTCTTTAAACAGCCTAATATATATAGCCTGTGTGTTTTAATAGTGGGAAATGTTCTCCTAGCAGTGGGATCTACTCTAACACACTAAAAACACTCCAAATTCCATGTGATCAGAATGAAATGGGAGTCAGAGTCAGACAACTCCATAACAACCGGGGGGAGGACGTCGTTAACGGCAACGCAGTTATTCATGATCCATACCTGCCCTGATTGATCAGGTCCCTGATGTGTGTCATGAATCTAGTTTAACACATTAGTATTCTGATGACATGCGCTGCAACCTGCAGAGGCAGCAGATCCGTATCAGGGATGGAGATTTATCCCGTCTGGCTCAGACCAAAAGGTCTTTGAAGTTCCGAAAATCCCGTTTCATCTTTTCACTTGAAACAGAGCATTAAGACAAAAGCTCAGCGACGCGTAATATCGCTCACTCAGAAACCACAAGAACCCAACGACACGGAGGATCGTTGGCTTACTTTAATTTCCTCAAGGAATTCAGCTGTTCAGTTTATAGCCTGCAGTTTATATTTTGTATTCCCTCATTTTTCAAGTGTGTTTTTTTTTCTTTTTAAACCCAGAGGACATCACTCTCTATTACATGAAGTGTTACTTAGACATGGATGTTTTTATTACTTAAAATGGCCTAAATAATAATAATATCTAAGAAAAAGGATAGTTTCATGCTGTGTAAGTCAATTTGACTCCAAATGTCCATGAGCAATAGGGATATCCTGGTCATGTGACGTCATAAATACTATGTCCTTCAAAATAAAAGCACCTAACTGTAAAAACATAGATTTTATATCACAACTTTTTTTAGAAAAAGGAAGATAAAAGAAATGTTGCCATATGGCAACACTATGCAGTAGAGGATTAAGGACAACTGCAACTTCTATTTTGTATTCCCTGCATTTTTCAAGTATTTTTTTTTTACCCAGGGGACATCAGTGGTATTTAAGGACAATTGCATTGCATACATTTGCTGTTGTTGGTGGTGGAATAGCCTTTGCCGCTGTATACTCGCCCCAACAGGCGATCGATATCTGTGCAATGAGCAGCAAATCGGTGCAGAAGGAATGACAGTTGCTCTTTATTTGTTATGGAAATCAATGTCTCCCAGGCGATGCGAGCGTGGCGAACACGCCGCTACTGATCTCCCAGTTCTCGCCCTGCCCGCCGCAGACTGGGGACCGAGAAAGACGAGAACCGCTGTCTGTCAAACCCGTCGCCGTGACAACGGACCGCCCCGGCAGCCCCCGCCAGCCGACCCCATCAGAGGTGACCGCCAGTCGCTAACCTTCATCATACACAGGGCTGCAAACTTTAATGGTTAAAGTCTTCTTCTGCTGAATCCTAATGATGAAGAGTGTCATGACTGTGGCTCTGTTGTCAACCTGTAGATGGAGGATGAGGCCACCCCATCACCCAGGTCCAAGCCTCGCTACACAGGCCAGGTCCGCCTTTGCACTGCCCGTTACAGGTGAATGGGTTTGTTGTTTTATGTTGTTTTATTGATGTGCTGATGAAAGAAATCACCAACCGACAGTTTCATTCCAACAAAAGATCTCTGGGGACCAAAAGATCTTCGATTTATACCGTCCATAGGTCCACTCCTCCAGACATTCCTCTCTCTATTTGGTCAAAACAACTCACCATTTGATGCTATTCCTGATGATAACTTCAAAGAAAGTACCACATATGACCTCTGACCACGGCTGCAGTACCTACAAAGAGTTTTATTCCAAAAAGAACAGTGTCAAAAACATGAAGAATCCAGGAGCATCTCTGCGGGTCAATACTGAATCTTGGAGGATGGAGAGTGACCATACCTGGTCAAACTTCTCTCTGTTTGGTCAAAACAGCTCCTCATTTGCTATTTGCTATTTCTGATAGTCAGCTGCCTTGAGACAGTTTAAAGAAAGTAAAAATATGACTTTGACCTCTGACCTGGACTGCAGGCCCTTCAACCCCTTTGGCCATTTTTACCCATCAGATGGCCAGCTTCCATTCTTACAAGATTTAGATTTAATCAAATTTCGAGGTCACATCAAATATCAATTTCTTTTCAATCGATGAAACTGTAAAAAGCAAACTGTGATTATTTCTCCTTTCAGCTACAATCCTTATGATGGACCAAATGAGCATCCGGAAGCAGAGCTCCCCCTTGTGGCAGGAAAGTATCTGTACGTGTATGGAAACATGGACGACGACGGTTTCTACGAAGGTGAGAAATTTGACGTTCTTTACGCTAAAAACCAGCATGTTGTTGGTCTACACTATGCAGGTGCAAGATATCACCACCAGGTGGCCCCCAAACAGTTGTGCCTGTCCATTTACCGCAATGTTACCAAACAGAAACTTCAAAGCGATCCAGAAACCAGGATTTCATTCAGATCATTACCAAAATTGGGTCATTTGTTCATGAAACCATTCCCAACATTTTATAAAAGTTTGATGAAAATCTACCCAGAAACCTTTGAGTTATCTTGCTAATTGTAATAGCATTACATGGCAAGACAAGTTCAAGCAGGCGCTTAAATGACAAAGGTCTAGAGCAAGTTACTTGATTTATAGTATTTATAGTGTTTTATTTGACTGCAGCTTGGCTACAGATGATTTTCCCCCATTGTTGCTCTACTATTCGTCAAATCTTACATTTCAAAGTAAACATATTTAGGTGCTGATTGCCTCTTTCATTGCTAACAATAAGATCTGGGTGGTATCAGAGACCTTTTTATCAAAAATTGTAAGTGAAAACAGTTTTTTTTGCCTATCCCTGTATTTATTTCAAACACCAGTCTCACAAAGAAAAGTGTTTTTCTGTCTAATCTCTTTAGAGTTATGATGGCTTCTATATCAGAGGCAATCCTAATCCCTGCTAGCTAGCAATCCTGCAGCCAGTGTAGACATTCTTACTCAGCTGCAGCGATTCATTAGCCGTGGGTGGGGAGCCTTGTGTTTACCATGAAGGAGGAGACTCAGGCCTTAGACCAAGCTGTCGTCAAGATGGGACCTTGGTCCCCTTTTATCTTGATGACTAATCCAGCTACGCTCCGTTTAATCATCAGCACACAAGCAACATGCAGACACACACACACACACACACATGGATTTAAGGTCTTGCAGGCCTCTGTGGAAAAAGGGATTGAAGGACAAGATGATAGAGAAACTTTATCCCTTTGGGAAAATAAAACAAAGCAAACAAACTCCAATGCAAATCTAACATGTTTTTACTGCATTGACTGCAAAATCTAGATGCTCAAGGCTTTTTTTCTCCTGGAAAAGCTCCAAAAGCATCGAACTAAAGTTCAAGTTCTTTGAAATGTTTAAAAAGGAGTGTTTTCCCTAGCTCGGTGTTTACTGGAGAGCGTATAAAAGATAGTATCAGAGTGCCGGTGGTAAAGCTTACATCTTAGGGAATAGTACATACTGCGTGTTTACATATCTCCCACCTCTTACTCACTGACTCATTCCTCCCCACGAGGAAAACAGCGCTCACTGATGATTATGTGTATTCAAGACACTGCTTTTCCTTTTTTTTCTTTGTCTTGTCAGGAGCCATTAGTGAAAGCTAATTTTAACATCAGGAGGCATCACAGAGGGACTGTTGCTCCTTCCTATGGAGGCAGTTGTTGAACAGTAGTTTTTTTCAGGTAGCTGGCAGTAGGTCAACATGAATAGAAGAAGAATTAGGCCAGGGGTCTCCAAACCTGGTCCTGGAGAGCCACTGTGGGTGTAGGCTTTTGTTCCAACCATGCATTAACTCTGATTCTACTGCGTTCTAGTCTTAGTATGCACTGCTTACTAACCAGCAGCTGCTACTAGTTAGTTAGCATCACTGCCAGTAGCTACTACTCCAACGCCAAAGTAGTAGCTTCTATGTAGGAAGTTAGTGAGTAGAAGGCACAATTGTGACAAATTTGAACCTGGATACCATTTACATACTGGTTGAAGGTCAATTAAGGGATTCAGACGTTCTACATATCTCATTTTACGTACATTCTACATACATGGGAAGTAGGCGGGTCTGGATGCAGCCTAGGCCTTACTAAGGACCTTCAGGACCCTCTGGCTCCCCAGACCAGGGTTGGTAGACCCAATGAATTCGGCAGAAAATTCAATTAACTAAAGCCCAAATTTCCAGGCTTACCAAAATGGCTGGGAAGATCATTGGTCTGTCCACCCCCCACATGACTTCCCAAGCCATATTTGAGTATTATGGCAAGCTGACCCACATAAACTCCGACCCACTATGTATAATAAACTCTGTATACATACCGATGAGGTCGGGAAGAGTGTTGTGCTGTCCTCTATCAATACACTTGTGATTGCACTTTTGTTTAATGTTCAATGTCCTTCTATTGCACTTTTGTCCATGTGAATATGTATATGCAGATACGGTCCTGTCTCCGAGACAAATTTCTTCTAAGGAAGACAAATAGAGATAACCTTGAACCTTGAACTTCTATATTTTCTTCCTTCTTTCTGTGCCACAGGGGAGCTGCTGGATGGCCAGCGAGGACTCGTCCCTTCCAACTTCGTGGAGTTTGTCCAGGACAAGGAAAAACTAGCGATCCAGGCCGGGGAGGGAGGGGAGGACCTAGGCCCGCTGGACCATCCGCCATTAGCCTTGACGGCGATGGACGGGGGTGCCTCCCAGGATGGCCTGGTGGGCTCCACCGCCTTGGTCCCCTGCAGCAACGGGACAGGGGGGCCCGTGGACCCCGAGGACTTGGCCGAAGACGTTGTGCCTTACCCCCGAAAGATCACGCTGATCAAGCAGCTGGCACGGAGCGTCATCGTGGCCTGGGAGCCCCCGCTGGTGCCTCTGTGCTGGGGGAACGTCTCCGGCTACAATGTGCTGGTGGACGGCGAGCTCCGCGCCACCATCGCCTACGGCGGCCGGACCAAGTGTCTGCTGGAGAAGCTGGACCTGGACGGCTGCGTGCACCGTGTGTCGGTGCAGAGCGTCACCGACCGGGGCCCGTCCGACGAGCTGCGCTGCACGCTGCTGGTGGGCGCCAACGTGGTGGTGGCGCCGTGCGGCCTGCGCGTGGACGACATCCAGCGCGACACCGCCGAGCTCTCCTGGCTGCCCAGCAACAGCAACTACGCCCACACTGTGTTCCTGGACGGGGCGGAGCACGCCGTGGTCAAGCCGGGACGCTACAGGTTGCGCTTCTTCAACCTGAAGCCGCTGACGGTGTACAAGGTGACGGTGGCAGCGCAGCCCCACCAGGTGCCGTGGCAACTGCCGCTGGAGCAGCGGGAGAGGAAAGAGGCCGGCGTGGAGTTCTGCACTCAGGCTGCAGGTCAGCTCATCCCTAACTGTACATCATAAAGATACGGCGTCAATAATGTATGCATAGCTTCATAGCAGCAGGCTGTCAATAAGCAGCATGCAGAGAAGATGGAGGTTGCAGAGACTGCTACTGCCGCGTTTATTTCAGTATATTGTAACCATGGATGTATTATAAGACCTGGATAGTGGGCTGAAAAATGGCTGTGTTGTGTCAAATTGCTGGGTCAAAGGCTGAAATGCAGTCTATACTACCCTTCAAATGTTTGGGGTCACCCAGGCAATTTAGTGTTTTCCATTGAAAAGTCACACTTTTATTCACCACCATGAGTTGTAAAATTAATAGAAAATATAGTCAAGACATTGACGAGGTTAGAAATAATAATAATAAGTAAAAAAAAACAGCTAAACTGTTTTCAGCTATGCTAGCATGATTGCACAATGGTTTTCTAATCATTCATTAGCCATTTACCACATTAGCAATGTATAGAGTGTATTTCTAATTGTTTAAAGTTATCTTCATTGAAAAAAACAGTGTTTGTCTTTCAGAAATTTCTAAGTGACCCCAAACTTTTGAACGGTAGTGTCGTCTCTACCATGAAGAATGAATGGTAGAATGGTACCTCCTTCAAAATAAAAGCTCCCGTTTCACGTCTAGTTGTAAAAACATACACTTTAGCAGTTGCAGTTGCTGCCATACTGCAGCATTATGAAATAGAGGGTTAACAATTTTACAAGCTTCTTTTTACTATGGAGAAAATGCTTTTTGGGTCAAATGAGATTCTTTGTTGCAGTACCATGAATGGCCACTAGGAAAATTGGCGCCATATCCAGGTCTATAGTACATCCATGATTGTACCATCAGTTTTACTGTATGTAACATGATGCTATATCAGTTTTAAGTTGTAGTACTGTGCTGCAGAGAAGCTTTGCCTTACCATGCCATTGTTCTGTATTGTATTCCGTCTAGGTCCAACACCATATTGCAGAACAGGTCAGAATGAACCAGTCCCGGCACTAATTGATCTTTTTCTATTGGCAGCTGATGGGAAGAGATGACATTAGTGCTGTCACATGTTTTTAGACGAGCGTTGCGGTCATGAAACCGAGAACGGTCGTGACACGTCGTTCAATACGAGTGATCGATTGAGGGATTCTGGGCAAAATGGCATTTTGTTACAGGGCAATCCTTCATTTCTGCTCAGCTTCAAATTTAAAATGCACGTTGGTATTCAAAGCCTAAATCAGATGCAATTTTGCCCAAGTTTTCTCACTTTGCACAGAGCACATCACTAATTAGAGGACCATCAGTTATTGTGATGAGTCATTGCCTCAGCCCATAGCCCAGCCTGGACTAACCGACCCCATAGAAAGAGGCAGCCCCCTCCAACGCTCACAGAAATGACCATTTTGTATCCGTGTGCATTTGCTTCTGCTCGAATGCAGTTGTGCATGTTGTTATTCAGCCGTCCAGGAGGGTGGAAGACAAAGAATGGGCTGCAGTTAATCTCCCTGGATTGTGTCCTGCATGCAGAGACAACAGGGTTTCTATTAGGTGGCTCGGAAGCCCACAGCGTTCCATTTTGCACATTTCTTTTTCTCCTCTGAGGTTTTTGTACTAGTCCTAGACAAAAAGAATATATCGTATACAGTACTGGAAAAAATCATGGATATTAACCTTCCCCTTGTGTTAGTTTCCATCCTTTATCTCAACATGTCTTAAATCAGCTGTAAAATCCACTAAAAACCATTATCAACCAATTAGTTTCTCATCTTTTGGTTCCTTAACCATTAAAATATTGGTTTTAATATGTTTGGTTTGTTTCATTGGTGGATTTCAATTTGACAAAAATGGTAAAATGAGAATTAAGAGAATATATAGAAATAAAAGGTTGTGTGATCTGACTATTCCTGATGGGGGATTAGAACACATCTCTATTTTATTTATTTTATTATTTTAATATTATTACATATAATAACATCTATGGTGTCATATTATTTACTTAAAAATATAAAAATATTTAAATATTATTTAAATAACAGTATATTATTTTAAAAATATTATATTATAATAGTATTTATTATTATTTTAATATTATTCTATATAATGACATTTATATATATTTTATAAATTTTCCAGCCATATTTTATTATTATTATTATTTTAATATTATTCTATATAATAACATTTATATATATTTTATATATTTTCCAGCCATATTTTATTATTATATTATATATAATAACATCTAAGGTGTTTTGGGTCATATTATTTATTTTAAAAAAACAAAACATATATTTTTTCAGCAATATTTTTATATTATTTAAATAACAGTATATTATTTTAAAAATATTATATTATAATAGTATTTATTTATTATTATTTTAATATTATTATATATAATAACATTTATATCTATTTTATATATCAGCCATATTTTATTATTATTATTATTATTATTATTATTATTATTTTATATTATTCTATATAATAACATCTAAGGTGTTATAGGTCATATTATTTACTTGAAAAAACACCAATATTTAAATACTATTTAAATAACAGTATATTATTTAAAAAATATTATATTATAATAGTATATATTTATTATTATTTTTATATTATTCTATATAATAACATCTGGGTCATATTATTTAAAACATATTTTTCAGCAATATTATTAATATTATTAATTATATTATAATAGTATTTATTTATTTTTTAATATATTATATTTTTAATATTATTTTATCTAATAACATCTATGGTGTTTTGGGTCAATTTTGACCCATATTTACTTAAATAAAAAAAATAAATATATATTTTTTCATCAATAGAACTTTGATCCAAACACTAAATGAAGATCAGAACAGTTCACTTAGGATTTCAGTTTTATCTCTAATTATTGCTAATTATTGCTTTATACTCTTATTTTAACAGAAGAATTTAATTAATAGAATTTTATAATTTAGTGAAAACACTTTTTTCTTTTATTTTGTTGAACTAGAGGAAGCTGACAACGTAAAAACAACCTTGATGCAAATAAAAGAAATTAAATGGTTTATGCATTTAAAATATAACACAAGAGGAAGGTTAAAGATGAAAAATAAACTTTAACACGAAGTCTAGTGAAGCTCCACCAGCAACGTCCCATTATCACCAGTGTCCGCATGAGCTGTTTATCACAATGTAGGAAATATGTAAGGTTACGTAATGTTATGTAATTGTAATGTCACAAATTTACCCCTCTCCTACACTATATACGTGGGCATCAATGCATGTTGTGTGTGTGTGTGCCCCCATTTCTGCATTTTGATGAATGCTTTTTCATCTTGTTTGTATGCTAATAGCATCAAAACATGGGATTTTCCTTATTTTGCGTGTTCTCCTCCCTCCCAGGCCCTCCACTGCCTCCCCAGGACGTCCAGGTCCTGTGTGGACAGGGTCCAGGGGTCCTGCAGGTGCACTGGAAGCCTCCCGTCCTCTCTCCTACAGGCACTTCTAATGGGGCCAATGTTATTGGCTATGTAGTGTGCACCAAAGGGCAGAGGGTGAGTTAATATCACCAACCAGGAGCTGCTGGATCCTTGTGTTATCTCCCCCTGTTAACAGGAGTCAGTGTGAGTGAGGAGCTTATCTCTGGTTGAAGGCACCGTGATAAGAATCAGGATCAGGATCAATAACTTAATACATTATAGAGAAGGAATGTAGGGAATGTAGCAGGGGATCTATATGTCATATGTGTTAATTACAATTACTTTATCGTCATTTTACTAAAAAGCTGTGACATAAAATCTAGGTTTTTGCAGAAACGGAGGCTTTTATTTTGAAAGACATGCAATTTCTGAGGTTTGCTCATGTGAGCATCACTGTCTCAAAATAAAATCAAATAAAAACATTATTAATCGGCAGCAAAATGCAAATATGTTAAATTCTGAGTGTATACAACATAATGGAGTCCCATTGACTTACACAGCATTTAACCCAATTAAAGCTTATGAGCCGATAAGTCTATGATGTCATTTTATATTTAGAAATAAATAGTAGACAAACCCTCCCAGAAAGAGTCATTTAATTTAAATTATAATGATTTTAAACCCTGATATGTATATATCTATTTAATCATTCAAGGTCTAAGCACTATTTGATGCATTAAGGGTTAATCATGTAGAAACATGCAGTGATTGTGGTGTTATATCATCAAACAGCAGTGACACCTACTGGTCATTCACTGTCGGTACAAGTCTGGAACCTATTAATGCGTCAGAAAGGTCTCTCGCTCCCTCTGGTGACTGCTGAAGTAAATCAAATACACGATATTTCTGAGATTAAACCAACAGTGACTGACACAGGGACAGTAAAGCTGCACTTTGCTGCTGTCTGATCCCTGGCTGCACCCAACGTCTGTCTGTGTGGTTAAAAACTATGATTCTGCTTTTGGAGTCGAGTTTACAGCACTGTTATAAAATTTAAGACACATAAACAGAAGAGAAGTATATAAAACACCCTGAATACTAACAGCAACACAGATTAAATAATAATGAATAAATGGTCCAGGATATTTCTTATTAATTGATTTGTTTTCTATACATCCAGATAGCCGAGGTGCTGTTCCCGATGGCGGACTACGTGACCGTGGAGCTGACGCGGATCCAGTGCCTGGAGGCGAGGGAGGTGATCGTGCGGACGTTGTCGGTTCAGGGCGAGTCCCAGGACTCGCATGTCGCCATGATTCCTAACAACCTCCTGGTGCCTCTACCTCCCATCCCCCTCCCCCCGCCCATGCACCCCGCCCCTCCCCCCCGCCCAGCACCCCCACCCCCTCCCCGCTCCGCTCCCTCCCCACGCTCCGCACCCTCAGCCCCACCCCAGGCTGCCGCCGCCGCACCCCCACCCCCAGCACCTGCACCTCCAGCCCCACCCGGGTCCCCGGCCCCAGCACCAGCTGCCTCTGCTGCCCCACCCCCTGCACCCGGTACCTCAGAGACCGCTATGTGCCCGAGACCTGGACGCCAAAGAGCAGGCGGCCCACCACCACCACCACCACGGCGGGGGGGCCGTCCCGCCCGGACCCGGGACATGGGATCCGGCGCGCTCCCCGTCCGCCGGCGCCCAGCCCCCGCCCCCGCCGGCGGCCATGCAGGGCCACACCCTGGAGGCCCCGCCCACCGCCAACCCACGCTCCCCCTCCCCTCAGAGGATCCTCCCGCAGCCCCGCGGCACGCTGATCCCCGACACCGTGGCCAAGGCCATCGCCAGGGAAGCTGCACAGAGGGTGGCGGCGGAAAGTGGAAAGGTCTGATCGAAATATAATAATGATTATAATAATACACTTTGAATTATATTAGATATAACTTTGTTGACAATTTGTAAGAAATGACATCAGGAATATGCAGCAGCAAACAGAAAAGTCTTCAGCTCTGACTTAAAAACAGTGAGAACTGAAGGAGACCTGCAGTTCTCTGGAGTTTATTCTAGATATCTGGGTGTCATCTGCAAACACTAACATTCAAAAGTTTGGTGTCACTTAGAAATGTCCTTATTTATGAAAGAAAATCACTGTTTTTTCAATGAAGATAACTTTAAACACACTCTATACATCACTAATGTGGTAAATGACTATTCTAGCTGCAAATGTCTGGTTTTTGGTGCATCAATATCTACATAGGTGTATAGAGGCCCATTTCCAGCAACTATCAGTCCAGTGTTCGAATGGAACAATGTGTTTGCTCATTGCATCAGAAGGTTAATGGATGATTAGAAAACCCTTGATGCTAACATGTTAGCACAGCTGGAAACAGTTTAGCTGCTGAGAGAAGATAGAAAACTGAATTGTCTGGGTGACTCCAACCTTTTGAACAGTGGTTTTCTTCCACAAAACGTTGAATCGGTCACACTAAATCACATAAAGACACTGTAAAAAGTTGTTTTTTTTAATTTCCAGGGTGAGAAGAGGCAGCCCAGGTACGGCGAGCAGGGTCAGACCTTTCACCAGCATCACTCCGACGAGGAAGAGGAGGACGAGGAAGGGTTCGCGCGAGGTCGTCGGAGAGGACCCTCGGTGGACGAGTTCCTCAGAGGCTCCGAGCTGGGGAGGCCGGTAAGAACCCGGAAAAGATTCGGCGATTCAATGTGTCTGAATGTGAAGAAAGAAAAAACACTCATTACATGGGTGTGTGTTTGGACGTGTGTGTGTGTGCATGTCTGGGTGGTCGCATGCATACACTCCTGTGCCCGTTGTGTGTGTTTCGTGTGTCCACTCATGTGTGTTTGGTGTGTGCATGTATACATGTACGTACGTGGACTTAAACAACTGCGTCTGTGTGTTTGTGTGTGTGTGCGACTGCCCAAAGCCTCACTATAGTCACAATGAAGATTATCACAGCGAGAGCAGCCGGGGCTCTGACCTGTCTGACATCATGGAAGAGGATGAGGAGGAGCTGTACTCTGAGATGCAGCTGGAAGAGGGACGCCGACGCAACTCACACAACACAGCCAAGGTGCAGTTCTTTGCACTTATTCTAAACCCAGAGTCGTTGACCTCGCCCCAAAATCTAGCGTTTTTTTTTTCTTTTTAGCGAACTGCACGGGCACAGATACTTCAACTGAGACTGCTGCCTGAGTTTGATGTGTTAGTGTGTGTGTGCTGGGTTTAGTTAAACATATTTATTTTTTATTTAGAGCAAAGTTAGATCTGAAACCAGCTACAAAAATGACGAATCCACCACGTAGAACGGGTGAATACCTTAGTGTTAGCCAGATTTTGCAGTTTGCAAGAGAACCACACGACGTATCCCAGAAGTCAACGGGAGGTCAATAACTGCAGTAGAAAAACAACTTTTCACTATTTATTCCCCAAACTTTATTGAACAATACAATAATTACAAATTCCAGTTAGAATCTCCAGCAAGGCAAAAGGAAAACTAAACATCAAGACTATCATCTCACTGAAAATGAAATATGAATAATTAAAAACATATATTTATTTATATATGACACGTTAGGATGATATCATTCACATTTGAACCGTTTGTAAGCAGTGATGCTAACTAGTTGTAGCTAATGGTTAGTAGACGGCGATGCTAACTAGTAGTAGCTTATGGTTATTAGGCAGTGATGCTAACAAGTAGTAGCTAATGGTTAGTAGACGGCGATGCTAACTAGTAGTAGCTAATGGTTAGTAGACGGTGAAGCTAACTGGTAGTAGCTAATGGTTAGTAGACGGCGATACTAACTGGTAGTAGCTAATGGTTAGTAAATGGTGATGCTAACTGGTAGTAGCTAATGGTTAGTAGAGATTTTGAGTCCATATATGTGAACTGGGCGTGGAAAGAGAAAAAAACGAAAAGGCAGACTGGGTTTGAGTGTTTCAGCAACAAGGAACTGGCTTCGACCTTAGACAGAGACACAGGGAGCAACTGGGTTTAAACCATGGATGTATTATACAACTGGATACCGGACTGAAAAATGGCTGCCGTTCATTTCAATGGAAGATGCTTGCCTGGCGCATACGACCCATAGAGACTGATCAGTAGAGTCACCTCCCATGATCCTCTGGGGCCTCCCATCATGCCTCAAGATGACGAGACAAAACAAAAAAAAACCCTCACTTTTGCTGACCACATTAAAAACCGTTTGAAGAAAAACATACTTTTCAGAGCTTTTCTGGCTGTTAGAAAGGTTTTTAACTAATAAAAAGTCCATGACTTAAAAATCTAGAATACAAAGATTAGTAATTAGCAGAGAAAAATGGGAAATTTTATGGGAAAAATGCTTTTTGGGTGGAATTTTTTGTTGCAGTACCACAAGTGGCCACTGGGAAAAATTGGCGCCATATCCAGGTCTATAATACACCCATGGTTTAAATATTTAGTGCTATGATGGCGCTGTACTCACCGGTATTTCTTTCATAGCTTTAATTTCTTCTTTTTTTTTTTACACATTTTAATTCAGTAGTATGTTATGAAGAATTACTTAATTTTGGAATGTTAAAATTTCTCGTGGGCTTCCGTGTGTGTGTGTGTTTGCGTCTACGCGTCTGTGTTTCAGTGTGTGCTTGCCTGTGAGTGCTGCATGATTTTGTTAACAAATACGTCGACGTACGTTTTCTTTTTTCCCCACATATTCGCTCGTGAGTAGTCTGCAGGCAGACTCCACGTGAATATTTGTGAATGTCGCCTGTGTTTTCCCGTGTTCGTTTCAGACAAACACGCCCGCCGGAGGCCGCCACGATCGGGAGACCGGGAGGAGAAGCCATCACGGCGGTCCTCAGCCTCAGAGGCGACCTCTGATGGTCCCGTCCATTGGTCAGTATGGGCAGGTAGCTACACAGAAAGGAGGGGAGGCCTTTTATTTTTTGTTTTCCTTTTTTATTTGGTTTTAACATGTGTACGACAGCGTGTGTTAAAAACATCCATGAGCTTATCTGTGTCTCCAGATCACGTGTGTGTCTATTAACCCTCTATTGCATACCGTTGCCATATAGCAACAATTACTTTTGGTCAATATTACTAAAAAGCAGTAATATAAAATCCATGTTTTACTGGTCTTTTATTTTGAAGGTATGCAGTAGAGGGTTAACCATGCTCTTCACTACCTGAACATGAGTTAGATCCCAAAAAAAGAAAAATAATGCAGATTTTTCCTGCATCCACTAATATCCCTTATGAAAAAACGTATTGAATCAATACTGATCACTACTACTAAATATCTACCATTTCACTACATGTTCACTATGGAATATATAGTGATTTCAATAGTAATGAGTAGAGAATTGGCCCATTTCTCTTTCGCCAATCACTACTCATTCCTTCACATTTATTATCAGTATATTTATGAGTATTTATTATTATATACTGGTTAAAGGGAAAGTTCACCTCAAACTTTCTTAAGACAATAATTTGGTCTCAAAAAACTAAAAATCTCCATGTATTCAAGGCTTCACGGAGTCTGAAATTGATAGTAAATAAGTCGTTTTTGTGAACTACCAATTCTCCTTTAACACAGATATAATTAACTACTAAAAACTCTAATTGATGAAGTGTTTCTGTAGTGTTGTTGCTACATATTCACTACACAATCAAGTAGTAAAATCACTGCAGAATCAGTATTTAAAGTATTTAACCAGTTCTTTTCACTCCTCTGCATGATTTCTACTTGGAACACGACTGTTTCACTACTAAACTCTACTGTTGAGTCATGAGTAGTGTATAAATACACATTTACCTCAAACACACATAGGTGTTGTGTGGTAATTCAACAGTTTTCCATCAGGGATGTTTATATAGTCCATGACAGTTTCCATAGCTGCTTTCCTGTGTGTGTTTTCTATTGTTTTGTATCTTAGCAAAAAAAAAAAGACGATTTAGGAGGCAAACGCACGTCTTCAAGTTTTAGGAGTTGCATTGTAACCCCCGTCGCCTTCTGATTGGTGTTTTCCTGTAGAGGTAACCTCTGAGAATAACAGTGAGGGGAACCTCTCCCCCATCACCGAGGACGTTTACTATGGCCGAGTAGCTCGGCACAGGACGTGGTCGCCCCGCAGGCTCGCCAGGTCGCCCCATGGTACGTCCTGCTGCCCTCAGCCCAAAATAAACGCCACCAACGACTGGCGAATGGCAAGAAGCGTAGCTGTCCGACACCTGCAAGCGCCTGTCTTAAATAATAATAGTTATTATTATGCTTACGGTTGAACAGCATGACATGCACTGCACCTGAAATGGTGGACCCACTGGAAAAAAAGAAAAGCCACACCTGAGGTCCAGGGTGAACGTTTTTCACGGTTGCAGATGATAAATGATTGATTGACTGCTCAGCGAATGCCTCACTCACTGCACTGAAGTCCAGATGCCTGCTAAACCCCCTCCCCCCCTTTTTGTGGTTTAACCACACCTTTATGACACTTACAGTTGTGTGCAATATGATAGCAGTGTGTTTAAAAACGTGAGTAAAGACGAAATCCTTTAATCCTTAATCCTTATTGCCATAAGGCAACATGACCTCTTTGAGTATTTTGATATAGGCAAACTGATCAATGATCAGCAAACACTAAATTTAAGCCACAGTTAATTCTGAAGACAGTGAAGCATCATGATATCGGAGTGTTTCTCTTACTATGGTGTCAGGCCTATTTATCACATACAAGGTGATCATGGATCAGTTTGCCTATATCAAAAAAGTTACCGTAGCAACAGCAACTATTGATTCATGATCTCATTTGTCTTATGTGTAAATATATATAGAGTTGAGTTTAAAATAGCAGCTAAAATCCTTATAATAAGTTGATGGATCAGTTTGCCTATATCAAGAGTCTTGAAGAGGTCATGTCGTCTTATGCCAAAGAGGAAGTTCCCTTGTAATGTGAGTTTCAACAAGACAACGACCCCAAACACACCAGTAAACCAGCAGCATCTTGGTTCCAGACCAACAAAATTAAAGTTCCTGAGTGGCCAACCCTGTCCTCAAACCTCAATCCCATTGAAAACATATGGGCTGACATCAAAAATGCTGTTTTTCTGAGGCAAAACCAAGAAATTTTGAGGAATTGTGAGGCTGTAGTCCTGAAGAGTTTGGGGTGAAAACAGTAAATATTTGAGTTAATTTCTGTATAAAACAAATATGGAGTTCCCCTATCGAAATACAATTTATTGCAAAGATTTTGCCTTTACTCACATTTTGAAACACTCTGCTATTATACTGAACACAACTGTATGAAGAGAACTTGTGCATGAAACTCTCAAAGCGTATTAGCGGTAGACATCAAAGAATGACTACGCTGTCACTGCTTTCATATTTGAAATGAGATGATTAACTTTGAGATGTCGGCTCTAATAATGCAGCTGTCCCTTACATCTTACAGGAAACAAAAGCATTTACTTCTGCAGGGTGGCGTATGCAAAACCCCGGAGTGAATGCGTTTCACACCATGCTTGTAGAACGTAGCATCAAATAAGTGACGAGCTTCCATGAGAACTCTGCAGTTTCTAGTGGACGTCTGTCTGCTGCAAGGGTTGGTGGCGTGTGGAAAGTCACTGAACGGATTCCTGCTTCAGATTTATGCTTTTCCAGACGGAAAATATACACATATGGAGTTATAGCTTTGTCTTTAGATGCATTTGTTGTATGTAGCGTGCATGTCAAGAGTCTTGTGTGTTGCTAGCTTTGCGTCATGTCCATGAAGCACATTCTGTCTGCGTGTTGCACCATGGTTTGTCTTGCTCCTCATTGCTCTCACAACATATTTAAATTTAAAAAATGGACAATATAGTAACATGTGATGTGTAGACTTGTAGTCAAGACCACCTAAACCGAGACCAAGACACTACCAAGACCAGAGACCCAGACAAGACCTAGACTAAGACTAAGACCAAGACGTCAGACACAACAATACAGAGACAGTTCATGTCTGTGTCTGAACTCACTACAAATGTTTTCATCAATTGACTGAGACTAACTATGCTATTTTTACAGGATTGATTCCTGATTCTATTAAAATAGAACTATCTCAAATCCACCAGGAATAGTAATAAAGAAAACTGAATTATGCAATAAATATGATGAAGGCATTGTGTACACAAAATTAGGGGTGGGCGATATTGTCAAAAAGGTATAATTTGAACTATAGATGGTATATATCATGGTATATAAACTACAGAATAACAGATTCTTACCATAGCATTTAGGCAAGAAAGTAATATATTTAACTAAATGAAAACAAAAACATTTAGAAACTTCCCGTTTCAACAAGGTGCACTTGAACGCACCACAAAGTTGCATTACCGTAATAACAATGTAAATGGGAACTAGAGTTTTGAAGTGGACTACTACTACTTTGAAAGGAACTACTGACTACTTCCTGCATGCTAACACAATTAAGCACACATTTGGCTAGACAAGAAATGCATCACAATTAGACTTATATGATTTTATATATAGGATTCAGATGTATTCTTGTTGATTTTCTTTGATTTGAGCATGGCTAAGATGCATCACTATATACACATATAGATTTGTGCATCATATACTTTATGTATGTATGACTTCTGTCACCAAATGATTTTGAAGTTTTTTCTAACAGTGCGAAAAAATGAAATCTTAACCGATTAAAATATCTTGTTTTTGGTAAAATTAGTCTAATATTGAGTATAATTATCTTATTCCACTGGCAGATAATTTGGCTTATTTCAAGTATTTTTTTCATGATTTTAGTCAATTTAATCTATTTTTTTGTGTTAATCTAACACCAAATTGACCAAATCAGGAAACAAGAAAACTTCAAAATAAGATAAATTATCTGCAAGTGGAATAAAAGAATTCTACTCAATATTTGACTAATTCTACCAAAAACAGGATATTTTCACCTGTTAAGATTACAGGTTTTCGCAGTGCAGTTGTTGGCATCTGCTCCATTTGTGACCAGCTACCACAATAACAGGCTCATTCAATTTATATTAACCCTCTATTGCATGAAATATTACTTAGACATGGTAAAAAAACATGTTTTGAATGTGTTTATTACTTAAAATGGGCAAAATGTGACCTCATAAATTGCATGTCCTTCAAAATAAAAGCCCCCCTTTCACGCTCAACTGTTAAAACAGATTTTATATCACAGCTTTTTTAGAATAATTAAGATAAAGTAATTATATAAAGATATATATAAATAAATAAAGGAATTTTCCTTTATTATTCCTATATTTTCTTTTTTATATATTTTTCTTTTTTTAAATTCTGAAAAAAAGACAACATTCAGTTGTGAGACAATGATGCATCAGCAATAGGGATATCCTGGTCATGTGACCTCATACATTGTATGTCCTTCAAAGTAAAAGCCCCTTTTTCACACCTGTAAAAACTGTACTGTAAAAACATAGATTTTATATCACAGCTTTTTAGAAAAATGAAGTTGCCATATGGAAACACGATGCAATAGAGGGTTAAAGTAAAATAAAACCTTTTGTTTTTCGATCTCTGTGCCTGTGGCGTGTGTTGGGTCACGTTTTATGACGTTTTTTTGACTCTTTCTCCCGCCTCTTGTGTGTTTTAAGACGGCTACAGGGACCGGGATCGCCGCTCCCCCACCTACTATGATGAGTCGGAGCCGGAGGAGTCTTTCCGGATCTTCGTGGCCCTCTTTGACTACGACCCTCTGTCCATGTCGCCCAACCCCGACGCTGCCGACGAGGAGCTGCCCTTTAAAGAAGGCCAGATCATCAGGGTGGGCGTTTAAATTAGAGATGCTCAGATGATTCTTCATCATCGTTAAAATAGCTTTTAAATAAAATAGCACATGCCCCCTAATATCTTATTTTGTTTGTTAACTAAAGCATAACAAACATCCAGCAATTCATAAAGTTAATAGTGTGTATTTTACACGTGGCTCTTTAACTCTCTCGTGGACCAGGTGTACGGTGACAAAGACACGGACGGGTTTTACCGGGGAGAGGTCAGGGGTCGGATGGGGCTGATCCCCTGTAACATGGTGTCCGAGATTAGAGCCGAGGACGAGGAGACCATGGACCAGCTCATCAAACAGGGCTTCCTGCCCCTCAGCACACCTGTGGACAGAATAGGTAACACACACACAGCCATCAGCAGCCATCTTGGCCGTCCTTTGAACCCGGATGTTCAAAGGACGGCCAAGATGGCTGCTGTAGTATGTCAGAATTGTGCCTTCCACTGGCTAACTTCAAAGCATCATAAGAAACGGTGTTAGAACGTCCTCTGTCATCACTTCCAGAGCAGAACAGAAGAGGCCTCCGTCGAGATCAGGCCTCGAGGAGGATGGTGGCTCTGTACGACTACGACCCCCGAGAGAGTTCCCCCAACGTCGATGTGGAGGTACCGATACCGTACAGGAACTAGCAGCATACACATACTTATATATAAGGTGATATCAGGTAAAACGGGCCATTTCAGGGTTGGGGGTCCCAGTCTCTCTGGACATTAGAGCCAATGACTACAAATACATTTCATAACCAAAAACACAAAATGATCCCACAGGCAGGAAGTAAGAATTT
Organism: Lepturacanthus savala; assembly: GCA_030544235.1. NCBI lineage: Eukaryota > Metazoa > Chordata > Actinopteri > Scombriformes > Trichiuridae > Lepturacanthus > Lepturacanthus savala. Next base: position 2,032,289 of record CM060484.1, read on the forward strand.
CCCTCCTTGTATCTCTGTCTCCTGATAGGCTGAACTCACCTTCTGTGCTGGCGACATCCTCGCTGTGTTTGGAGACATCGATGAAGACGGGTTCTATTATGTGAGTGATGCTCGTCCATGTTTTATCAGGATTATTTAGTTTTTTCAACCTTTGAGCAGAGCCAAGCCTGCTGTTCCCAGCTGAGTTAATAGCAGTGGGAAGTATATTTACTTAAAAGTACAATTTGAGGTCTACAGAAAAACTTTAGTGCCCATTTACATTGTTACTACGGTAATGTGACTTCATGGTGCGTTCAAGTGCACCTCGTTGGAACAGAAATCAGTCGAAGTTTCTAAATGTTTTTGTTTTCATTTAGTTAAATACATTACTCTGTGATTACTTTCTTTCTTACTTTCTAGCTCTACTTTAACAGCATCAGGAGTTGATCCTCTAATAGTGTAGAAATAACATAGTTACATCTTAGATCTCAGTTAATTGATGAAACATTTGTAGTGAGTTCAGACACAGACATGAACTGTCTCTGTGTTGTTGTGTCTGTAGTTGACAAAATAAAATCTGATATTTATTCTATGGAGCTGCAACCCGTGAAATATGGTGGTGTTTTATGTTGGGTTTTTTCTTTTGGTCTTGGTCTTGAACTCAACTGGTCTTGATCTTAGTCTTGATACTCTCTAGTCTTGGTAGTGTTCTGGTCTTGATACTCTTTGGTCTTGGTAGTGTCTTGGTCTTAATACTCCCTGGTCTTGGTCTTGATACTCTCTAGTCTTGGTGTTGATACTGTATAGTCTTGGTAGTGTCCTGGTCTTGATACTCTCTGGTCTTGGTCTTGATACTCTCTAGTCTTGATCTTGTCTTGGTCTTTATACTCCCTAATCTTGCTGTTGATACTCTCTAGTCTTGATCTTGTCTTGGTCTTTATACTCCCTAATCTTGCTGTTGATACTCTCTAGTCTTGGTCTTGATACTCTCTGGTCTTGGTGTTGATACTCTCTAGTCTTGGTAGTGTCCTGGTCTTGATACTCTCTAGTCTTGGTGTTGATACTCTTTGGTCTTGGTAGTGTCCTGGTCTTGATACTCTCTGGACTTCATAATGTCTTGGTCTTTATACTCCCTGGTCTTGGTCATGATACTCTCTAGTCTTGGTCTTACAACTCTCTGGTCTTGGTAGAGTCTTGGTCTCGGTTTAGGCGGTCTAGACTTCAGGTCTAAGGGCATCTGTACTAAAATGACCCACTCCTCCTCCTCTTCCTCTCCTCCAGGGGGAGATGAACGGCCATCGTGGTCTGGTCCCCTCCAACTTCCTGGAAGAAGTGCCTGATGACGTGGAGGTGTATCTGACCGATACCCCGTCCCACTACCCCCAGGAAGACCACGCCAACCGGCCTCCCGCCAACTCCTCCTCCTCCACCGCCGCCGCCGTCGTCCCAGAGGGCAAACGGGTACACCATCATCGCCGCTCTCAGCGCTAGGCCCTGTGTTCATCCATCCTCCGTCCTCTCTCTTGATTTCCGTCTCTCGCTTCCTTCCACTTTGCCGTCTGTGTGCTGTTCATTGTGTGTGTTTTTGTCCATGTGGTGACAGTGGTGACTCTATACAAAACTAACAGCAACCTCCCCCTCCCTCCTCCTTCTAACCCTCTCACCCTTTGGAACAAAAAGGGACGAAAATAAAAACAAAAACAAAAACACCTTTCTGAGTCTCAGAGAAAGGAAGAAGCAAAGCCTGACGTGGACAGAGAGAGGATAGACTGTGGGACTGTGGTTCATGCATGTAGCACCGGTTTAAAGGAGGACTTGAAAAAGGCTCGACTCCATTCCTCACACACGAAAGAGAGAGAGAGAGAATTTGGTAACCTCTTTGCACTGAAACACAAAAATCAAATTGTGGTTATTGTGTATAATGATAATGATAAAGTGCTTTATTAACACGTAACGATTGCTACCCGACGACACAGTGAAAAAAGAGAGAAAAGCATGCCTTTTTCAAACTTGATACGTTTTATAATACCTTTTCTTGGCTCGACTGCTGTGTTTTTCCTTCGAGAGGCTTTGTTTCTTTATGTATATTGCACACACACACACATCAAACGGTCTATTTTTCAGCCCTGTCGACAGTGGAAATGCCGTGTTTGCTCCGAGCTCGAGGGACATAAACTAAGCACAGCCCTGAGACGTTACATTCTGTATTGTTACGATGGAACAATAAAAAAAAGAGAAGAAGAAGAAGAAAAAAAATTGGATATTAAAAACATTCTTTTTTGCGCTCTGTGTTCATGTGTGTTGGTGTCGTTGATGGTGTCGTGCTGGTGGTGGTGGTTGTTTTTTTTTTCAGTTTTCCTTTTTTAAACCGACGGTGACGACGCTGCCGCATCTGATTTCTTTTTTTTTGTTTTTCCTCACCCGCTTGGCAAAACAAAACAAAACAAACAGAAGAAGATTGTTCATTTCACGCCATAAGTGGCTGTGTCCGCCTCGTACAGTAAGTCGGCAACTTGAGATACCAAACTCACGGCTCTAATACCTCGCTGCTCTGATAGAAGCGTTAGAGAAGCACTGAGTCGAGTGTTTCAGCTCATTTTATCCCCCCAAAAAATGTAGGTCACATTTTATAATAACCACCATCTATAACATGATTTTATTGTCTGTTATTGTTTAGAAATTGGTTTTTGTAACAGTGGCGTGCACCTCTAGTGTGTTTTATGTTATATATGAATTGAAACCAGGAAATAATCAGAGAAGAGAAGCTGGAACCAGAGAATTTGGACATTTTCTCCTTATAAAATTGACTCAAATCAATAAATTCAATAGGTTCAGGTCCATATCTCATACTAGTATTTGGCAGCTCATCGACTAACTTACTAATTATTTCAGCTCAACTGGACAATATTTAGCGTTTTCAGCAGCAGGTGAAGTTATCTCCTGCCTTACAAACCATTTACAAATCAAAACTGTAAATATTTTATCCCTTTGAGGCCTGAAAGATTCTCAACGACTTCATTTTTCTGTGAATAAACAGGAAGTGGAACCTTTCGTCACAGTCATACGGTGGGACCAGATTGGACCCTGTAGCGGGCCAGTTCTGGTCCCCCGGCCGCATGTTTGACACCCCTGGTTTAACTGGACTACTCATAGTGGTTTGTAGTGCATGTTTAGGCATTTAAAAGGGCATGCATGCTCATATGTCAAATGAGCAATAGGGATATCCTGGTCATGTGACCTCATAAATTGTTTCTTGCACTAGGAATTTACCATATTTGCATATTGTTGCCATAGCAACAAAACCAATTATGACACATGAATAATTTTTCAAAAATTCTGAATAAAAGACAGTGATGCTCACGTGTCAACTATCCATGAGCAATAGGGATATCCTGGTCATGTGACCTCATAAATTGTCTGTCCTTCAAAATAAAAGCACCTAGCTGTAATAACAGATTGTATATAACAGTATTTGCCGCCATATGCAACACTATGAAGTAGACGATTGAAAAACAAATATGGACCATTAAAAAACAGTAAAATAACAACTAACTTAAGTTGAATTAACTTTATTAACTAGTTCTAAATGATGGTTATTATAAAATGTGTTTTTATTCCAAATTGTGATGAATTGAAACCAGAGTCCAGATGAATCTAGACCCTCCTACGAAGTGAGTATCCAGCTGATGCATTAGATGAGACGTCTGGTATCTACAGTTGTTCCTGGGTGTTGTTCTGTATATTTCTGTACTTCCTGTTCCCTCATGGCGACTGATGGCGGATTCTCCAGCTCTGTGCTGTGCTAATGTCGTGCTCAACATGGCTTCCTCAGTGTTTCTTCTACATATGTACAGTGTGTGTGTGTGGGAGTGTGTGTGTGTGTGTGTGTGTTTCAAAACGACTAAACTTAACAAGCAGACACGTTTTTATCTAACATTATCATGTGTAATATAGATTATATTAACACCTGAATACATTTAGAGGGTGCATATTATTTAATTATGTTATATTATTATTATATTATAAGTGTTACTATAGAAAATTACAGTAGTAAAATAGTTACTGCATTATAATACAGATATAATACAGATAATACACCCAGAATTTTGGGTAAAATTAATCACTTTATGTAAATACAACTGGAATCATAGAATTTCATTGTTTTTTTATTTTACAGTTAATAACTTAATATTGAAAATACAACTACATTTACAATATTATTATTATTTTTTACATTTTTTTATTTTACAGTAAATTTTTATAAAGTAATTTTTTTTATTTTATCGTACACACTATTTTAAACAGAACAAAGGTTTTACAGTGTATTTTTTATTTTATATTTTATTATATTTTGAGGAAAATATCATTTATTTCCCACTACATTCATTTGACAACAGTTAATTTCTAGATGATTTTTTTGTCACGTTATATTTTAATATTTTTACTGTTGAAATTGTTGTTCTTTTATTTCCTTTAAAACAAAAAAAATAGAAAAAAGTAGAACGTTAGTTCTACTTTAGTAAATGATCTGAGTATTACACCTGTAAATACTGTAAATACAACGAAAATTATAATATTCCATTTTTTTATTTATTTTTTTTATTTTTCAGTAAAGCCACAATACTTTAAAAGAAGTACAGTACTTATTAAAAATAAATTATTTTAAATATGCACATACCACAAAAAACACTGTAAATACAACTAAAATTACAATATTAATTTTTAAAATTTTATTTTTTACCTTTATTATTATTTATTTATTACACAATACTGTAAACAAGTACAGTACTTTAACTGTAAAAAATAATGATTACAGTAACTTCCAGTTTTAAATTTTAATGTGGAGTTAATTAAAAATAAATTACACATATCACAAAAAGCATAATCTAAACATGTTCCTACATGTTGCAGAAGGTGAATCGGTTTCTCAGAACAAGCAGCAAAGCTCTCGTTTTTTATATATTTTTTTTTTTGAGAGCTTGATGACTTCTCTTGTAATCCCCATGCCCTCCACACCTCCCCCCATCGCTTCTCCTCCTCAGGTCGCTACGGAAACCGCGGACACGGCGGTCGACGGCGGCGACCACGACGCCGCCACGCCCGTCCGGGCGCCGTCGCCCATCGTCCGGCCCCTCCTCCCGGGCACCATGAGGCCCCTCAGCCCCACCAGGGGCCACCACGTCCCCCTGGACCCCCGAGACCCTCAAGACCTGGCCAACAAGAAGAAGAAAGGACTGCTGTCCAAGGGGAAGAAGCTGCTGAAGAGACTGTCCCCGGTCAAATAATCAGAATAATTATAATAATATAAACAACTACAAACTACAGAATAGAAGAAAAACACGCCGGGCTCGTCTGAACTACGCATCCACACAATCAAACTCTGGAGGATGTGAGCGAAACTGCGTGAACTGTTTGAATATAACTCGTGATACAATACAACTATTCATGTTTCAGTGATATGAATCAACTCAATTATGTACAGTGCAGTGCCAAAATATAGAGAAAGAGAGAGAGAGAGAGAGAGAGAGAGAGAGAGGTCACCTGCAGACACAAAAATATATTACTGTGATGTATTTAAATCAAAGGATGATTAACCCTCTATTGCATAAAATATATAAATATATACATATATACCATTAGGTTGTATACACTAGTAATTTTCCATATTTGCATATTGTTGCTATATAAGCGAAGTAAGCTTCTAAAAATGTAAAAACTCACTTTCTAGGTTAAGTAAACCTTTTTTTTTTTTTACATTTAATTCAATTTTGTTGTTATAATTGTTTTGTTGCTATGGCAACAATATGCAAATATGGTAAATTCCTCGTGCATAAAACAATTTATGAGGTCACATGACCAGGATATCCCTATTGCTGATGGGCATTTGACATGTGAAAGTAATTTATTCAGAATTTTGTAAAATTTTTACTAAATTAAACATTTTTAAAAATTTAACTCACTATATAGGCTAAGTAAACTTTATTTTTTTTTACATTACATTTAAAAAAAAAAAATTTTACTACGTTTAATTCAATAAAAAAAATGTCAAATTGGAAAATTCCTAGTGTATACAACCTAATAGAGTTCCATTGACTTACATAGCATGAAACTGTAATAATTGTAATTAATTGTAATAATTTCATGCTATGTAAGTCAATGGGTTGTATACACTAGGACTTTACCATATTTGCATATTGTTGCCATATGACAACAAATTTATTATTAAAATCATCAAAGTTTTTTAGTCCAATTTTTTATTTGGTGAATTTCTTCCAAAAATTCTGAATAAAAGACAAAGCAATAGGGATATCCTGGTCATGTGACCTCATAAATTGTATGTCCTATCAAAATAAAAGCCCCCGAGCTGTAAGAATATAAATTTTATATCCGCATTTAAAGTAATTGTTGCCATGTGACAACACTATGTAATAGAGGGTTAAAAAAAAGAAGAAAAAAAACTAGGATTTTCATGACATGTATATTTTTTACTCTTTTGTTCCTCATTAATCTATTTAAAAAAACAACAAAACATCTCGTTTATCAGCAAAAAACAACAACATGAAAATATCAATATATCTGCGGAGTGTTGATGTCATTACAAGGAAACAGAGACCATAAATTAAACATCGACTACACTGTTATTGAAGCATTCTGTGAGTAATGCTGGCTGCTAACACAAAGGCTTTATCCAGTGCAATATCATTGAGAGACGGTAGCATACGCGGTGGGGAAGAAGTAAAACAAACCTGTCTCAGTGGCCTTTATGAAAAAAACACAAGCGTGACATTCCTCACTTCTACAAGCTTGATTTACAACAGTTTTATTTATTTTCCTTTTAAACAACGGGTCGCTCCAAGTGTTTGTCGCCGTCATGAAACGCCTAGTTCAACACTAAAATGTTGTGTCTGTCTTCCTATTGCACAAAGGTGGATGTTAGTATAAAAAGACCTGTTTCGTGTGCCTGTGTGTGTGAGACGCTCATGTTTTCTTCTTTATTTTTCTGTTTATTTCAGAAGGAGATGCCGTGTATTTATTGGTCATGTGATCTATCGATGTGCTGCTACCTCCATGTTGCCTGTGCACTGTTTGGTTTTTGTTGTCTCATGTTAACACAGACGAGCCTCAGAGAAAACTTTAAAAAGAAAAGTCAAGGTTGCATCTGTCAGAATCTGTAGAAAGAACCGCGGGTATTTAATTACGTTTTTTTATGATTTAGATAAATAAATACATAAAGTAAGGAATTAAACTATTACACAGTTTATACATTTAAATCTCTATTGCAGGAAATATTACTAAGATGTGGTAAAACATGTTTTTGAATGTTTTTTATTACTTAAAATGGCCAAAATCATACAAATATTAAAAATATACAGTATATATATATAAAAGTTGTAAACTCTATTGTTGTATACACTAGGAATTTTACAATTTTTTAAATTTAATAAAAAATATTTTTAAAAAAATAAGGTTTACTTAGCCCATATATTATTTTTTTTATTTTGTAAAAAATGTACAAAATTCTGAATAAAAGACAGTGATGCTCACATGTTTAATGTCCATCAGCAATAGGGATATCCTGGTCATGTGACCTTGTAAGTTGTTTTATGCACTAGGAATTTACCATATTTGCATATTGTTGCCATAGCAACAAAACAATTAGAAAACTAAAATTGAATTAAATGTGAAAAAAAGTTTACTTAAGCCAGAAAGACAGTTTATTCCAGTTATAAAAGTCCATTATACTCCGTTTATATAAAAAAAGATTAAATGTAAAAAAATAAATAAATGAATAAATAAATAATAAAAAAAATATTATTTGGTGAAAATTTTTTAAAATTCAAAATAAAAGACAATGATGCTCAAATCTGTTTTTGGCTTTTATTTTGAAGGACATACAATTTATGAGGTCACATGACCAGGATATCCCTATTGCTGATGATGCTGATGCTGAATTTTGTCACTTTATAAGCTGAGTAAATTTAATTTGTTTTTTATGTATTTAATTGAATTTAAAAATGGAAAATTAGAAAATTTTAAACATTAAAAACATGTTCTACCATTTTCTAGGTAATATTTCATGCAATAGAGCGTTAATATTATTTAAATAGAACATGTTTTATGATTCTTTTTATGCAAACTTTCTATGTCACCGATCACAAACAAATCTATTTAATTGGAAAACACAAACGACCACTTGTACAATATTATAGAAACAATAATTGAACATTTTTACCAACATTATTTGTGCTGTAGTGGTGATTAAAGGTCCTTAAGAACTCTATAAACTGGAGGTGATAACGTGTCATAGCTTTAATGATTTAAACAGTTTTAAACATCCATTCTATCCCATTTATCTCCAGTTTCCTTCATGTCAAGTTGCATTTGAAGAATTAAAGAAACATGTTTTTTCTTTTTCTTTTTTTTTATTTGATTAAATGCAAAGACAGGAGAGATTTTGCCAAAATGGAATGTAGGAAAAGTTCAGTAACAGGTTTATATGTTTGATTATTTTGTTCCAAAGCTGTTTATGCATCAGTTTGTCATTAAATAATCGATGTCCCAATACCAAAATCATTCACTTGTGAATGGGTGTAAGTGTCTCTATAAAAAAATAAGAAAAAACGCTGTAGCTCTTTTGTACTTTGATCCATTTGTAGATAATTTATAAATGTTTCTACTTGATTTTACGACAGCCTTTTTTTTAGTGCACTGAGATTTCCTCTCCCTGTAAAAAACACATAAAAAGAAGAAAAAAAACTAAAAATGCAAGCATTCTCCATAGTGTCCTTTTGAAATCAGATGTATCAGTCCACCGTATGTGCTTGCTTTGTGAAATCAAAGTTTAAAAAAAGAAGAAAAAACTAAAAAAGAGAAATCATTGGACAGTATTTATGGTGATTCATTATGTGTGGGTGTGCATGTGAAAAAAAAAACAACTTTTATAACCAAATTAAATTTGATATTTTTTAGAAAAGTCGTGGCTCATGTTCATTTGTGTGTGTTGTGTATTTTTCTTTCAGAATAAAAGTCAGAAATTGATCTGATTTATTACATTTCAGCAGTAAATATTAATATTATCAATAAGATGTTATAAGTCTCTATTGTAGTCATTTATGTGATTAATTATCATGGAAATACTTGATGTTTATGTTACTATAACTTAAAATGGACTAAATAATAGATATAGTTAAGAAATATAATGCTATGTAAATCAATGGGAGGTTGATACACTAGGAATTTTCTATTTTTTTTTATTTATAATTGAATTCAAAGTTTAATTAGCCTATATAGGGATGCAAATTTACCATATTTGCACCACCAACAACAAATAATAATAAATAAATAAAGTTTACTTAGCCTATATAGTGAGTTAAATTTTTTATTGGGTAAAAATCTTCAGAATAAAAGACTATGATGCTCATGTAAATTGTTTTATGCACTAGGGAATTTACTATAGGAATTTACTTTAGGAATTTACTATAGGAATTTATTATAGGAATTTATTATAGGAATTTACTATAGGAATTTATTATAGGAATTTATTATAGGAATTTACTATAGGAATTTATTATAGGAATTTATTATAGGAATTTACTATAGGAATTTACTATAGGAATTTATTATAGGAATTTACTATAGGAATTTACTATAGGAATTTATTATGGGAATTTACTTTAGGAATTTACTATAGGAATATAAGAATTTACTATAGGAATTTACTATAGGAATTTATGATAGGCATTTATTATAGGAATTTACTATAGGAATTTATTATAGAAATTTACTATAATATATATATATATATATATATATATATATATATATATATATATATATATATATATATATATATATATATTCATTTTTCTAAAAATGTGGTATAAAATCTATGTTTTTACAGGGGGCTTTTATTTTGAAGGACAGACAATTTATGAGGTCACATGACCAGGACATCCTGTTTGCTCATGGATATTTGACATGTGAGCATCATTGTCTCACAACTAAAGTTTGTCTTTTATTCAGGATTTAGGAAAATTTCACCAAATAAAAAACTCTTTATTTGGTAAGTAAACTTTAATTTGTTCACATTTATTTAGATTTTGATGTTATTTATGTATGTTAATGTTAGTTTGGTCTGTATTTTTACCATGTACCAAGTAATATTTAATGCAAGAGGGTTAAAGAATAAATTGACTTATATTGCTGCATATTTATCGTATTTATTGAAATGCAAAGCACTTTATATTAAATTATTATTAAAGTATATTTTAAGGCTGCAACACTCATTGCTGCTCAGAGGCGTCTGCAGAACAAATCTCACTGTATTTAAGTCATTTTGCTCTAAATGCACAGACTAAAAATTGGTTAAACGACTGCCAGTTTCTTCCCATATGCTGCTAAATAGTGCATTCACCCCCTGTTAGATTCAATAATGACTGGCTGCACATTGTAATCAGCTGCAACAAGTGGTTGTTTGCATAGAAAATCCCTAAATCCATAATAAGCACTTCTGTGGGCTGCCGTTCAGCCGTAAACGTCACAACAAATTCATTCCAGCCTTTTCTTTTTTTATTGTTAAACTCCCAAACAAAAAACCTGAAGAGATGCACATTGGGGAGTTTAGTTTCCAATAAACCACAAAGTCACAGTTCATGAAGATATAGGGTGACATCAGGTAAATGGGGCCACTTTTTGGTAAATCACTTGGGACATTAACACAATACCAAATATGCCTTTTCCATGTATATTTATGATTTATAATGACTCATCAGGCCATCTTATCAGATAAAATGGGCCATCTCATTGGGTAAAATGGGCCATCTCATCAGATAAAATGGGCCATCTCATCGGGTAAAATGGGCCATCTCATCGGGTAAAATGGGCCATCTCATCAGGTAAAATGGGCCATCTCATCAGATAAAGTGGGCCATCTCATCAGGTAAAATGGGCCATCTCATCGGGTAAAATGGGCCATCTCATTGGGTAAAATGGGCCATCTCATCAGATAAAATGGGCCATCTCATCAGGTAAAATGGGCCATCTCATTGGGTAAAATGGGCCATCTCATCAGGTAAAATGAGCCATCTCATCAGGTAAAATGGGCCATCTTATCGGGTAAAATGCGCCATCTCATCAGGTAAAATGGGCCATCTCATCAGATAAAATGGGCCATCTCATCAGGTAAAATGGGCCATCTCATCGGGTAAAATGAGCCATCTCATCAGATAAAATGGGCTATCTCATCGGGTAAAATGGGCCATGTTATCAAGTTAAATGGGCCATCTCATCAGATAAAATGGGCTATCTTATCAGGTAAAATGGGCCATGTTATCAAGTTAAATGGGCCATCTCATCAGGTAAAATGGGCTATCTTATCAGGTAAAATGGGCCAGTCCAATGATAAAGTGAAATTCTAATTCAAAATTAATTCATCACTAGTTTTATTCTTAAAACATAATTGCTCAGAACCACATAACCGTTATTTTATGTTATTTTATTAGTCTACAACAGTGGGGTGCTTAGACTTTTTAAAGGGCAGGGGCAAAAAAGGAAAAAAAGGGGCACATATAGTGCATCTTCGCCACTGAAGAGGGCACTTTAGCAGATGTTCCAGCTCCTAGGGGGCACTTCAACACACTTTTTAGCTCCCAAGTGAGCATTTAACACACTATTATGCTCCCAGGACGGCACTTTAACACACACTTTGGCTCCTAGTGGGCACTTTAACATGCTTTTAGTTTCAAGAGGGCACTTTAAAACAGTTTTTAGCTTCCAAGTAAGCACTTTAGCACAGTTTTGGCTCCTAGAGGACACTATAACACCTTCCATGAGGGCACTTTAGTCCTGCCCCTCTGTGCACGCCACTGGTCTACAATTAATAATAACATATCCATCAAACAAGCAACCTATGAATCAGTAATTAACAGCTAAATATTACACGTTAAATAGGATCTTTTACCTGTGACATATTAACTACTGTTTTTTTATCCGGTGGGGATACGTCCTTCAAATACAATCAACCCAACGTGACCTCGTCTACATAATTACTATTGACTGGAAAGGTAGTAAAGTCACACATTTGTAATTAAACACAAATGTACCGTCCTCTGGCTCGTTAGCAGTGTAAGCATGGGCCGTGTTTTCTTTCTATTTCTCTCACTTTGTCCATAAAAGAGATGTGAATCTTTTATATTTTCTGTGTCTTGTCTCACATAAAGTGATACCTCCTCTACTTCTGCTGGGAAACTCAAATGAGAATCAACCCGAGAGGCCTCGTTACAGGATGCACTGGGTGCCATGGACTGGAACATGTGTTCAGAAGTGGGTTACAGACAAAAGAGGAAGGGACAACTCGGCTGATGTGGACTCATTTCCAGTGGCGTGTACAGGTGGGTGGTCTGGGAACCTACTAAAGTGACTCTAGGAGCCAAAACAGCTGCTAAAATGCCCTTTTAGGGGACTAAAACACATGCTATAGTACCCTCTATGAGCTAAAATGTGTGCTAAAGTGCCCTCTAGGAGCCAAAACAAGCTAAGTTACACAAACACACTAAAAGTATTGACTACTTTGAGTTGAACTCAGGTAAAATGGGCCATCTCAACAGGTAAAATGGGCCATCTCAACAGGTAAAATGGGCCACCTTATCAGGTAAAATGGGCCATCTCATCAGATAAAATGGGCTATCTCATCAGGTAAAATGGGCCATCTCATCAGGTAAAATGGGCCATCTCATCAGATAAAATGGGCTATCTCATCAGGTAAAATGGGCCATCTTATCAGGTACAATGGGCTATCTCATCAGATAAAATGAGCCATCTCAACAGGTAAAATGGGCCATCTCAACAGGTAAAATGGGCCATCTCAACAGATAAAATTGGCTATCTCATCAGGTAAAATGGGCCATCTCATCAGGTAAAATGGGCCATCTTATCAGGTAAAATGAGCCATCTTATCAGGTAAAATGGGCCATCTTATCAGGTAAAATGGGCCATCTCATCAGGTAAAATGGGCCATCTTATCAGGTACAATGGGCCATCTTATCAGATAAAATGGGCCATCTTATCAGGTAAAATGAGCCATCTTATCGGGTAAAATGGGCCATCTCATCAGATAAAATGGGTCCATAAACGTAAACTAATCAAACCACTTATTACTAGTCAATGGCTCGAATTTCCAGAGTAGCTGAGACCCCCAAACGTTAAATGGCCCATTTTACCTGGCATCACCCTATAAAACGCAGCCTGTTTAGCATTTAGCATCAAATGAAAGCCCCTTTAGAATCTCCGGACTCAGATTTAATCTAAGTGTCAGGACTCTGACTGCAGCAAACACCTTGAAACAGTGCAACATTTTCTCTGCTATTGTTCCATATTGATTCAGAGCTTTGTTCTGTCGTGTCGTCCTCTCCGATGAAATATTCCCCCCGTTCTCCTAAAGCATGATGGGATTAATTCCTGATACGTCTGCCATCCATCATGTTGGGTACAGGAAGGCTGCAAAACGCTTATTCCCCTTAAAACCACATCGTCCACGTTGCAGCACGCCCATTCATCCCAATTAGACGTCACTGTCTGATTCCATTTAGCAAACAGGAAATAAAATAACCTTTGTCTGTGTGAGTTTAATACAAATCAGTGCTGTTGTTTTAGAACGTTTCACATTATTCAGTCAGTCACAAATACTTTACAACCACTGAACTCAGCTTGAAGTTGGACTTTTCTTCCTGTAATTATATAAGACTCATTCCCCTGGTTCATTAACATTGTGAATGAACTGGTTAAAATTATTAATATTATTATTATTAAAATTAAAAAAAAATCTCATGGACGAACATGAACTGTTCTTTTCTTATATTAATAATAATATATATAAAAAATATGTAAAAAATATATATATATATATATTTATTATTTCATTATATTTTTAAAATACTTAATAAATAATAAATAATTTGTATTTTAACTTTGAATCTGTGGTTTTAGTGGTTTTATTTATTTTTTAGTCAGTGCAGTGTTTTATTTTTATTACATTTTTTTAGTTAAGTTTTAATCAGTTTTGGTGTTTTTATTTTATTTTCAAATCAGAAGTGTTAGTGTTTTAATTTAAACTTTATATTAGTAGTTTTAGTGTTATTTTTTAAATTTTTGAATTTTTATTTTATTTTTGAATCCATGGTTTTAAGGTTTTTTATTTAAATTTTTAATCAGTGGTTTTAGTCTTTTAATTTTAATTTTTAACCTGATGATTTACTCTTTTAATACAAATATGGAGTCAAAACACTGATAAATTTGGCTGAATTAAAAAACTATAAATAGTAAAACGTAGAACTGTTTGGGAGCCGAAAGAATCGACTCTTCTTCGTGAGCTGAGCCAAATGATCCGATCCCTAAAAACAGATGAAATCCCCGTCACTATTTGCTCCAATGGGAAAACTCACACATCCTCATTGAGTTATATTAACCCTTCTAATAGAGTTAAACTACCTGGTAGCAGATTTGTAGGGTTACACCACATGGCTGATATACATTCTACCCTAATTATTACTTATTATTCCAGTATATTGAATATTCTATATATAGAATGTTGTAAATTCCTGGCTGGAACCTGCATCTGTTGTCAGAGCTTCATTTCACTCATGTAAAATCAGGCCCATGATAAATAAAACTCTAGGATTTTTAAGTTTGGTGTTTATTAGATATTATAATTAAGAATAAACACCATTAAAACTATTTGAAGTATCACTGCTTCCATGCAGTTCCACCACAGTCCACAGGAGGGCAGCAGTGATTTAGTAGTTAGGATGAGACAGTATGAGAAGATTCAGTGATATATATATATATATATATATATATATGCAACAGAACAGGTGTGTCATTTTATTTAGATTATTATTATTTTCAATAGATTATTATTGTTTATGGGCAGATTTGTGCAAACAGCAACTATCATAGACATTAAAAATGCTTTTTTCTGCAAAGAAAATGGTACAAAATGGAAAAAAATGGATACATAACATGATTATTAGTGATTTAACTGATATGATTATATGCATGAAATCTTTTAAAAGAAATCCAGGTTTAAATGGGTTAAAAAAAACAAGCTGCAACCTTTTATTTGTTATTTCAGAAAAGCGGAAAAACAGATTAAATGAAACAACTTTTCTGACACTTTCATCTTTTCATAATAACGTTGTGATTAGAAGCGTAACCCGAACTGAAAAGATGATTCATTTTCATCCGTACGACAGGGGACATTCATCTAAAAAACAAGTAAAAGGGGCAACTGGTGCGTTAATCACTTCAAGGTGCTTCAGCCTCCACCTGTATCTTCATTTGTGTTTGCTCGAAGGTGACGTTCCAAACTAAATAAAAGCTCAGAGATTGAGGAGCAGTGGTTATTTTCAGCGAGTCTGAAATTGTGAATCAAAGGATCTTTGTTTTGCAGCTTCTGATAAATTCGTCCTCTCCTTCCCCTTTTCTTTGTGCCCTTATTTTCCCTGCCTATCCAACAGATCTATATTGAGCTGTAAGTCTGTGACGTCCCCGCGGGTCGGCCCATCTTTAAAATTCCTGCCAGTTGTAACCTCTTTATCACTCATTTTTTATTTTTTTGGGTCCCGGCTGCCTCTTCTGTCAGCCATTTCCAAATATTTCACAAAAAAAAAAAACCCTCATAGCGCCGGTTAAACACTCGACGACCGTTTGACCCCGTCCTGTTCCAGTATCACAGCGAGGTAAATCTCTGAGGTAAAATATCTAAATTTGACTTTGATATATTGGGGAGACCTTTTGTCTTTTCTGGTGACTCTGAGGTTTCTTTAAAAATCTCTGAGCTACAAAGATTTTACAATGGTACAATGGTGAGTTTGTGCACCAATGTAAACGCTTATATCCTAAGTTTCTTTACATTTACACTGTAAAACCATCACCTGGCAGCAAATATACAGAAAGTTACTATAATCCAGTTTTATTTGACTCTTTTACTGCTGTGATTTATTGTAAAATATACATAAATCTACTGTAATAATGTTTTACAGTAAAAATTACCATGTTTAACACTGTAAATTACTGCAAATTTTACAGTATTTAATTACATTATAATATAAGGTTACATCAGATAAATGGGGCCACTTTTTGTTAAATCACTTGGAACAATAACACCTACTGTACTGTATTATAATACAGGAACTCTTTTACTACTGTGATTTTCTACATTAATACTTCACTTACTGTAATTTACTGTAAAATATACATCAATCTACTGTAATAATGGTTTACAGTAACATTACTGTGTTAAACAAAGTAAATTTCACTGCAAAGTTGTACAGTCATTAAGTTATAGGGTGATATCAGATAAATGGGGCCACTTTTTGGTAAATCGCTTGGAACAATAACACAATTCCAAACTTTTTCCATGTATATTTATGATTAATAATAAATGTTTCTGTTCATTTTGTGTTGGAATTATGAGATAAAATATAATTCTTTATAAGTTTCTTTACATTTTCACTGTAAAACCATCACCTGGCAGCAAATGTACAGAAAGTTACTATAATACAGTTTTCTTACATTATGTTATAAGGTGACATCATATAAATGGGGCCACTTTTTGTTAAATCACTTGGGAGAATAACACAATACCAAATATGCCTGATATTTACAGTAATTAAAATGTATTATAATACAGTCACTATTTACTACTGTGATTTTCTATTGTAATTCTTATTATTATGATTTATTGTAAAATATAAGGTCATATCAGGTAAAAGGGGCCATTTCAAGGTGCTTTCAAACTGTTAGCATCAAGATGAGATTTTTTTAATGCATTCTAAAAGTAACTAAGTAAAGTTTAACATGACTGATTAATAACTGATTAATTTTGAATTTCCCTTTGTCATTTGACTGGCCCATTTTACCTGATGAGATGGCCCCTTTTACCTGAAACCACTCATGCAAAACAAAAATGGCACAGCAGATGTTTCATGATTTATGGGACCTAAATAATTATATTTTATCCTATAATTCCAACACAAAATGATCAGAAACAGTCATTATTAATGATAATTATTGCCCCAAGCGTTTTACCAAAATGTGGCCCCATCTATCTGATATCACCCTATATATGAAGCCTAGAATATAGACTAGAATACAACACTGCAGTACAGTATATTCACTTATGCTTGGATGGAAATCGCTTTCAAACAAATAGGAATACATCACATAGAGTATGAACCCTTCATAGCTTCCTCCTTTTATCTTGCTGATGATCATGATCAAATGAGTGTTTCCATTCATCCATATTAATCCACAGATTCCACAGATGGATCATTTCCATAATGGTACAAAGCAGCACAGGTTATATAGAGATCACCTGAGGAACTTTTCACCTTCATCCATATGAACCATGACCGGACACAGGGTCATTGCATGATTAGTAGATCTATTGACCCGTACTGGAAATCATCCAGCTCACAGATGGATTTTAATGGACGCCAATGTTTTTTATCTTGAATAATTACTGAATATGGCTTTAAAATTAAATCCATCAAACCAGGAACAACAAGGATTAGAAGGAATGAGCGATTTTCATCCTGAAACAGGGGTGAAAATCCCATTTCATTGAAAAACAGTAGTTTTTTAAGGAATAATTACTGGAATAATAGTTATAGCAGTGTTCCATATTGATTTATATCTATATGTGAGGCCCACTAGTCGCTGTTGCTACGGTAACTTCCATCGTTAGAGCTCGTTAACGATTCACCAGCCGACTGGTAAAAAGAGGCTGATTCTGGACTAATGTTGAACTAGTGGTGTAATAAATGACTTACTGACTTCTACATGTTAGGTTCATCGGTTTCTTCCGCATAGCTAGCTGCTAGCTGACTGTCAGAATTAGCCGTTAGCCGCTAATTCATGATATTAGAATTAAGGATACACACAGAAAACCACCATTAAAAGCACCAGTCAAACTATTTGAAGTATTACTGCTTCCATGTAGTTCCACCTCAGTCCACAGGGGGCAGCAGTGTCCACCTAGAATCTAAAACTAGTTGATAGCATGTTTGTTTGTTTTTATCTGGTACCAAGTTTTTAGGGTTACACCAACTACACTTACACCAACTTCCATTAAAATCAATGGCGGCCATTTCTCAGTCAGTTATCCAGTTTCTATAATACATCCATGGTTTTACGGCACC
This sequence comes from Lepturacanthus savala, assembly GCA_030544235.1. Taxonomy (NCBI): domain Eukaryota; kingdom Metazoa; phylum Chordata; class Actinopteri; order Scombriformes; family Trichiuridae; genus Lepturacanthus; species Lepturacanthus savala. The sequence goes on from CM060484.1 coordinate 2,050,465, forward strand.
ACAGGACGCCTTGAATGGGTTACCAACCGGGTGGTATCACCTCCCGCTGATTTGCTGCCCTGAAACCGTCGTGATGGGCAGGTATGAGGCTTACTTCCGACCTCCTGCTGGGAACCACATTAATATCAGAGTGGATGGATGGTCACAGGTGAGAATTGGTGGAGAATTCCCTCTTATCTGGGCCACAGAAAGAAAAACGATATAAAAGTGGCTGTACACAGCTCCGGGCCATATCCCAGCATCAGGTCTTATTCTATTCCCATGTATGTGGACAGGTAGTGTGTCATCGTGTGGTTTCGAGCATGCAAAAGGAATTATAATGTTTATTTTATGCATGCGAGCCTCGCGGCAACGCCGGCGTCTCCCCATGGGAAACCCTCAGGGGGGAGAAAAGGCTCCGGGCTCATTGTGTGGCAATTATCATGTGTTAATTTCATTAATTGCAGATGTGTTGGGTAATTAAATATGCAGCGGTTTAAACTAAAACGATAGAGGCCTGAAGGCAGCTCCTGTGTGTTTATATAAACTCTGAGTGAAAACTTTTAATAGAGGTATTAAATCAGTGGGAATTCATGTGAGATGTGGGACAAATATTTAAAATATTGAAGTAACGTTAACCCTCTATTGCATATAACAATTACTTTATCTATATATAATATGAGATGTTGAGATATAAATGTGATTCTACAGTTAGGTGTGAAAAGGGGGCTTTTATTTTGAAGGACGGTCACATGACCAGGATATCCTTTTTGCTCATAGACATGGACTATTTCCACCAAATAAAATATGCAAATATGTAAAATTCCTAGTGTAACAACCTAATGGAGTCCCATTGACTTACATAGCATGAAACTATCCTGAGACTATGTTTACTGCTTTTTCTTATATATATCCATTATTTAGGCCGTTTTAAGTAATACAACCATTCAAAACCTTATTTTATCAGGTTTAGATATCGAATAGAGGGTTAAATAAATCAGTTTAGTTGATATTCATGTGAGATGAGGGTCCTTCTGGAAATCTGTTAGAGGTTTGCCTCCAACTGCCTGCTGGGGAACACGTTAATATTGAAGTGGATGTATTGTCAGGTGAGATTTTTTAGTTTTTTTAGTGTGATGGAGCTCTTTCAACGTCGCTCCAGGCCATATCACAGCATAGGGTCCTCTTTATTTTATTATTGCCATGTGTTTAAAGTTAGAACACGTCTCATGGGTGTTTTATTTTAAACATGCAACAAACTTATTTGTATTTCAAGTCGGGTGACGTCAGGTAAATGGGGCCACTTTTTGGTAAATCGCTTGGGACAATAACACAATACCATATATTTATGATTAATAATGACTGTTTAAGATAATAATAATAATATGACTGTTTTAGATATAATATGTGATAACACATAATCATTTAGGACCTATAAATGAGTGGTTTCATGTAAAAGGGGCCATCTCATCAGGTAAAATGGGCCAGTCAAATGACAAAGTTTTAATGTTAAATCACAACCTTTAAAATGCATTAAACAAACTCATATTGCTGCTATTAAAACAAGAACAGATCAGTTATGTGTTGTACACACACACGCTAACACACCTATGTATACAAGCTAAGCTAACGCTACACAAAAGCTAGCACCCAGTCATATGGAACAAGCTAAGCTACACAAACACAGTAAAAGTTGAGTTGAACTAATTTCACATAACAATCAACATACTGTCCATGTTTTAGTTGAACCAGATGTCATACACATGTGTTTGTGGCCCATTTTAGCTGAAACCATGTGACCCATTTTATCTTGGAAGGTTAAGGTAAAAGGGGCCACCAAGATAAACATCACTTTTCCAAAAAATATGTTAATATATGAAACTAACAGCATTATTTCTGATGGATGCATCAAGACAGATGTCATGTATATGGATTTTTAATAGATTTATCATCCTTATAATAGTTTAGTTATATTTATCATACCAGGCTACTTAACATGAACATGTCTGGTTCAGTCTAGATTTGAAGTATTGTCTCAGTCACCATAGAAACCATAAACTAATCCAATCACCATAGAAACCATAAACTAATCCAATCACCTGTTACTAGTCAACCACAGTTAAATCAACAGTTTAAATCCTTTATAGTCATTGGCTCTAATTTCCAGAGGAACCTGAAATGGCCCCTTTTACCCGATATCCCCCATATGTAGAAATAATTTCTGCTTTCATTTGTTATGTAATGCCTTTGTAGTTTTTAATTTCCCACCTTTTGAATCACCCGTCATTGTTTTTCTTGGCAGCTTTTCCGTGTAAATGCGACCGCTCGTCTGTCGCCTCCGCTGCCGTCGATTTAACAGCAGCAGCTTCTCGTATCTGCAGCAAACCGCTGAGATCTGGAGGCCGTCCCAGACCCGGCGGTCGGCGGCCTCTGCCACCGTCGGCGTCCGGGCCAAAAAGAAATCGGACAAACAGCTCGCATTAAAGCTCTGTGATTTTTTGAAACGCGATGCGTGTAATAAGCCTGCACTGTAAACAGCAGACAGTAAAATCAAGCCGCTCTCCCGAGACAATACAGACTCCATTAGTTCTTCAAAGTTTTATTGGCATTTAGAGATTCCCGACAGTCTCTCTAAGGCACATATTTATTTTAATCAGCCTCCGCTGTCAGGAGAGAAAATGATTATTCACCAGTGACGCCTTCATGCATAATACTGTCACTTTGGCACTGGTGCCACCTTGCAATAAAACAGTCACTGAAGGCAGTGGGTTTCTGTCAGTGAAGCACTGTGGTGGTAAAAAATAAAAAAAAAAAACAGTTTTTTTTTTCTTACCTCATTTATCGCCGCAGTAAAACTCAAGCGAACATAAATCATGTTTGTTTTGTGTCTTTTCAGATATTTTTGTGTGAGTTGTTAGTACAAATGCTTCATCTGCAGGTTGTAAAGATAGTTGGCTGCAGGAGGGAGGAGATGACTCAGTCACCACACACACACACACACACACACACACACACACACACACACACACACACACACACACACACACTGTGATTAGCAGTAACCAACATGCATAATTTAATTGTCAACTAAAAAGCTTTCAATGTCAAGATTTTGTCATAATCTGTATTTCAAAATGTCACATTCATAGATGTGAATCCATAGAGTTGTACGAATAAATAATTTAGTATATTAAAGAAATGTCTCTATTGCACAGCAGTTTTCTAAAAAGCTGTGATATAAAATCTGTTTCTATAGTTAGGTGTGAAAAGGGGGCTTTTATTTTGAAGGACATACAATTTATGAGGTCACATGACCAGGATATCCCTATTGCTCATGGATATTTGACATGTGAGCATCATTGCGTCATAACCTTACATTTTTTTATTACATATATATTTTTTAATATACCAACAAAACATTTTTACCATGTCGAAGTAATATTTCCTGCAATAGAGGGTTAAATTAACACGTAACACAATGTTGAAAAATTAAGACCCCCCCCTTATTCCTCCAAGTGGTTTGGTCCAGATGCTCTTTTCCAGTGGGCGGGGCCAGTGGCTAACGGCTAATTTAATAGCAGCTAGCTAGCTACATGGAATAAACCAATCAAACTAACATGTAGAAGCCAGTAAGTCATTTATCACACCACTTCTTCGTCTACTGGTTAAGATCAGACCTAATGATTGTTAACGAGCTCTAACGATGGAAGTTACCATAGCAACAGCGATTAGGGGGAACAGGAAGAGAGAGGAGGACGTGGATTTTCATAGTTTTTCCCTCATTAATTCATGATCTCATTTGCCTTATGTATAAATATAAATAAATATGGAACACTGCTATAACTACTATTATTACTGTTAATACTATTGTTTAAAACATTTGAATAAAAGGGCTTAAACCTGCAGGACAAGTTGCAATAGCATATTTCATGTCCCCTCCAGAAATTACTCTCTGAAATTGTACTGTTTTTCAATAAAAAGGGGATTTAAAACTATCAACTAACCTGGACTACAGGGGGAATCCTAACATTTCTGTTTGCCATCTACCAGCAGATGTCCTTGTAGCACATTTCAAACACTTAAAAGAGCATTCATAATACAGACAGAAACGTTAGAAACGTTATAGCCCTCCCACGTTTTCCCTATTTAAAGGGATGTTAAAGAGCGGAGGAGTGAGTACAAGTCTGACCAAACTCATTAAACCCACTAGGTGTTCTTTACCATAAATCTGATGTCAGCACTTAGCCCCATGTCTATGTGCAGAACTATGTGTGGACGGCTGCCACGGTGATTAAACTGCATAACCAAACTGCGTAGTATATTATCGTCTCCTTGGTTGTAGGGCGGACTGTGTAAAGACACCATGCTATTTCAGTTCAGGCTTTGAACTGGTACTCGGTGTACCTCATTATAATGAGTGTATGGAATTTTAGGTCAAGGCGGCTGAAGTGATACACATAAAAAAAGAAAATATAATTACCCAGAGTGTTAAGAAATTAAATGTGGCCTGAAGGCCTGTAGAAAAAAAAACACATTTACTTTATTTGACTGTGGGCAGACTGACCTCAAATCATAGATGGTACGAGGACGCACATGTGAGACATTAGTCTTAAATAGTTAATAAACCACTTTACATGATGTAGGCAAGGAGCCAATTTAATTTTCAGCGTAAATGCACAAAAAAACCCCTAATAACCTTTTAGTATATTGTGATCTAAAGTAAACGGCCATGGTCTGGAAGAAACCTCGGCCAATCGCAGCTCATTTCAGAAAGTGGAGGTGTGGAGTCGAGCTTTTCAAAATAAAAGTACATAAAAGGATCTGTTGTTACAGCAGAAATAAGAAATCAGTTTGGCGATTTTAAGTAATGGCGATATTTAATGATGCTTCAACTAGACATCGTATGGATCAGTATATTTACTTAAGGACTCATCAAAAAACACATTTCACAAATGCATGTTTTTGCAAACACAATCACAAGTATTTTTTTTTATTATCATTATTTTAGTGACTTGTCATCGTAATTTATTCTGTCCTTTTCTGTAGCTTGTGTTTCCATTTTGTTGTAGTTGAGAATCGACTCAAACAGGGCATTTAAACAGTGATTTGCCAGTGATGTGACATGGAAAACGGGTGATTTATGGCTGTGCTGACTATTGCTATTAGTTTACCTTCATGCTAACAGTGAACAAACACTCTCCTCTGTTCAAATGGCTGCGTTTATGCTTCCTTTTGTTGCTCCAACTCTTAGTGACGTGCTCAGCTATTTATGAAAACAGTGATTTGTAGCTGGGTGTCGCTAGCTTGCACGTGCACTGCAGGAAGAGCAGTAGCATGAGCAGGACTATAAAGGAGAGACAGGGAAAGGTTCTATTGCAGTTTCATGGCTGATTTTCAAAGTTGCATATACTCTGGCTTTCAATTCAGGACTCTTACTTCGTTTTTTGATGCCAGTATATCTACTTTTACTCGAGTAAAGGATCTGAAGGTTCCCGTGACACCACAAGGCTTTAGCTGTATTCCCTGCATCCATCTGCTGCAGCCTCCAGGCGTCCAGTGTGTGATGCTGTGGACTCACAATACAACTGACAGCTGGCAAAACCTTTTTTTTCTCTCCCCTGAAAAACAGGATTAATTCAAGTCTCTGTGGATGCATTGAACTTCTGCATGTGTCAGAAGAACTTTAAATCTAGTAAAATAACCTCTACATAAATACCTTTTCTACATTTTATTTCAGTTTATTTTTTAGGGTGATATCAGGTAAATGGGGCCACTTTTTGGTACAATAACACAATACCAAATATGTCTTTTCCATGTATATTTATAATTAATAATGACTGTTTCTGATAATTTTGTGTTGGAATTGTGTGATTAAATACAATTATTTAGGGTCTATAAATGTTGAAATATCTGTTTTTTGCATGAGCAGTTTTTGGTAAAATGGGCCATCTCATTAGGTAAAATGGGCCACTTTTTGGTAAATCGCTTGGGACAATAACATAATACCAAATATGTCTTTTCCATGTATATTTATAATTAATAATGACTGTTAATGATCATTTTATGTTGGAATTATGTGATAAAATATAATTATTTAGGCCCAATGAATCTTGAAATATTCACTGTGCCACTTTTTTTTTTTTTTGCATGAGTGGTTTTAGGTAAAATGGGCCATCTCATCAGGTAAAATGGGTTTAGTTAGATTTGTCATGCCAGGCTACTTACCATGCACATTTCTGGTTCAGTCTAGATTTAAAATATTATCTAATCCATCATAGGAACCGTAAACTAATCAAATTAACTGTTTCTTCAAGCACAGTTAATTTCCAGAGGGGCTGGGACCCGCAAACCTTTAATGGCCCCTTTTACCTACGAGAAGAAATGTCTCTAAATCATGCATAGAAATCCACCTCTTAGCCTCGAATCATATTTAATTGCATGTAAATTCACCACCAGAATGCCTCTGTGGCTCTGTGACTGGTTGGAGGAAGCATTGATCCCTTTGACCTCATGTGCATTTTAATTTCCCTGCAGCTCTTCCCCCGACCAGCGATTTACCCACGTGGGTCCCGTTAATCTGACAGCCTGCCACATGTTTACTGATTCCTATCATGGGAAAAGCCGTCGCCTGTTGCTGTCCAACCGAGCCACAGGAGGAAAAACATCCCTCTCGTCACTCGGGGAAAACCACGTAAAACAAGACGGGATAAAGAAGGAAACCATCTCTTTTTCTACTTGTTCCAGTCAGAGGACGCCACCAAGTACCCGGGGCGATGGAATGATTTGTTTTCTTTCGTGGAGCAGAGAAGTTAAACCGGATCCTGCAACTTCGCCGAAATGATGCTCAACTTCCCATTCCGAGCGTTGGTCGCAGCGGCTGTTTTTACAGCTTTTAACAAAGGTGAGATTTGAGATAAAACGTTGCACAATTTCCTGTTAATTGAATGGCTTCATAATTGTTGGATGCCAGGATGGGAACCTTTACCTTTATTCTACCGTTCAAAAGTTTGGGGTCACTTAGAAATGTCCTTATTTTTGAAAGAAAAGCACAGTTTTTTCCAATGAAGATAACTCCAGCTGCAAATGTCTGGTTTTTGGTGCATCAATATCTACATAGGTGTATAGAGGAACATTTCCAGCAACTATCACTCCAATGTTCTAATGGAACAATGTGTTTGCTCATTGCGTCTGAAGGTTAATGGATGATTAGAAAACCCTTGCTGGAAACAGTTTAGCTGCTTAGAAAAGATAGAAAACTGAAGGAAAACAATATTATTTCAAATATGAATCATTATTTCTAACCTTGTCAATGTCTTGACTGTATTTTCTATTCATTTTACAACTAATGGTGGTGAATAAAAATGTGATTTTTCATGGAAAACACAAAAATTGTGTGTGTGACCCCAAAGTTTTGAACAGTAGCTTATGAATATGACTGAACAAAATTAATTCCCATTAAATTTAGCAATAAACTGAGTTTGTGTTACTGTGACTTAATTACAAGGAGTAAATCCAACATAACTATTGGATGACCCAATTTAATGGGGTAGGTACAACTTTATTTAAAATATTATGCTAATTTATCATTGTTTTGTTGAGTGTATCACTTTAAATATAGTTGTATCTACCTCTTTAAATTGGATAAATCAAACATGTTGAACTAACATGTGAAAGTTATGCTGGATTAATTAAGTTGGAATAACCTTTAAAAGTTATGTTGGATTTACTCCTTGTAATTAAGTCACAATGACACAAATGTACAGCATATTCACAGTTATGTCACTACATTTCTTGGTAAATTAGCTTATTATAATTGGATGGAAATACTTTCCATAATTTATTTATGTTCATCCAACACATGATTTTTTAGACAGGAAGTCGCTCCAAGGTTTCAGCTGTGTTTATAAAGGGAATAAGATAATATGTGTACTAGTGTATGCTCTAATTATCTAAACACACACACACACATGTTGGATATATAGGCTACTAGACTGGTTTTATTGCCCCTCCCTCCTTATTACACTCATTATCCTGGTGTCCACTTTGGATTTAATATGCACAAGTACAAAGAGGCTGTTGTTGAAAATTGTAAATTTAAATTCAAAATGCTATAGACTATATCTAATAACTAATAATCACTATTAATGATCATTTTATCTGTTCTAAATGCAGCTTAAAGGGATGATTTTCAACTTTTTAACATGTAAGAGGACAAATCTGCTTCAGGCAAAGTGTCTGATTATGATTATTGGAGAAATAATCTCAATAATATCATCAAGTCTCAGTTCGGCTTTTTTAAAATACTCCAAAAAAGTTATATTGAGTTTTTAAATTCAACATTTACTGAGTAACATGAGTCCTACTCACACAACGTGTGTGTCCCTGCATTAGTGCATGTTTACAATAATAATTAAGCTCCTTTTACAATTATTTATTGTGTAATTATTTTCTATTAATTCATATATATTTAATATTTAAGTTAATATATATTTTTAATATTATTTATTAAATTATTATTATTTAAATATTAATATATAAACATATGCTGTTAGCTAAAAGAATCTGCAATATTTTAATATTTTTAAAATAATAATAATATATTATTTAATATTATTGAAAAATATATTATAATTATTAGTATATTATTATATATAATAACATCTATGGTGTTACAGGTCAATTTGGACCCATATTTATTTACTTCAATAAAAAATGTATAAATAATATTTTCAGCAGTATTTTAATTATTTCATAAACTACATATACATTTTAATATGTGAAAACATATATAATATTTTAATATTCTGTTATTATTATTTAAATACTAATATATAATAACATATGTTGTTAGCTAAAAAAATCTGCATTAATATAATATAATATTATTTTAATAATAATATAATATTTAATATGATTGAAATATATACATAAGTTATTATTTAGTATATTTTTATTATTATTTTAATATTATTATGTATAATAACATCTATAATTATAATTATAAATTTTAATATATTAAAACACATGTAATATGTTTTATTATGATTTAAATACTAAAAAAAATCAGCAATATTTTAATATTATTTAAATAATATATTATTTAATATTATTGAAAAATACTTAAGTTATTATTTAGTGTATTATTATTATTATTTTAATATTATTATATATAATAACATATAATTATAAATTGTAATATATTAAAAAATATATAATATTTTTAATATGATATTATTATTATTAAAATAATAATATATATAATAACATATATGTTAGATAAAAAAATCTAAAAATCAATATTATTTAAATAATATAGTAAAAATTGAGAAAATACTTAAGTTATTATTTAGTATATTATTATTATTATTATTTTAACATTATTACATATAATAACAACTATGGTGTTACGGGTCAATTTGGACCCATATTTATTTACTTCAATAAAAAATATATAATATATATATAATCAATAAATAATATATATAATCCAATCACTTATGATTTCACTTTTATCTCCAATTATTACTTTATAGTCTTATTTTATAACTGGGTCAAAACCGACTCTAACGACATTTAAACCGGAACATTTTATTATGCATTAAAATCTAAAAACGATCACGTTAAACAAACATTCTTCCCGTGTTTTGCTGCGTTTTCCCTCTTTTCATGAGTTTTTTCCGCCCTCTGCACATTCAGCTGCCCCCTCTGTCTAAATGAAAGCGAGTGAACGGCCTCCGGTGTGTGTCAGTGTGCATCAGTGAAGCTTCATCTGTGGGATTAAAGAGGCCTAAAGCTGAGGTTGCACAGCTGTCTCCCTGCTTGTTTAAAGATAACCTGCGAGCTGTCTGTCTCTCAGAGATACCCCGATCATCCACGAGGACTCGACTTCCTGAGATCGGCCTGGTTTTCTATCTGCTCATGATATCAGCTCGTGCATTTTCCCATCAAACGTATGGAGTTTAGTGTGCAGACGCTGTATTCCTGCGAGTGCAGCTGTGTTCTTAAAGCGTGTCTAAGTGATGGAGTTCAGCCTTTGATATCCTCTCCGATGAATATGCATCGCGGCCTTATCTTTCAGTCCAGTCACAGATGTGCCGCCTGTTGTGTCAGTGACTTTTTGAAGCAACGTTTACAAGTTTAAATATTTAAAAATAGTTTTTTTTTTCTTCTTCTAATGATAAAATACGTCAGGGAATAGCAGCCAAGAATCACAAGATAAATAAAAACACGGACATCAGCAGCGACTGTGGATCAGAGGCAGAGATGCATCTTAAAAGATTATTTTTACTAAATATTTTTTTGGGGAAAAGCTTAAATCAGACACTTTTTTATTTATTATTGTTGATCTGGCATCGTTTCCCTGTAGTCACATGACTTTTTTGTCTTTTCTTCCTTCTATTAACCCATTTAAGCCTAAAAGCTGCAAAATCTATGACTGTTATTTTATACTTAACCCGTTAAACTCCAGGATCTCTGTGGTGATTGCTGCACTAATCATGTACAAATATAGTGAAGCTATACATCAAATTAAACAGGAGAAACTCCACTACAAGCACATATAAGTCATATTTACACACACCAAACACAACTCCAACACCAAGCTAATTAATTAACAAATATGAAAATCGGTATACGATCATAAAGCCAACCCACTCGCCACATTTTGATGGCTAGCGCTCTGATACTTCATGTTACACAAACAAATGACATCTCATATGAAAGCTGAGACTGTGACGAGTCCAACGGTACCATCAGTGTAGCTTTATGACAAAAACTCAGTAAACTAGCAGCCAAAAAACACTACAGTAAAAAGTCGCTTGTTTGAAGCGACGAACAAAAAATGTGTTTTTTTGTTGCTGTTTTGGGATGAAAATGTTTATTTGAGATCAATAAATGGTCGTTTAGTGTCGACCAACATCTCTGTGTTTATTCCAGATATACCCTACTGACTGTGGGGATGTCCTAAACCTAAAAAAGGGCTGGAGGTCAAGGGGTTAACCCATTTAAGCACAGATTTATTCAAAAATGTCATGCATATAATTACAGTATACTGTTTTCTTTGCATAAAATAGCATTTTAATGGCTGTTATAGTTGCTGTTTGCACAAATCTGCCCATAAACAAAAACCTATTTATCCCATTTACAAATTTATATTTGGGGGATTATTCTAGAGACTTGAATGATTAAATAGATATACACATACCAGGGTTAAAACTCATAATAATCTAAATAAAATGGCTCTTTCTGGGAGGGTTTGTCTTCTCCATGTTCTCAGGAGGAAGTGATGACGTCATGTGACAGGAAGTAGTTGTCTATTATCCTGCTATAGGGAAAAAAGCTGTATGAGTAACGTTTAGATTGTTTATTCTAAGTAATAATGAGAATAAATCATAGATGTAAAGGCTCATATTCTTCAATGGGTTAATTCTGACCTGCAGCATGTTTAGCATAATATTCTCTATGTGTTAAAGATGCAGGTTTTTCTGCTATAAAACTAGTTTTATGGTTTTATTTCCAGAACATTCTGTGTAAATGTCTTTCTTTAAGTTATTACAACTTAATATGAAATTACGTTGAACCAACAAACAATATTACATTGGATGAATTAGATTATCTTAAGTTCTGCTGATGTATAAACTGTTATCATAAGTTTTTAAGTTGCTAACTCAAAAAAACGACTTTATCATATTATTTACAAGTAGTTTAATTTGTTGTTTAACTAATTAACTACAATTAATTAATTACAATTAAACATTTTTGTATTTTTTGTGCTTTATCTTTCAAGAAAGAGAGTTCAACCACTACTTTTGTGCAATTAGCTGCTTTTTTAACTTGCAGCAGCATGCTAACAGTGCTATAAGCTAGCTAGCAGCTACATGATTTAATAAGATCAAATAAATAAGTCAATGTTGGGAAAGATTAAGTTATCAAGCTAAGTTAAACCAACTTGAATTTTGTTTTAAATCTATCAACAATGACATTTGAGTGTACATGACATTCTAAATTAAGTTGATGTAATTATCAACATTATTATTTGATCACAACTTATAAAATACAGTTTTAAACTTGTATTGATGTATTAAATCAAGTGTTGTTAACAGATCCTCTGAGTTTATTTCTTGTGAAATGTGTTAAATACGTTTTAACAAGACAGATTCACCACTTTCAGTAAATCCAGGCTGGTTTATGGGCATCAACTCTTTATAAATAAGACGATAAAATGAAGTAGAAGGCAGTAAAAGCATTTATTATTTCAGTCTAGTCCCTTAGAATCATTGGTCCACTCATGAATTTCCTGCTTTTTATTATTAATTATCTATAAAAATGTAAGTCTGAGATCTGAACCATGCCCCAAAAATGAACCATTGACCATGATAAACCAACAATATTGATCATTTCTGTTGTGATTTACAGCATCAGCAGCACAGAGGGAATGAATTATTGATGGAATCACTTTGAAATATGTTTCATTTTATGTCTGCTGTGCTTTAAATATGCAGATGTCATTGATGTGGAGCAGCCAATGTCTATTTGGGCCTTTTTGAAGTATCAGATTTCCTTTTCCCAAAGAAATCTGCATAAAATAAGAGACCACTGCAAAATTATCAGCTTTTCTGATTTTACTACGACTAAAGGAACATTTATGTTGGAGTCTATAAACTGACAACATTTACCTTAAATTCCAAATAGAAATATTATCTTTTAGAGCCTTTATCTGCAGAAAATGACAAAGAAACAAGATCAAATTCATTATAAAACAACATAATACTAATGTTTAAACTTAAGAAGAGTTCAGAAATCAATATTTGATGCATTAATCCTTATTTTTAATCCCAGTTTTCATGTTCTCCACAGTCTTTACCATTGTTCTTGGTGACTTTATTCCATCCTGGTTCCTCTTTAAGCAGAATGAGGTTCATGTGTTGGAATTCAACAGAAACAGCTGGAATTCATGTAGAGATGCTGATATCTATATATATATGGGTGTTATATGAGTGTCACTATCTTTAGCTGATTCTTTTCCAAAAATTAGTTTTTTCCCCCCATTTTTATTAAAAAAATCAACTGAAAATTGTTGATACTTATTGAAAATTGCTGAAAATCTTCCTAAAATCTGTGGAATATCGACTGAAACTTGTAAATTACTGAAAATCTAAATCTACTGATCCCAGTTTTCATGCTCTCCACAGTCTTTACCATTGTTCTTGGTGACTTTATTCCACTCCTGGTTCTATTTATATCTATTTGGGCCTTTTTGAAGTCAAACTCTTTCCTTTTTCCCAAAGATATTTGCATGTCCATAAAATAAGAGACCACTGCAAAATTATCAGCTTTTCTGATTTTACTGCGACTAAAGGAACATTTATGTTGGAGTCTATAAACTGACAACATTTCCCTTAAATTCCAAATAGAAATATTATCTTTTAGAGCCTTTATCTGCAGAAAATGACAAAGAAACACTTAAGAAGAGTTCAGAAATCAATATTTGGTGCAATAACCCTTATTTATAGAAGTCGTTACCATTGAACCACTGCAGCTCAGCTTTGTTTGATGGTTTGTGATCATCATTGGGAGGTTTTCAAGAGGGTTTAGGTGTATTTTTTAACAAATGCTGCACATTTAACAGGTGGGTAGGGCAGCGCTTTGAATCCGACATGAAAACCACACACAGATGTAGACGTTAATCCTGGCAGTCGGCTCGGATCGCCTCCACCCTAAAGGGTTAACCTCTCGCTTCATTTTCAATCAGGGCCTCAGATTATCTGGCCTAACCCTGCAAATGAACTCCTTTTTAGTAAAAAATCAACTGAAAATTACTGAAACTTATTGAAAATTGCTGAAAATCTTCCTAAAATCTGTGGAATATCGACTGAAACTTGTAAATTACTGAAAATCTAAATCTACTGATCCCAGTTTTCATGTTCTCCACAGTCTTTACCATTGTTCTTGGTGACTTTATTCCACTCCTGGTTCCTCTTTAAGCAGAATGAGGTGTAGAGAGCTGTATATATATATATCTATATATATATATACATAGATGATGTGGTTTGGAATCAGAATATGATAGAGGACACGTGATATATCACTTCTAAACCCTTTTGCGAGGGTAGGGGGGTGTAGAAGTTACTTTTATGAGGTTGGGGAAGTCATGCTGGCTAACACATTAATTTTGGAGCACTTCAACATGGGGGAATGGCAAATCACCAAGAGTCTTTGGCAGGAGGAAGTGGGATCTGTCACAAGCAGCATCCTGATGGGACAGTCATCCGCGGAAGTTACCACTCAGCCATTCTCTTTATCGCATCTCGCAGAAGTGGCACTTGGAGTCGTGTCGCTGTGCAAGGACGAGCGCCGCGTTTTAGTGTTAGAAATAATAACTACAGCGAAGATGGAGTCATTTAGCAGCGGCGGCCATGTGGCGGGAGTTTCATTTGACTGAATGTCTCATCAGAGACCTGTGGATGGACCATAATTGTCGCCATCTGGTTGCAGATAGGCGATAGAAATTACACCGTGTGGTCGTGTTTCTTTCCCGAACATTGAAAACTACATGGAGGGACAGTGTTTGGCTGTTAAAATGTTCTCTTCGTAATATTCTGAAACAAATTATGTAAAAGGGGAACATTGTGTTGCTTTATAAACGCGGCCAACTGAAAGGGAATTTTGATGTTCTATCTTTAGGAAACAGGCGCAGCTATTAAAACCCAAACAAACACACGCACTCATTCAATTTCCTGTTCTGACCTTTCTCAACATGTCCGACACCTCTCTCTCCTGTTTGCCTTTCTTCCCACATTCCTCCACAGCAAACACCATTTTATTTTCCCTTCACAGCAGCAACATGGGGAAATAAGAGTAATAATAGGAAATAAGAAGAAGGTTTTTTGCCTTTACCTTGAATCTCACCACCATTGGTTTTCTCGAGATGACACAACACGTCTTCTCTTGTGCACTTGAGTTTTATAATCTCTATTTGGGTCATCATTTGTTCCTATTCCTGATGGTCAGCTGCCTTGAGACAATTTAAAGAAAGTCCAATATAGGACTTTGACCTCTGAGTTTCTCAAGGTTCTACAAAGCATTTCAGTATCTAAAACACCTCCTATACCTACTTTTCTTCTGGTGCATCCAATCCTAGTAAAACATCTCAACATTTGGTCAAAACATCTCACCACCTATAACAAATTGTCAACTGTTTTGGGACAATTTAAAGAAAATATAACAGATGCTTCTCAACCTTTTACACTATTTGTACCCATTGCATGTCCACAATTCTTATTCTTTCAAAATTTTACATACACGTGGCATCTTATTCTACAAGACAGGACCAGACAATACACTGCTGCTTATTCTATCCAAATGTATACAACTACTCCAAACAATTAGATTTAAGGTAATTAAGAGGTGGAAAATACACAATGACCAAAACCACCCATTCAATCACCCACCGCTGGTCCAACCCTTTTCATCCTCCTTTCATCCTGCTCCATATTCTCAGTTACAGTAAGTGATGTACTAAAGTGTAAAGTATTAGAATGTTGACTTTCAATATTGCTTTTTGCATTAATCTCTCTTTCTTAATATCTCCCAGTGGCTGAAAGCCAGCAGGGTTCTGAGGACGCCGGGGCATCTCCAACGCCATCTCCCGTTTATCCCAACGTCAACTTCCAGGTCCTGAACGTGGACCATGTGTTTTTGCGGCAGGATGGTTCAGAGTTGTCAGGGAACTCCAGCCTGAAGTCTCAGACTTTTCTCATTACCGATCCAAGACCTGGAACCCTTCAACCGTCCGTCAGCGCTTCATACGGCCCCCTGACCGTGAATGCACCGGTTCCTCCAGACCTGCTCCTGAACGGGCGCACCATCCTGCCGGTTATCTTGGGCCGCCAGGTCCGTTCTTCGTCTCCCGTTGTCAAGATCCTCTTCCACGTGCCCGCGGAAAATACCGCGAATGTCGAGCAAGAGGGACTCGGCTCCGGAGAGGATAACGGGAGGACGAGCGGTGCAGCCAAGGAGGAGGAAGGAGCTCATTGTGTGACGGCGTACGCCTTCTGGGGGACCAGGGAAGTCCGTGGAGCATGCCTGGTGTCTCCAGGTCGGTTCTGTGTGGCACAGCTGAAGCTGGAAGCCGCCTGGTTCAGCTCGACTGGAAGATCGAGCGGCTCCAGCAGGGAAGCGGGAAGAACCGAAGGAGTCAAGGGGCTACCAGGGAACCTCGTTGTGGTCTACTTCCAGAGTCGGAGGGAGCGGGCGGGCCAGTGCACACCGCAGGATAGCCTGCAGAGAGTCGGCGTGGGAAGAGGAGCAGGTCCTCAGGGATCAGGAACGCCGATGAGGCGGATTGGAAGCGTCAATCTCATCAGAACGCCTCCAGGAAACCCCACTTTCTATCGGCTGAGGCTGGGAGGCGCCGTGGTGATCCAGACTTCTTCCAAACCCCTGAAGACCACAGATGTGGCGACTTTCTACGTCTTCCTGGCGAGCACATCTGCCCTGGAAACCTTCACGCTGAGGTGAGAGATCTTTATTTTCTTTTTTTTTTATATACTACCGTTTAAAAGTTTGGCGTCACCCAGACAATTGTGTGTTTTTCTAGCCACCATGAGTTGTAAAATGAATAGAAAACTTTATTAAATTAACCTTCTGACGCAATGAGCAAACACATTGTACCATTAGAACACTGGAGTGATAGTTGCTGGAAATGGGCCTCTATACACCTCTGTAGATATTGATGCACCAGCTAGAATAGTCATTTACCACATTAGCAATATATAAAGTGAATTTCTGATTAGTTTAAAGTTATCTTCATTGAAAAAAACAGTGCTTTTCTTTAAAAAATAAAGAAATTACTAAGTGACCCCAAACTTTTGAACGGTGGTGTATCTCCTAACCCTCATGTTGTGTTTCCTGGTCAAATCTGAACCATTTACATGAAATTTACATGAATTTTTGTGTGTTTTATTCAACTTTTGAACACTTTTAGAGTAAAAAGTGACCGATCATTAGAAATGAATGGGGGAGATCTTCTATCTTGATGTTTTCTTGTACATTGCAGTGATTTTTTGAGGGAAAATCCACGTCATGTCTCACTTCTGTCTCTGTAAATCTCAAATCTTTGAGGGGATGAATCAAGTCGCCAAATACTCTCAGTAAAAAAGATGTCTTTTCTTGCCTGGTGGTGATGATATTGCCAGATTTGAACCCTTTAATCAGCTGAGCCACACACCCGAGTCCGTACGCCAACATCACATTACTGTAGCTAAATAACCCGAGATGTTGTTGAGTTTAAAGTGTCATTCCGCGAAAACATAATTACTCAACTATGCTGCTGAGTTTGCAGAGGACAAGCATAAAATTTAATCGCCACTGAAACATGTGAAGCAGAAAAAGAAACTCAAACCTTTATTTGAATCACGGTGATGCACGGCGTCCGAGCGTCCTCATGAAGGATCAGCTCCATGCATTTAAATGGTTACTTAAGCCACTTGAATGCTGATGGGTCTTGACATGAAGGCCGTGCAGCGAAAGGCTCGAGCACCAACATGACTTGTGTTGTCTGCCAGATCCGCTGGCTTCATAAATTACCCATGTTATATATGCCGTCTACTTCAACTTCTCAGTTAGTGGGGGAGTTATGGAGAGCACTCTTCCATAAGCACGGAAATAATTGGCAAATGATTCACCGTTTTTTTTTTTTTTTTATATCTCAACATCCCGCTAACATTTGAGCAAGGTTCTCTGGGTATTTGACTTCATAAATAATGCATCTATTTAATGGAGCAGGAAAAACAAATAACCAACATCTTCCTGGCTCCTTTCAGTGAATGTGAACTTAATATAAAGGCGGCCTTGTCGCACCCAAACAAACAGTTCAATCTGTTTTCAAAATATCTTCTAGAGTCAATTTATTTCAGTAAAGTGTGAAGCCATCGCTGCTGCAGTCTTTACTCAACTTAAACTTCTGTTGCATGAACTATGACTTACTTATTATAAGTATTACTTATATTACTACTCACTTAAAATGGCCTAAATAATAAATAAGTTTAAGAAATATCAGAACAAGTTGTGAACATAGTTTCATGCTATGTAAGTCAATGGGACTCCATTAGGTTTATACGCTAGGAATTTAACATATTTGCATATTGTTGACATATGGTAAAAAGTCTCATTTAGCATATTTGAAAACCTTGAAAATTAAAATTGTATTTAGTGAAAATTTTCCCAAATTCTGGATAAAAGACAACGTTCAGTTGTGAGACAGTGATGCTCACATGTCAAATATCCACGAGGGATGTCATAAAGTGTATGTCCTTCAAAATAAAAGCCCCATTTCACGTAAGAAAAGTTGTAAATAGTAAATAGTGTCAGGATAATTTCATGCTATGTAAGTCAATGGGACTCCATTAGGTTTATACACTAGGAATTTATTATATTTGCATATTGTTGACATATAGCAATAAAATTTTTTTTTTAATATATTAGAAAAAAAACGATAGCATCAAAATGTAATTAAATTCAAGTTCTATGTTTTTATTTGATGAAAATTTCCTCAAATTCTGAATAAAACATGAGACAATGATGTTCACATGTCAAATGTCCATGAGCAATAGGGATATCCTGGTCATGTGACCTCACCCTTCCAAAATAAAAGCTTTGTTCCCTATCCCACATAACTACAAATTATTGTAGAAGAAAAAATGACTTTTATTATTTCCTGTATTTAATACTTTCAGTATATTTAGCTGCTGATGCTTCTATACTTTAATTTAAATCAGAGGATTTTCTTTTAAGGACTTATTTTTAAATTCTAATAATGAAAGTTTTAAACCTGTTGCTGTATCAGTCAATCCTACTTCTCAGCATGTTTGAACCACATACACACACATGCATTGCACATATCATTGTTTAAGTTATGTGAAGAGATGCTTTAACTCTATTTCATAGTGTTTACATCTAGCAGCACCATGCAAAGTCTCTTTTTTCTAATTTTGGCCCAGAATTCATTGCAATATTCAAGTTTCCTGCAACAAATGTGTTCTGGAGATACGTAGAGTCAAAATTAGAGTAGTGGAAACAGGGGAAATGTCCAAAAAATGGAAATATCAATATAAATAATTGCAAAAAAAATATAATTAACAATAAAATAAGGTGTAGCCCCAACAATAAAACCCAGATTCATAGGAAAATGTCCAAAAAATTTGACTCCCGCTGCAAACATTGACTCAATGATGAACTGTATTTTAATATTTTACTATAAATATTTATCCATTTATGTCTATTTTAGCTTTTCTATTAAGTCTTTTTATTACATTTTTCTAAGATGTATTTAAATGCACTGTTTCCTCAATTATTTCTATTGATTTTTCCATGTTGTGGCCACTTCCCCTGTTTCCACTGCTCTGATTTTGACTCTACATATTTAATTGTCTGTTTTATGGTGAAATCGTCTCTTTTTGAGCCTAAATAATCGTTGGCATGGTAACGGTTTGCAGTAGAGGTTCAGATCCGCTGCTCTTTTGACCATTTGAGAGGATTTTCCAGTCTTTCCACCTGAAACTTCCCCCTGATTCACACTCGCTGACTGCTGCCGCTGAAGTTCCTCCAGTCAGGTCACTAATTTCACTCGGTGTATTTCTGACCCGCCGCCGCGTCCAGAATGAGATTGGACAAGAAAAACGGGGCCCGAGTCCAAGCGTTAAGTCCGAGTGAAGGCTAGCTCTGAAGGAGCTCTGGCAAAGTGATTGATTCCTCCTCGGAGAAATCCTCGCTCCGCTTCACACTCCGGCCCAAAGATTGAGTCCACTCCAGCAGGGTTAGGCCAGATAATCTGAGGCCCTGATTGAAAATGAAGCGAGAGGTTAACCCTTTAGGGTGGAGGCGATCCGAGCCGACTGCCAGGATTAACGTCTACATCTGTGTGTGGTTTTCATGTCGGATTCAAAGCGCTGCCCTACCCACCTGTTAAATGTGCAGCATTTGTTAAAAAATACACCTAAACCCTCTTGAAAACCTCCCAATGATGATCACAAACCATCAAACAAAGCTGAGCTGCAGTGGTACAATGGTAACGACTTCTATAAATAAGGGTTATTGCACCAAATATTGATTTCTGAACTCTTCTTAAGTGTTTCTTTGTCATTTTCTGCAGATAAAGGCTCTAAAAGATAATATTTCTATTTGGAATTTAAGGTAAATGTTGTCAGTTTATAGACTCCAACATAAATGTTCCTTTAGTCGCAGTAAAATCAGTAAAAAGCTGATAATTTTGCAGTGGTCTCTTATTTTATGGACATGCAAATATCTTTGGGAAAAAGGAAAGAGTTTGACTTCAAAAAGGCCCAAATAGATATAAATAGAACCAGGAGTGGAATAAAGTCACCAAGAACAATGGTAAAGACTGTGGAGAGCATGAAAACTGGGATCAGTAGATTTAGATTTTCAGTAATTTACAAGTTTCAGTCGATATTCCACAGATTTTAGGAAGATTTTCAGCAATTTTCAATAAGTTTCAGTAATTTTCAGTTGATTTTTTTACTAAAAATGGGGGGAAAAAACTAATTTTTGGAAAAGAATCAGCTAAAGATAGTGACACTCATATAACACCCATATATACAGTATATATAGATATCAGCATCTCTACATGAATTCCAGCTGTTTCTGTTGAATTCCAACACATGAACCTCATTCTGCTTAAAGAGGAACCAGGATGGAATAAAGTCACCAAGAACAATGGTAAAGACTGTGGAGAGCATGAAAACTGGGATTAAAAATAAGGATTAATGCATCAAATATTGATTTCTGAACTCTTCTTAAGTTTAAACATTAGTATTATGTTGTTTTATAATGAATTAGATCTAGTTTCTTTGTCATTTTCTGCAGATAAAGGCTCTAAAAGATAATATTTCTATTTGGAATTTAAGGGAAATGTCAGTTTATAGACTCCAACATAAATGTTCCTTTAGTCGCAGTAAAATCAGTAAAAAGCTGATAATTTTGCAGTGGTCTCTTATTTTATGCAAATTTCTTTGGGAAAAGGAAATCTGATACTTCAAAAAGGCCCAAATAGACATTGGCTGCTCCACATCAATGACATCTGCATATTTAAAGCACAGCAGACATAAAATGAAACATATTTCAAAGTGATTCCATCAATAATTCATTCCCTCTGTGCTGCTGATGCTGTAAATCACAACAGAAATGATCAATATTGTTGGTTTATCATGGTCAATGGTTCATTTTTGGGGCATGGTTCAGATCTCAGACTTACATTTTTATAGATAATTAATAATAAAAAGCAGGAAATTCATGAGTGGACCAATGATTCTAAGGGACTAGACTGAAATAATAAATGCTTGTACTGCCTTCTACTTCATTTTATCGTCTTATTTATAAAGAGTTGATGCCCATAAACCAGCCTGGATTTACTAAAAGTGGTGAATCTGTCTTGTTAAAACGTATTTAACACATTTCACAAGAAATAAACTCAGAGGATCTGTTAACAACACTTGATTTAATACATCAATACAAGTTTAAAACTGTATTTTATAAGTTGTGATCAAATAATAACGTTGGTAATTACATCAACTTAATTTAGAATGTCATGTACACTCATTACCTATAACAGGTAATGGTTTTATTAGGATAAATCAACAATTTTAAACCTTTTCTTAATGTTTCACCACTTTTAAAAGACAAATAAAAGACAATAGTTTTACAAAACATTGAAATATAACATTTAAATTGAGTTTTTTGTGTGTAAAATGTGTCAAAGTTGAAATATTCTGACATTTTTACTGTCTTTTACCTCCAGTTTGATGCTGCGAATTAACCTGATCCCTATCTATGATATAAACATATAGAAATATTTTAATTTTATATGTTAATTATAATAATTAAGGTGAAGATTAAGAGATTTCAAGATCTTCAACCTTTAAAATGGTTTAATTTGACCCATAACAGAATTTATAGACCTGATAAATGCTTTTTAACCCGTTAAACTCCAGGGTCCCTGTGGGGATTTCTCCACTAATCATGTACAAATATAGTGAAGCTATACATCAAATTAAACAGGAGAAACTCCACTACAAGCACATATAAGTCATATTTACACACACCAAACACAACTCCAACACCAAGCTAATTAATTAACAAATATGAAAATCGCTATACGATCATAAAGCCAACCCACTCGCCACATTTTGATGGCTAGCGCTCTGATACTTCATGTTACACAAAGAAATGACATCTCATATGAAAGCTGAGACTGTGACGAGTCCAACGGTACCATCAGTGTAGCTTTATGACAAAAACTCAGTAAACTAGCAGCCAAAAGACACTGAAGTAAAAAGTCGCTTGTTTGAAGCGACAAACAAAAAACCTAAAAAAGGGCTGGAGGTCAAGGGGTTAAAAGTCAATTTTAAAAAGTTTTTGACTTTCTCTTCTTGCCAAACTTTATTTGTCACTGACCCATATTCAGGTGTGAAGGTTCTACTGAAAAACCGACACCCAGCGAAGCAACAAGGTGAAACATGAAGGTAAAAATCCAAAGTGATCAAACAGACATCCGGTTCCAGCCCAGACTGCAGAGGGTTAAAGGAGGAAACAGAGAGTTTGTTGAAACGTCGGCGGAGAGTTGTTCAGTTTACAGGTCGATATCCATTCTGTTTCCCCACCTGTGGTCGTGAACTCTGGGGCCGGAGCTGACAAAGACAAAAGAGCCAGAAGAGAAGTGGCCGAAATGAGGTTTCACCGCGGGGCGGCTCCGTGTCTGCTGGCGGGTCAGAGACTCAGTGATCCAGGAAGATCCAGGAACTGAGTTACTGCTGCTCCCGAGTCAGCGGGAGCTCCGGCTGAATGTGGCGGAGAATCCTCAGGACGTGTTGTCGCGGTGATAAGAACTCAGACAAAACGAATGTGACAGAGCTAAACATCCGTAGCTTAGCTCTGCAACCGTCCTGGAACTATAAGGGATGCTTTAATTAGGTTTTCAGTAGATTAGATTGGACTATTTGATCCTTTGGGGGGGGCGACACGGTGGTGCAGGGGTTAGCGCTGTTGCCTCACAGCAAGAAGGTCACAGGTTCAAGACCTCCTTGGTCCTGGGTCTGGGACCTTTCTGTGTGGAGTTTCATGTTCACCAGCTTCCTTCCACAGTCCAAAAACATGCTGAGGTTAATTGGAGACTCTAAATTGCCCGTAGCTGTGAGTGAATGGTGTATCTGGCCCACGATTGGCTGGCGACCATCTGGGGTGTATCCCTGCCTCTCACCGTAACACGCTGGGATTGGCTCCAGCAGACCATGTGACCCTAATGAGGAATAAGCAGGTATAGAAAATGAGACGAGATGATCTTTTGGGAGGTTTTAGAACACGTTGATTTCTCAGTTTTTCTCTAAATTGTCCTAATGTGTCATGTGACACTCAGACTGACAGACACAAGGATATGATTATTAGTGGTGCTATCACTGTATTTCATTGTGTTACTGACGTCTATGGAGAGATAAGTTTGGTTCATTTTACCCAGTTTTACTCATGGAATGAATTATTGCATCACGCTATCTGCCCATTTACATCATTATTACGGTAACATGACTTCATGGTGCGTTCAAGTGCACCTCATTGAAACAGGAAGCGATTGAAGTTTTTAAATGTTTTTGTTTTCATTTATTGAAATACATTATTCTGTATTTTCTTTCTTGCTTAAAAGCTTCTACCATGTGCTATGGCAACCATTAAGAAACTATTACCATGATATATACCATCTATGGTTCATTATACCGCAATATATACCAGTTTTAGAACATGTTTTCTCTAAATGGTCCTAGTTGAATGTGTCATAATGACAGATGTTGATGGTCTGATGTGGATTATGTTGCTGTAGGATGAACTCCTGACTAACTAGGTCTAGATCATGGGGTTCTGCTGAGCTCTAGAGCTGTAGAAAAGACCCAGACATCAGGCTTCATCCATGCTGATATACAGACGGGGGTTAATTAACACTTTAATCCCATTTAAATGTCCCATATTCTACACTTTCCTGTTTTTATTTGGAATTTTAACAGGATTTGAAGCAGCAAAGATCATCTCAGTATAGTTTTCCACTTCTTTTTCCTCTCCTCCTCCTCTTTAAATGGCTGTTGGTGGTGACTGTATATTAGTGACATCACAACTTCACGGAAATCATGACTGCTTGTTTTAAGGCACAGTTTCTTGGATCTCACTCTCTGCTGTCACATATACAGTAAATATATATATAAGGCTCTAATAAATCTATAATCATTGGAATTAAACTGATTAAATTTCAATAAAAATGTAAAATTATGTGTTTTAAAACATTAGAACTAGAGAAAATAAAATAAATTGCTACATGGTTATTGTCAAACATAGGAACAATAGAAATAAATAATTACATGAACAATAATTACATGGAAATTCACCTTTTTATTCACCACCATGATATAAAATGAATAGAAAATATAGTCCAGACACCAACAAGGTTAGAAATAATGATTTGGATTAGAAATAATAATGTTTTCCTTCAAACTTTGCTCCCTTTTATAAACTTTCTACAGCAAAACTTGCACTAAACTCGAGAATTTTCTTCAACAAAGACACAAACTCCGTCATCTTCTTCTGTGATTCTGTAACTTTGGCCTTTTCTCAAAGGACGGAGTCGGACTGATGTGACTTTTAGCTTTTCTTGTACTCGGCTGCTGTTCAGGGTTTTTACGACTGAATATTTGTAGTTTAGCTTTGAAAACGTTCAGGTTTGTGGACTTTTAAATAACCAGAAATGTAGAGTTTGACAGACCTGATGAATGATGCCAACCATTATTTATCACTGACCCTCATACGTTTTAAACCTAATGGAAATATTAGCAGCATTGGTAGAAACATGTGTCTGTTTGATTCATGATGCTGCAAACTGGAGATCATCAAACAACTTTGACCTTGGCCCTGTCACAGAAATTATTGATTTTGTCTGGTTTCTGTCTCATCACAAATCACTGTCTGTATTGGGAGTGTGTGTGTGTGTGTGTGTGTGTGTGTGTGAGGTCAAGCGTGCCGACCTTTGTTCCGGCACGAACAGATTATGTGTGTGTGCATATGTCAGATTTAATGTTCCTCGACTACGTGAATGCTGTTTTTTTTGGGGCTAAAACAACAACCAGGTTATTATCCTCTAATAGAATAGTGTTGCTAAAAAGCTGTACAGTTTGGCATGAAAAAGTGGCTTTTATTTTGAAGGACATACAATTTATGAGGTCACATGACCAGGATATCCCTATTGCTGATGGACATTTGACATGTGAGCATCAACCAAATGTTGTCTTTTATTTATACAACCTAATGGAGTCCCATTCACTTACATAGCATGAAACTATCCTGAGACTATATATATATATATATATATATATATATATATATATATATATATATATATATATATATATATATATATATATATATATAGTCCAATATTTAGTTTTTGGTACAATTAGTCCAACATTTATCAGAATTACATTTCCCACTAGTAGATAAATTACCTTATATTAAGTTTTATTCTTGTTTTCAGTCAATTTAATCTTTATTTTAAGAAAATATTCTACTTATTTTCTTAAAATAAGACTAAATTTCCCCTTCCACAGGCAGATAATTTAGCTTCTTTCAAGCTTTTTTTCTTGATTTTAGTCAATTTAATTTGTCTTTATTTTTCTAAAAATGCTCTGATGTTTTTACAGTTACACATGAAAAGGGGGCTTTTATTTTGAAGGACATTGTTATAATCGAAAAAAACACATATTTAACCCTCTATTATATAGTGTTGCTCTGTGGCAACAATTACTTTATATTTTTCTAAAAAAAAGCTCTGATATAAAATCTATGTTTTTACAGTTAGATATGAAACATGCTTTTATTTTGAAGGGCATACAATTTATGAGGTCACATGACCAGGATATCCCTATTGCTGATGGACATTTGACATGTGAGCATCACTGTCTTTTATCCAACTAAAACATTAACTCACTATCTATGGAAATAAACTTAATTTATTTTACATTTAATTCAATTTTGATACGATTTCTTTTCTAATATGATAAAAAAGATGTTTCCTTAAGGCAACAATATGCAAATCTAAAAAGTCCTAGTGTATAAACCTAATGGAGTCCCATTAACTTGTCCTACCTTTTCTTATATTTCTTAAATATATATATATATATATATATATATATATATATACACACAAATTATATTACCCTGGATTTTCCTGATTTGTTCAATTAGGTGTTAGACTAACACTTTCTTAAAAACAGATTAAATTGATTAAAATCATCAAAAATACTTGAAATAAGCTAAATTATCTGCCAGTGGAGTTTTTTTCCATGTCTAATTAATATTTCATGCAATCGAGGGTTAAAACCGTAAAAAGAGTCATGTTGTTTACTGCAAATTTTAGAAGTTATTCATGGCTGACTTCATCTCTGATTCTTATAAATCCTTTATTCCTAAGAACATGAGTGTGTTGAATGTCATGAAAGTGCAGCTCTGTCCTCGTATCAGTAGATGAGACAGGAAATGCTCGTTGAGCAGCATTTTGATTGTGTTTGCCCTTCTGTTTTCTTATAAAACAGGCATCCGACGACCAGTTATCACATAAATGCTTGTGGCACATTACGCGTCGTCTCAAGATTGGCATTCAGTTTGCAGACCTAATAGAACACCTTATTGAGGCGTTTCAAATTATCCCCAGCATGAATATCCTGATGAAAAAATCTGCAGGAGCTGAGTGATGCTCTTGAGTAAGCATTGGCTAAATTCCCTCTGGAACGCTTCCAGCACCTCATTAAATCCTCCCCGCCACGAGGAAATCGCCTGGATTTTGGAAACAAACGAGGCTCCTGCCCCGTAGCCGAGGTGTGTGAGGGAGTATTAGCACATCCTCACGTTTTAAACCTGGATCAGAAGCGTTTAGCGTCCCAAGCTTCACTTTTCTAGGTGAATTCAGTTCAAGGTTTCATGGTGTCCACTTTTCCTGGTGTTATTTGAAATGTTATTTCTAACAAAATATGGAGAGATATCAGGTAAAATGGGCCATTTAAGGTTTGGGGGTCCCAGCTCCTCTGGAAATTAGAGCCAATGACTACAAGGATGATAACTCTGTTAAAATAAAAGCAGGTAAAAGGGGCCACTTTTTTAAACACAATACCAAATATGCCTTTTCCATGTATATTTATGATTAATAATTAGTGTTTCTGATCATTTTGTGTTTTTTTGTGGAATTATGTGATGAAATATAAGTATTTGTGGTTTCAGGTAAAAGGGGCCATCTCATCAGGTAAAATGGGACAGTCAAATGACAAAGGGGAATTCAAATTTAAAATGAATTCATCAGTTTTAATGTTGAAAAACAATTGCTTAGAACCACATAACTTTAAGAGTTTAAATCATTCACTTTAATTTCCTGAAACGGCCCCTTTTACCTGATATCACCCTATATTTTACAATAAATCACAGTAATATAAAAATTACTATAGAAAATCACAGTAGTAAAAGAGTTACTGTATTATAACACATTTTAATCATGCAATACTGTAGGTATTGTGTTTTTGTCCCAAGTGATTTACCAAAAAGTGGCCCCATTTACCTGATAATTACCTGATAATTAATTCACCTTCAGTTCTAAGTAATTGTGCTTTAATACTACTAAAAGGCATCTATGGGAAAAATGATCTTTTAGGTCACATAGGATTTTTTTTGTTGCAGTACCACGAATGGCCACTGGGAAAAATTGGCGCCATATCTAGGTCTATAATACATCCATGAGACCACTCCACATCAGCGGCAGTAATCTATTACTTTTGTAATGGTTCCTCCCAACACTGGGTGGTAA
Organism: Lepturacanthus savala; assembly: GCA_030544235.1. Taxonomy (NCBI): domain Eukaryota; kingdom Metazoa; phylum Chordata; class Actinopteri; order Scombriformes; family Trichiuridae; genus Lepturacanthus; species Lepturacanthus savala. The sequence continues at coordinate 2,078,336 of CM060484.1, forward strand.
TCTGTCTAATTTTGGTGGTGGAGGCCAGATGCATCTGAAAGACCAAAGTGTCCCAAAATGATCTGGTTCCCAGATGATCACTTTTCAGCTAATGACTCAAATAACTGCCCTGACTCTTCTTATATAATAACAGGCAGAGGGACATCTGCTTTAAAACAACTACACCTCTGGTAGCTGTTGAACCTCTGGTCCTGGCTGGTCCCTTCACATTATTTATAATAAGGACTCTCCCAGCAGAGTGATGCATGTGTCTGAATCAGACGTCTGATTAACTGGTTCCTGGTTCTCCTCGGGGCTAATGGGAATTAAATACCCCTGCTAATTCTCAGTCTGCTGGCAGCCTGCAACACATCAGTCTACCGGTGACTCACCTCGTTAGACGCCACGTGATCGGCTGAACTCGCGAAAAAGAACACAAACAATACGTGCAGCGCAAAAAAAACAGGTTTTGAAAGCAAATGCAAACCTCCTCAGTTCTCTACTCTCAAATGAGAATGAGTCACAGACAACAAGAACAAAGATGTCTGGTACAAAAGCTTGAATCACCCAGACACACATGGTCACAAAACAGAAGTGGTGTGCAGAAGTGCTGACTTGGGAGATAGAATGCATGTTAAAGTGGCCTCTTGAGAGTGAAAATGTGTGTTAAAGTGCCCTATTGGAAACTAAAACATGTTAAAGGGCGCTCTTGGGAACTAAAAAGCATGTTAAAGTGCCCTCTGTGAGCAAAAATATGTGCTAAAGTGCCCTCTAGGAGCCAAAATGTGGGTAAAAGCACCCTCTTACAAACTAAAAAGCATGTTAAAATGCTGTTTGGAGCTAAAATGCATGCTGGAGTGCCCTCCAGGAGCCAAAAGGTGCGCTAAAGTGCTCACTAGGAAGCTAAACAGCATGATAAAGAGCCCTCATGGGAGCTAAAAAGCATGTTAAAGCGCCCTCTTGGGCACTAAAATGTATGTTAAAGTGCCCTATTGGGAGCTAAAAAGCATGTTAAAGTGCCCTCTCAGAAGCCAAAACATCTACGAGCCAAAATGTGGGTTAACGTGCCCTCTTGCAAGCTAAAAAGCATGTTAAAATGCTGTTTGGAGCTAAAACGCGTGCTGGAGTGCCCTCCAGGAGCCAAAAGGTGTGCTAAAGTGCCCCCTAGGTAGCTAAACAGCACGATAAAGTGCCCTCTAGGGCACTAAAAAGCATGTTATAGTGCCCTATTGGGAGCTAAAATGTATGTTAAAGTGCCCTTTCAGAAGCCAAAACATATGCTAAAGTGCCCTCTAAGAGCCAAAATGTGGGTTAAAGTGCCCTCCAGGAGCCAAAAGGTGTGCTAAAGTGCCCCCTAGGTAGCTAAACAGCATGATAAAGTGCCCTCATTGGAGCTAAAAAGCATCTTAAAGTGCCCTCTCTGAGCAAAAACACATGCTAAAGTGCCCTCTACGAGCCAAAATGTGGGTTAAAGTGCCCTCTTGCGACCTAAAAACATGTTAAAATGCTGTTTAGAGCTAAAATGTGTGCTGGAGTGCCCTCCAGGAGCCAAAAGGTGTGCTAAAGTGCCCCCTAGGAAGCTAAACAGCATGATAAAGTGCCCTCATGGGAGCTAAAAATCATGTTAAAGTGCCCTCTTTTGAGCTAAAACATGCTGAAGTGCCCTCTTCAGTGGTGAGGTGCCCCATTTTCTCTTATCATTCTACAGCATGTATAACGTCAGCCTTTGCTATTTTGAGAGCGAGTACACTGATTGTTGTGATTAAAAGTCACGCCTCGTACTGACTTGACTGTGTGTGTGTGTGTGTGTGTGTGTGTGTGTGTGTGTGTGTGTGTGCAGGGCGACAGTGAAGACAGGCCTCTCCTTCAGTGCCGTTCGGCCCAGTGACTTCGCCCTGTGGGACGTTGTGATGGAACCTGACAGAGAAACGACTCCCAACACCATCACTGTTGTCTGCCAGAAGAAGGTCGCCAGCACTGCAAAGAGGTCAGTCCACACACTGTAAAATGCTGCTTTGTGTGTGTGTGTGTGTTCCTTTCAAATCATCTTTCATCTCATATCAGTTCTTATTTCTTATTGCCTCTATCATCTCTAAAGCTGAATTACTCACACACACACGGTCACATTTGTGCTCAGTGATATGTAATATTACATCAGACAGCAGTGGCGTGGCCCAATTATTAACCAAATACTGGTGCTGAAGTGCCCTCTAGGAGCTAAAATGTGTGCTAAAGTGCCCACTATGGAGCTAAAACACCTGTTTAAGCACATTCTTGGGAGCTGAAATGTGCAATAAAGTGCCCTCTTGAGATCTAAAACACAGTGCCATCTTGGGAAAAGGAGTCAAAAGGTGTGCTGAAGTGCCCACTACGGAGCTAAATGCATGGGAGTGTGTTCAAGTGCCCTCTAGAAGCCATAATGTGTGCTGAAGTGCCCACTTGGGAGCTAAAACGTGGGTTAAAGTGCCCTCTGATAGCTAAAGAGTGTA
>CM060484.1:2085803-2302430 GCA_030544235.1 Lepturacanthus savala
TGAACAAGATGAGACCTTTAATCCTCTATTTAACCTATTTAAACCATCTATTTTTCCATTTAGTACATTTTTCTTTGCAGAAAATATCATTTTAATGGCTGTTATAGTTGCTAATTTCATAAATATGCCCATAAACTCTATCTAATCTATTCATAATTAACTCTTATAAAGTCTTATGGACCCTAGTTTTGTAAATGGATGATTTATGATGCATTTCTTTATTTTGTTATATTTTAATAAAACAAAAATACACAAAACAAGTAGCATTTCTATTCATAAATGTAAAAAAGTGTTTATATTAGTTGCAAATGGAATGAAATTATATATAAAAAAGGTTTTAATATGTTGAATATGTTGTATGGGTGACTTTTCAATTTCTTTTTTTATTTTAAGTCTAAAATTACAGTCATAGACTTAAAGGCTCATAGCAGCAGTGAAAATCCCATTTCTGTGAACGGCCAATAAACAATAAATTTTCAGAGAATAATTTCTGGAAGGGACAAGAAAAAAAATACTATACGACCATAATAATCTGGCCCTATATACTTCTCATATTCATTTATATTTATACATGAGGCAAATGAGACCATGAATCAATGAGCTAAAACTAGTAAAAACGTCCCTCCTCCCTCCCCCTAGTTACTGTTGCTATGGTAACGTCCATCGTTAGAGCTCGTTAACGATCATCAGGTCTGATCTGAATCAGTTAAACTGGTAAAAAGAGGCTGATTCTGGACTAATGTTGAACTAGTTACTGGCTGCTACATGTTAGTCTGATTGGTTTCTATCACGTAGCTAGCTGCTAGCCGTTAGCCACTGGCCCCGCCCACTGGAAAACAGCATCTGGACCAAACCACTTGGAGAAATAAAAGGGGGGGGGGGGGGGGGCATTATTTGTCAATAGTTAAAAAACACAGTGTTTCACATTTAGCAGCGTTTGTGTTTAGCGTGTCTTTTAACATTCCTCTTGTGTTAGTTTTCTGTTTGAACCATGTTTAAATCAGCTGTAAAATACACTAAAAACAATTATTTATCAACCTATTAGTTTCTCAGCTTTGGTTACCATGAAAATATTGGTTCTAATATATTTTTGTATGGGTCTCTGTTTTGCTTTTTTGTCAGTAAACCTCTTAATATCTAAAAAAAATGGTAAAAATGAACCTCCACATAACTAGCTACTAGCTAACTGTCAATATCAGCTGTTAGCCTTTGGCCCCGCCCACTGGAAAACAGCATCTGGACCAAACCACTTTGAGAAATAAAAGGGGGGGCATTGTTTTTCAACAATTAAGAAACGCATGGTTTTACATTTAGCATATATATTTGTGTTTATATATATTTATGTTCTATATTTGTGTTGACAGAGATTTTGGGGGATTTCCACCTATGGCTCATATGCTTCAATGGATTAAAGCAGCATTTTGTGTTTCAGTCATTGACCTCATGTGCCTTCGTGACTCATAATGGCCTCTTTCACTGCACTTATTGAACCCTTCATTCCTTGCTGCACAGTAATCAGTCCTTTGAGTTTCCCTTTGATACAACATGAATATTTCACATTCATTGTTTTGGTTTTGTTCTGCTTCACAAGTGCCACATCTCCGCTTTCACTTCCTTTTCCCTTTGATCAGCCGCTGCAGGTATGCCTCCACACTCTCCCCTGCATCAAATAACATCACGCATGCCATTTCTTTTGACAATCCTTTGACCGGAATATGGCCCCAGACAGCTCCTGCCAGCTCACTTAATCTCCCTTCCACCTCTATTGAGTTCACTCTTGGTTCAAAGTCTTATTTCTTTTTTTTTGCACAGAATTCCAAGTAATTATTATTTCCTCGGTTTTCGTCCGCCGTGCCTTTGTACTTATGCTTACATTTCTCCCCCAAGGAAGCGGAGCACACCTCATCTCAGCCGCTCATACAGCCTCATATTGTATATTGAAGCGTCTTTGGGTTTTGACAGCAGACAGACTTTTATTGACTCTAGAGTCTGCAGCCGTGCAGGCGGCAGCAGCAGATCAGTGAGATGCAGCATCGCTTTGACTTACGGCTGCTGGATTATAGAAAAAATCATTATCAGGATTATTTTAGTCAATAAATAAATAGACATATTTAAGAAATATAAGAAAAAGTTGTAAACATAGTCACAGGATAGTTTGGATGCTATGTAAGTCAATGGGACTCCATTTTTTTAGCATATTAGAAGGAAAAAAACAACTTTTCTGTTTAAATATATATTAATAACTGTTCTGCCTGACTGGCAAACAGGATATCCTGCTCATGTGATGTCATAAATTGTATATCCTTCAAAATAAAAGCCCTCCTTTTCACACATAACTGTAAAAACATTGATTATCTATCACAAAATTAAATAAATGGGATATATATATATATATATATATATGACTACTTACCATGCACATTTCTGGTTCAGTCTAGATTTGAAGTATTGTCTCACCACCATAGAAACCACTTATGTCAATGGTTTAAATCCTTTGTATCATTGGCTCTAATTTCCAAAAGGGCCCAGGACCCCTAAACCTCAAAAGGCCCATTTTACCTCATATCACCCTATATCTAAAACAGAACCCTGGTCCTGGAGATCTACTGTGGGTCCAGGTTTTTGTTCCAACCAAGCAGGAACTCACCTGATTCTACTAATCCACCATTAAGGCCCTTGCTATGGAGCTTCATTAGTAGAATCAGGTGTGTTCCTGCTTGGTTGGACCAAAAACCTGGACCCACAGTAGCTCCTGGACCATTCCAGGACCAGGGTTGGAGACCCCTGATCTAAAACCAACGATGTATTCCCTCACCAAACAGGGGGCTGCTGGAGATTCTACAACTGGACTTTGTGCCGAAAAACGTCTCGGAGCAGGTGGAGAGTCAGATCATCTCCTGGCGTCTGGAGTTACTTGGAAACACCAAGGACGTCGGTGTGATCCGGATCTTCACGGCCCAGAGGGACTACGTGGGTCTGGCACCTCTGGTCATGGTGAGAACTTTACCTTTGCTGTTTAAAACAGTGTAGGAGCCAGCTGTAGTGAGTTGTTGGTGGAGTAATCGTTAATTATTCATTAATTATCCCGGTGATATGTGTGTTTTTGTGAATGAAGAGAGGCGGAGTCTGTAATTAACATGAAGATCTTCTCCATTACTACAGAATCCAGCAGCGATTTATTGTTATTTTTGATAGTCACCTGCACCATGTTTACTGATTACAGCAACAATCAACACTATCTCAATGTAAATGAAAATATGATCTCGTGGCCACAAGATATTATCGCATTATTTATCTTTTATCCAATGTCTCCAGAGAGGCTCCATTGCAGCGTATTCATTACTATGATTTATTATAGTCTGATTAATTTGGATGTTTTTTTGGTGGGAGTTGGTTACAAAAGCCTTAGAAGGTGTATTCAAAGGGCTCCAGAGATATCAGATGTGAAGGAGCTTTTTATTTGTTCAAAGGCTTCACGCCAACTCACTTGGCTTCATCACACCAAGGCAGCATGAGGCTGAGTCTCTATCTCCCTCATGTCTTTAGCTGACAGGTGACAGTGTCATAAACTAAAATGACGATGTCCTTGGCCGATAAACAAGGGGAGACTTTATAGTATCATGAATACAGGGTTCATTTTTGTCATTATATATTATAAGAGGACGACGACTCCTGGTTGTACATGCATCAGTCACAGATGTTTCCTTGATGTGTTAAAAATCTCATGTTGTTTGCATAGTATTTAAATAGCATTTAAATGCTATAACACTCTATTGCATGAAATATTACTTAGTTTTTAATGTGTTTTAGAATGTAATATGGCCTAATATGTATAAGAAATATAAGAAAAAGTTTTAAACACAGTCTCAGGATAGTTTCATGCTATGTAAGTCAATGGGGCTCCATTAGGTTTATACACTAGGAATTTATCATATTAGCATATTGTTGCTATATGGGAACAGATCTATTTTTAGCATATTAGATATAAGAAATACTTTGGTATATTTTAGTAGAAAAGCACAAGTATATATTAATAACTGTTCTGCCTGACTGGCAAACAGGATATCCTGGTCATATGATCGCATAAACTGTATGTCCTTCAAAATAAAAGCCACCTTTTCATGCCTAACGATTTTATATCACAAAATTAAACAAATACACTTTTAAATAACAATAAACCAACATGAACACAATGTATATTTATAGAGACCTGATGAATGCTTCTTAAAACTATACTTTGATTTTCTCATCTTTTTTTATCTCCATTGTAAATTCATACAGGTCAGATCTGCAGAGATCGATAGATTTCAAAGTCTTTGCAAAAGACAGACTCATCGATGCATGATTTGATCTGTGCTGCAACAGATGCATATGATCATCAATACCCAGCCTACTGAGATTTCTTTGCTGCCATGTGTAATGATATCAGAAGCTGCTGCACCTTTGGGCGACAGCAACCAGAAATTACCAAGTATGTCCGTGTCCATCTTTGACAGGAAATTCAGCAGCTATTTCATGGTACGATAGTCAACATAAATCAAACATGTGTTGGCTGGGGAGCGAGTGTGTTTCATCTCAGTCAGATACAGGATTCATATATGTAAAAAAAAACTGTTTTTCCCCCTGAAACAGTGGAGCGAATACACCGATTCCATGTTTAGGCCGTGGTGGAACGAATCACCGTCACATGTGAGTCACCACGACCAAAGAGTTAAAGCTGCAGAAAAATAAACTCCATTTGCATGTCAATGAAAGACTGAAAGAAAGCACAAGCTGTTGTCTGACCTTTGACCCCACGCTCTCTCCACATTAACCCTCTATTGCATAGTGTGGCATCAATTACTTTATCTTAATTTTTCTAAAGAGTTCTGATATAAAATCTATGTTTTTACAGTTAGATGTGAAAAGAGGGCTTTTATTTTGAAGGACATGCAATATATGAGGTCACATGACCAGGATATCCCTATTGCTTATGGACATTTGACATGAAAGCGTTTATTCAGAATTAATTATTAATTATTATTATTATTTTACATTTAATTCAATTTATTTTTTTTCTAATATGCTAAATCGATTTGTTAACATATGACCACAATATGCAAATAGTATTTTATTTATTTATTTTACATTTAATTCAGTTTTGATGGAAATTGTTTTTTGCTGAAATGTGTGAAAAAGGAGGCTTTTATTTTGAAACACCTGCAATTTATGATGTCACATGACCAGGATATCCTGTTTGCTCATGTCAATCAATCAAAGCTTGTCTTTTATTTAGAATTTGAGTAAATTTTCACCAAATAAAAACATTATTAATTTAAAAAAATTTAATTTAATTCAAGTTTGAAGTTTTTTCTAATATACTAAAATTAATTTGTAGCCATATGACAATGTAAAATTATATATACAACCTAATGGAGTCCCATTGACTTACATAGCATGAAACTAACCTTTTTCTTAAATATACAGTATATATGGAATATCTTCAGACTCCCATTTGCTAAAATAATCTTTTTCCTCATTAATATCCACATATTAACAGAAAAACTTAACATTTTTGCAGATTTATAAACAAAGAAAACCATTTTTAAGCCATTTTAAGTGATAAAAACATTCTAAACATTTTTTTTTTTACCATTTCTAAGTAATATTTCATGCAATAAAGGATTAATGCTGTTTGTCCCTTGCATGTCATCACATATATTAAGCACTTACTGTACAATAGAGTATTCTAATGTAAAGTAGAGTAGTACAGATCTGAAGTACTTGAACTGAACTTGAGTCAGATGTGTGAGATTTCAGCCATGGAGATGTTTCCCAGCGTGTCTCTGCTGCTGCTGCTGAGTTGCTGATATTGCTTTCTGATTTTTTTTTCCTGCCTCTGATCCAGTGGCTTATGTTTGGGTCAGTGTCGCGGCCTGAACTGGAGCGTGTCCTTTTGAAATTGCGGTCAGCAGCTGTCAAAGCCGAGTCCAGAATATGCGAAGCTGCCGGGGGAAAAAAAAAACAACAACAAAAAAAAACATCTGTCTGATGCACGTCAAGAAAAAAAGGAAAAAGTGATGCTGATCAGCCAGAGCTTCTTATACACGGCTGCTACCGATAATAGATTAAAAAGATGTTATCAGACATCTTATAAAAGCGTAAAGTACATGTAAATCCATGTGGAAGGCAGAGTTAAAGTGTAAAAATGAAGCTTCATCAGGCTTCATATCAACTCCAACTGTTCAGCAGTGACATAGATGAAGAGGACAAGGTGTTGGGAGATTAGACATGTAATCAAGTCTGGGTGTTAAAGGTGTTATATCCAGAGTGAAAGCGTTGATCTATGGATAATACAGGAGAGTGGAGCACTTAGTTTCATTCAGGTGTGTGTTTTAGATTTTAAATGCATAAAAAAACACTTGAATTTCTTTTATTTGCATCAAGATTTGCTTATAATAAGATTAAATTGACTAAAATCAAGAAAAAAAAACAGTGGGATAAGATAATTCTATTGTAATTGTTTCAACCAGAGCAGCCACTGGATCATCTGGTATTTAAGCTAAGCTAAAGTTAGCATTCAACCTTCAATCTACATGAAAATAAAAGGATCTACACATTTGTTTTTATTACTATTTGCACTGATTCAGATGACGAACCTGGACTCTATCTGATCTCTTCCTACACAGAACTCTGATATCTTGAATACCGCCGTGCTGACGGGTAAAATGGTGTCGTTACCCGTTAAAACTCTGGCTGTGGAGGCCGATGGTTCCGTCACGGATGTGAGTAGCTACACCAGCTGCAAATCTACAGAAGAGGATGTACTCAAGGTAAGAAACCACATGTTCCTGCTGTAAATGAGAATAAATATGGAGGATCATTACAGAACTACAAATATATTAATATATAATATGAAAAGTTGAGGATCTAGCAGTGAGCCTTGTGGAACACCACAGACAATTTTTTACATTTAATTCAATTTTTGTTGTTGGAAGCTGAAATTTTAAATATATAATCCACCTAGAATATAAAACTTGTTGATAGCATGTGTGTTTATTTTAAAATCGATGTTTTTACAGTTAGGCAAGAAAAGGGGGCTTTTATTTTGAAGGACATACAATTTATGAGGTCACATGACCAGGACATGCTGTCCCCTTTTCTCATTGACATTTGACACGTGTTTTATTTGGAATTAAAAAAAAAAGTGAACTCACTATCCATGGTAAGTAAACTTTATCTATCTATTTTACTTTTAATCTAATTTTAATCTTATAAGTTATTTTTTCTAATATGCTAAAATAGATTTGTTGCCATAGCAACAATATAAAATATGGTAAATTACTATTACATTTAAATAATTACTGATTGTTGTCAGTAAGAAAAACATTCAAAAAAGTAATATTTCATGCAATAGAGGGTTAATGACACATGATGCTAATGATTCCGTGTTTAATGCAATATGCACTGATTATATATATAATCAAATGAATGCATTTAAGCAAAAATGAATTTAAAACCCCACAGCAGCATTTCCTTTGCTCACATATTTCAATATTCAATATATATTTGCATACAAAGCAGGCTTCCTAATTAAATCCTGATAAAAATTTAATTTCACTGTAGCATCAACACTCAACAGGTCCCACTGTAGACTGTGTGTGTGTGTGTGTGTGTGTGTGTGTGTGTGTGTGTGTGTGTGTGTGTGTGTGTGTGTGTGTGTGAGGCATTAGAGACTGAGCTCCTGATCCCACCACTCAGTCCATAAGCACAGTGGTTTGACCTTTGTGTAATGGATCCATGTTACTAGGACATTTGGAGCAGAGACAGAGACTGAAAGAGAAAACCACAGAAGAAGAGAAGGACTTATATAATTTTCCATTTGACGACCGGCCACTGGCTTTACTAAAGCGAGGCGGTGTGTTTTCTCTGAGCTTAGAGGAAGAGAGAGAGAGAGAGGCAGCGGCTGGTAATGATTTATTTTATTTTTTCTGTATCAGTAGTGGAACTTTAATCCACTTATTATTGTGTCTGAATGAACCTTTGCGCTCACTGGCGGTCGCTGACCCCTCTTAGAGCAACCAGATGAAGTTAAAAAGATTTTTATCTTCTTTTTTTTTTACTTCCAGTGGTTGAATCTCTAGGGATTTATTTCCATCATGATTGACTGTTTGCAAGTTTGAGCTCTTCACGGCAGCATTTGGACATATTGACAAATTACTGCTTATCCAGCAGGATGGTGCAACATTAATAAACAATATGTCCAAATATTCACTTTTTCAGTTCTGTAGTGATGTTTCAGTGTTTTAGTTTTAATTTAACCAGTGGTTATAGTGTAGATAATTAAAAAAATCATTAAAAGTAAAAATCCAGGGTGTGCTGGTGGTGTAGGGGTAGAGCACTTGACATATAAAGACTTCCTCTTAATCTTTATCTTCATTTTTTCTAAAAAGCTGTGATATAAAATATGTAATCTGTGTAAAAAGGGGGCTTTTATTTTGAAGCTATAAATGAGAATAAATATGGAGGATCATTACAGAACATGAGGTGATGTCCTACAAATATCATTAATATATAATATGAAAAGTTGAGGATCTAGCACTGAGCCTTGCGGAACACCACATACAATTGTTTACATTTAATTCAATTTTTGTTGTTGGAAGCTGAAATTTTAAATATATAATCCACCTAGAATATAAAACTTGTTGATAGCATGTGTTTTTATTTTAAATTTTTACACTTAGGCAAGAAAAGGGGGCTTTTATTTTGAAGGACACACAATTTATGAGGTCACATGACCAGGATATCCTGTTTACCAGTCACTTTTGCTCATTGATTGCTCTCTCTCATTACTTCCTGGCTAGTTACTCTATAATAAAACCATTTATATCATAAACAAGTCTTTAAAACAGTGTAAAGCTCCGTATCACGGCTCCTCCTCATGTTGCTTCCCAGCACTTTCATTACATTCAAAGCTCCATTGTCACGTCTCTTGCATCAGTTGTCCAGCTGACATAACAAAAGTATTTTAACGTCTCTCAAAAACCATATGCTAAGACGTTAGCTGGTTTAGCTGCTAGCTTATTCCTAACACTAACAGGTCTTACTCCAAGATGCGTTCACAGACCTTCAGGAAATCCCAGTATCTGTAATCTGGGCCTAAACTCATTTATCAGGTTGTTGCATTATACAAGAAAAAGTACAAAATAAGAGATTGAACATGGTTTTACTTGGCCTTTTTCTTACAATAACTGTATTTAACTGTATCTAAATTTGTCTGATAAGACAATGTAACAGTCATTTGGCCATAAATAAAAAACTCAAGCTTCCACTTTAATATAAGAATACATACTTCCTTATGGTACTGGAGTTATTTTATTCTAAGCAGGTGCGCAATGTAAAATTTAAATAAATGGGGTGTCTTCATAGCTGAATGAGGCATTCGATGTGTTGCTTTACAGGACAAAAATGATCTTTAATTGGGATTTTTTATTGTTTAGGGGAGTTTACATCAAGAAAAGACATCACAGATTTGATTCTGAAGAAATTGACATGTTCTGAAAAGATCTTCACACGCTGACTTCCACTGTATTTACGGAATGTTTCAAGTTGACTTACCTTGAAAGTCATTCCTCCCACTGCTTTTTCTTCACTTTTTTCCAACCTCCCCCCCCCCCACAACTTATCACCTCCCTCTCTCCAGTGCTCCACTCTATTCTCCAGTCTAGTGCTCTCCAATTACCTCTGTGGAGCTACTGGTTTGTTAAGATAAGTGAGGCGGCAGTAGAGATAGGCCTCCAATCTTAAATAAAACACATCAGCTGCTGTGTCTCACCTCATTGCTCTCCCTGGTGGGGACTGCCACACTCTCACCTACAGTACAGCACTACAGGAAAAGTCGTGCTAGGCAGAGCTAATTTATATTCAGCAACGGCTTCACGGAGACCGCGGTTGTGAATTTACATGACATAAACAGAAGCACAGCACGATTCCCTGGCCATGAGTTTGGAGGTGGTGAGAAATGAGAAAATGTGTGCGTTCACCTCTTATATGAATCGATGCCTCTGCACTGCCTCCTCTCTTTGTGTGTACCTTACTAAAACTTTCCTAGTCATTTTCCATCAGGCTTTACATGGAACAACTTACTCCAGTGGATGTCTGGAGGAAGTTGAACCTAAATCATCCCATGACAGTTTTCATCCCAGCTCTAGCCCGGTGACTCTACACTTTTTTAAAATAACTTATTCTGAGTGGACAGACTGGAAAGAAAGGGAGTTTTTAGGCCAAACCAATAATATCTCTCTTGACCCTGTTAATACTCTATTGCATGAAATATTACTTTAGACATGGTAAAAAATGGTTTTATTACTTGAAATATCCTAAATTATAGGTATATACTACCGTTCAAATAGAAATTTTATCAGTTTTCTCCAATGAATATAACTTTAAACTAATCATAAATCCACTCTATACATCACTAATGTGGTAAATGACTATTCTAGCTGCAAATGTCTGGTTTTTGGTGCATCAATATCTACATAGGTGTATAGAGGCCCATTTCCAGCAACTATCACTCCAATGTTCTAATGCTTCTAATTGCATCAGAAGGTTAATGGATGATTAGAAAACCCTTGATGCTAACATGTTAGCACAGCTGGAAAGAGTTTAGCTGCTTAGAGAAGATTAGATAGAGAAGAAATTGTCTGGGTGACCCCTAATTTGTAAACCTAATGTAAGTCAATGGGACTCCATTAGGTTGTATACACTAGGAATTTAACATTTTTTGCATATTTGCATTTTGTTGCTATATGGCAACAAATCTTTGTTAGCATATTAGCAAAAAATAACTTATAACATTAAAATTGTATTGAAAGTAAAATAGATAAATTAAGTTTACTTAACACGTCAAATGTCAATGAGAAAAGGGGACAGGATATCCTGGTCATGTGACCTCATAAGGTATATGTCCTTCAAAATAAAAGCCCCCTTTTCTTGCCTAACTATAAAAACATAGATTTTATATCACAGCTGTAATCTAAAAACTTGGTAGCGGATAGCTTAACTCATGCTATCAACAAATTTATCATTCTTTTATCAAAAAGTCACACAAAAGCATGATTTTTGTAAAAAAAATAAACTTCTTTTCTTCTTTTTCTGGTTGCGTTCAGGTGTCAGAGCGCTGTGATTACCTGTATGTAAATGGGAAGGAGACGAGAGGGAAGATTAAGCTGATGCTGAACTTCACCTACGGCTTCCTGAGCGCTCAGCTGGAGATGAACGTCTGGATGCCACGTCTGCCGTTACGCATCGACGTGGCCGACCCTGAACTCAGCCAGATCAAAGGCTGGAGGGTCCCCGTTACCACTGGAAACAGGAAGTAAGGTCCAAACCACGCCGTGTGCAATGCAATTTTTGTTGTTGGTAGCCATAATAGTTGAAAAAGGTGGTGATATAGTATAGGCTAGTATAAGCAGTTTGCATCCCTCGTGCCTTTTCAGTCATTATTCAACACCTGATTATTGGTTGTGAAATGTCAATGCTGTGAACAGTGGTTTTCTGGTTTTGTGTTGTCATGATTGAATAAACTTCATTGCACCAGTAGGGAAGGGCATGAAAAAAAAAATGGTGAATGATTTTTATTCTTTTGCAATGTGAAAGTTATGTGGAAATAATGGGTGAAATAAAGTCAACCGGTGTAGCCGCCCTGCCAGATGCTCCTGTTCAGGATTAATCGACCTGATCAATTGTCTCAATGTTTTACCATCACATCTGTCCATTTCAGCTGTTTCAGTCGGCAGGATTATGTGGTTTCTCCTTCTGAACAGACACAACCATCTCTTCAAAGTCCTGAGACTTGTATAATAATTTTCTTGTTGCTTGAATAGATGCAAAAGTGCAATTTCATCTACAAAAGGCAGCCAGATGCGCCAATGTTTGGTTGATTTTAGAAAAGTAGACTTTAATCTTCAGTTTTCAACTTCATTCTTGAAATCTCCATTTTTAGGCCCTAATACTGATCCATAGACACAGCAGTGCACTATTTGTGCACTGCTGTTGTAAATGGCCCCATTTACATAAGGTAAATGGGGCCACTTTTTGGTAAACTGCATGGGACAATAACACAACACCAAATATGCTGTTTCCATGTATATTTATGATTAATAATGGCAGTTTATGATCATTTTGTATTAGGATTATGTAATAAAATATAATTATTTAGACCCTATAAATCTTGAAACATTTTTTTTGCAAGAGTGGTTTCAAGTAAAATGGGCCATCTCATCAGGTAAAATAGGTTTAGTTAGATTTGTCATACCAGGCTATTTACCATGCAAATTTCTGGTTCAGTCAGTTTAAATCCTTTGTAGTCATTGGCTCTAATTTCCAGAGGGACTGGGACCCCTAAATCTTAAATGGCCCCTTTTACCTGATCAGATGCTACTAGTCAACCAAAGTTTTACCTGAAGTCATCGTACTGTAAGTCAGATAATGTTGTGCCAGGTATAATCATCAGTGGGAAACTTATTTTTAACATTTAAAAAAGAAATAATAATTTCTAACCACAAAGTCATGCAAGAACTTTTCATACAAACACATTCATTTATAGGGCAAAGTCACTGATTGGATCTGAAATAATTCTGTCTGAATCTGAATAAATTTGGCTTAAATTTAATACAAACAACTGGGATTGGAGACTCTTACAGTGTAAAATTCTTCTTCTTTTTACCCTTTCTTAATATTTTCCTGAATAAAAACATCCACAGACGGAGCAGAACAAGTTACATTAAAATTTCACGGCCATCAATTACAGTAATTATGTAATTTCAGGACTGTATGACCCCCTTGTACCAAGATAGTATTTAATTAGTCTGAAACCAGCCCTTTACAAGATTTTCCAGTTCAGAGTTTTAATCTGACTTTAGACACTCGTACGAATGAGTCTTACAAAGAAAAGTAACAGAGGTTCAGGAAAAGAATAAGAAAAAGTGCTTGAACAAAGCCAATTATTTTTCTCTGGTCTCTGGTACATCTTAAATCTTAGTTATGAGCCCTGACAAAAACTTTGTCTTTTGAATCCTCCACAAATCATTATGAAACGGTGGTAATGCAAACCGACTGCTGGAATTCATAGCATTAGACAGTGGTGGTTGTTTATTGATTTTAAAAGACATAATTAAGGCTAATGATTTTTGAATGCAAAGATTTTGTCAAAACGCTGACTACGATGGGGGCTCATTGATTTCACCTTTGCATAGTTAATTAGAGAGTCACATTAGCTCTTTCTCTGGATAGAAATCGGATATTCTTTCATATTTTCAGAATTGTCTGTTGTCTGTCTGCTCAGTTGCTGAGCTGAGTCCCCTCAGAAGGTTTTAAAGATTTCTAAGTTAAGTTAATTTCAAGGAAATCAGTCTTTCAAGGAAATCAAGAAGAAGAATATTCAGTAAGAATAAAGGAGTTTTACATGTCTCTTCTTTAAATAGGGTGATATCGGGTAAAATGGGCTACGGTAAGTAGCCTGGCATGATAAATCTAACTAAACTATTATAAGGATGATAAATCTACATAAAAACTATGCATGATATGTCTTAATGGTATCCATCACAAATAATGCTGTTAGTTTGATATATTAACATGTTCTTCTTTTTTTTTTGAGAAAAGTTTATCTTAAGTTTAAGCTATCCTAAGCTAAAAGGGGCCTAAAATGAAGTTTGTTTAATGGATTTCAAAAGTTATGTGGTTGCAAGCAATTGTGTTTAAACAATAAAACTAATGATGAATTCATTTTGAATTTAAATTTCCCTTGGACCATTTCACCTGATGAGATGGCCCCTTTTACCTAAAAAACGCTCATGCAAAAAAGAATTGGCACAACAGATTTTTTTAGGATTTGCAGAGGGTAAATCATTGTTTAAACACTCAACAGTCATTATTAATCATAAATATACACGGAAAAGGCATATTTGGTGTTGTGTTCCCAAGCGATTTACCAAAATGTGGCCCCATTTACCTAAAGTCACCCTATTTGGTGTTTCCTGCAGATGAAATGTGTTTAAATGGGATTTTTTATGCAAAAGAAACTAATCATCAGATTATGTAGATGAATCTGTGGGGATATTTATAATCAGAAAGCTTCAAACTGTGTCTTTGTAAGGCAATAATCAGAGTCTGTTATCATCAGTGATGTTAAAGTATATTATATTGAGAGGTATGCCACTATTATCTATCATTTACATATTCAATGCGTCAAAATAACATCACATACTGTATGTTTGGTGCATTTGTAGGCCAGTGTAGAGGCAACACCCTGAAGATAAAGGCTCTAGTGGAGCTTCATCCAATATAGTACAGTACAGCCATTACTTTTTCACTCAATAATGATGATGGCTGACTGATGGGTTGATAGTTTTCTCCAGGGTAAAGACTCGTTGGCGCGTTCACTTCCCAAAACATTCAATACCAGACACAACCAGGTCAGAAATCCGTGGCCCTGTTTCCATGTCGTGTGATTGTAATGGGAAACTGTAGATGAAGCTTAAAAAGTGCAGTTTATACGACAGAAAAACAGTTTATTCTACAAGTTCCTTTCAAATTGATCTTAACCTTTGGGCTTTATGCGTGTTTTATGTTTGCTTAAATTAAATTTTACTTTTGCTCTTGATAAAGTGCCCTCTAAAAAGCATGGATTCCTAAAGTAGGTGATATCAGGTAAATGGGGCCACTTTTTGGTAAATTGCTTGGGACAATAACACCAAATATGCCTTTTCCATGTATATTAATGATTAATAATGACTGTTTCTGACCATTTTGTGTTTAAATTATGTGATAATTATTAATAATTGGCACAATCTTGTGTATATCTGCCCTATAAATCTTGAAATGTCCACTGTGCCATTTTTTGGGCATTTGCAGTTTTAGGTAAAATGGGCCATCTTATTAGGTAAAATGGGCCAGTCAAATGACAAAGGGAAATTTAACACTTGCAATAACTTCACTTGACAATCAACATACTGTCCATGTTTTGGCTGAAACAAATATCATACACATTTGTGGCCCATTTTACCTGAAACCATGTGGCCCATTTTAGTTTAGGGGGTTAAAGTAAATGGGGCCACCAAGCTACCCATCACTTTTCCAAAAAAATATGTTAATATATCAAACTAACAGCATTATTTCTGATGGATGCCATTTAGTATATTAAAAACATTAGTAAAGTATATTATATATACACTTTATATTACGTGTAGGTGGTAAAGTCTTTTTTCCTGTTGTATAATACTGATGTAAATCAGTCAGTTAGTATAGCAGCATACATTCTGTGTGAGATGCAACAACAAAAACAGGATGTAAGACACTGTGATAAGAGCTGTGCTGTTCCCCCATTTGTCCATTCCCTTCCTTCTTTTTAAGGCTAATGTTGAGAGCTGTTGTTCACACAGATAACATTTTACACAGGTCTTTATAAATGCCAGTCACCGGTGCTGCATTTGCACAATTAATGTATACTTTACTATCCTGAAGTAGGAGCTAAAAACGTCCCTCAAAGAATTGTTCATTCCTAGTTTCTATTGTTTGGATCCAATAAAATTGAGGGCATGTACTCCAGCTGTTCTTAGAAATAGGAAAAATTTCCTTTTCATCTGAAAATCCCAGATTTTACATTACCCAAAGGTTGAATTAAAATGACCATGTGATGGAGATGATGCTTGATTTGTGCGTGACTCTACATATGCAACGTAACTTCTAAGAATACGGTGTTAAATGCACAAGACAAAACCAGGATGCACCAAAAACCTAATTATACCTGCACGACTGAAAGTATAAAGTTCACTGGTACGAGCATTGGGAATCAAAGACAGACAAAGTTGCAAGGAGAGTTCAGTTTACTTAATCAACGAGCAATGTCAAAACCGGGACATTAGTCACTCGGGCAATCAAACCAAAGAGGAGCAGGCAGGGATATCCAAGGTCCAGAAGAAAGAAGCATGTTCACTGAAGAGGTAAATTGAAATTGTCACAATTTTATATTGAATTTGGCAACAGGCAAAAAGCTATTGCAATGATGTTCACTGCAAAGTAATAACAGTTTGAGTAACGTGATTGCTTCGCACAAACAAGTAATTGCAGCAGAGGTTGGCGTGTGGCGGGTGGGGGAGTTACCATAGTAGAAAACATCAGGAGAAAAAGGGTGCGTTGGTTCAGTCTATTGTCTAATCTAATCTTGTGCCGTAAATCAAGCCTTCATTTTCCCAGGAGACAGAATTGCTACGGCGAAAGTGAAGCTTATAGAGAACCAATCTAAATGCAGATGGTGTCATTATTCTGCAGCCATTACTAGGTTAAAGTTGTCTACTTCTACTCGAACATGACCAAATATAGTGTTATTATATGTGTTATTTACACTGTTACTGTTAACTAATGGACTGAAGTGTTTATTCCAATCTGTTCTATCCATTACACCTGAATACAAGACAGGAGAATATCGGGTAAAAGTGGCTATTTACGATTTAGGGGTCCCAGTCCCTCTGGAAATTAGAGCCAATGACTACGAAGGATTTAAACTGTTGATATAACTGTTATTGACTAGTAACATGTGATTTGATTAGTTTATAGTTTCTATGGTGACTGAGACAATACTTCAAATCTAGACTGAACCAGAATGTGCATGATAATTAGCCGGGCATGACAAATCTAACTAAACTACTATAAGGATGATAAATCTATTAAAATAAACAAATATGCACACAAAAAACTGTGGAAGTGAGGCTTATCTTGGTGGCCCCATTTACCTTAACCCACTAAGCTAAAATGGGCCACAAACACATGTGTATGACATTTGGTTCAACTAAAACATGGACAGTATGTTGATTGTCATGTGAAATTAGTTCAACTCAAAGTAGTCACTACTTTTACTGTGTTTGTGTAACTTAGCTTGTTCCATATGACTGGGTGCTAGCTTTTGTGTAGCGTTAGCTTAGCTTGTATACATAGGTGTGTTAGTGTGTGTGTACAACACATAACTGATCTGTTCTTGTTATTGGCCCAAGCAATTTACCAAAAAGTGTCCCCATTTACCTGATATCACCCAACTTTTATTTTGGTTTTGTATTAAATGTTCCTCTATTTGATTTTATCATAAATATTTAATACTTTTTTCCTATATATCTAGTGTTACTGAGTGGGTGTTTTCAACATGTAAATCACTTTGTGCTACATTTTGTCTTAATGAAAACTGCTTTATAAGTAAAGATTGACTGAATGATTGATTTTTAAACCATAACCACTGACTCTCCAACATACCTGTGGTGCAGTGAATGGCAGAGTGCTTCTGATAATTATATGACCGTTCCTGAGAGGTTTGAGAATTGCTCACAGCTTAACCCTGACGCCTACAAACCAACCACTCAGCCGTGGGATTGTGGTTAAATTCACTTAAAGCTATTTAGATGAAAAAAGGTCATTTAGCAATGTGTTATGCAACAACCACCCTGCTGGTCTTCAGTAGGTTATTGTTCTTGTCGGTTGGATTGATTTAAAATTAGCATCATTTTGCATTGTTTACCCTTCGGTGAAAAATCAAATCTACATATCTGTAAATCACTTAACTGCTTAAAGGCACGGCTCGACTATGGGAGAAATATGCTCAGTCGAATCCTTGCCAAGAATTTAATAGGAAGATTTATTCCACTTACATGCTTGTAGGCTAAATATAAAGCTACAGCCAGCATCTGGTTAGCCTAGCTTAGCATCTCTTTATACAATACGCCAGTTTCCCCAACACTTTTTAGTTGGTAGCCTTCATTTTAGATTTGATTTTCCAAAAAGCTGCTAGCCTATGCTCTTTTTTAACAGGTGTTTGATACTTTATGTGGTCTAAAAAAATAATGTAGAAATAGTGGGATGCTTAAAGAAATGATATTTATGCTGCTACTCCGACAATTAGACATCATGTCAGGATAAGAGTAGAAGCTTTGAAGAAGCTAGCCTGTCTCTTCATGAGGCCAAGGAATAATTCAGCAAATATCCCCCATTAACTCGTCTTTTTAATTAGGCTTTGTACAAATTAAACAAGCAAAATTTTAATTAGTTAGTTTTAGAGTTGAGCTGTTTCACCTCGAGCTGTTTTCATGCTCAGGTAACTCAACGTAACAGCCTGCTAGCTGTGACTTCATATACGCAAGAACGCTAATTAAACATAGGCTGACATCAGGTAAATGGGGCCACTTGTTGATGAATCAATTGGGACAATAACACAAAACCAAATGAGTCTTTTCCATGTATATTTATGGTTAATAATGACTGTTTCTGAGCATTTTGTGTTTGAATAATGTGATGACACATTGATGTGAAACTTTCACTATGCCATTCTTTTTTTCAGGAGCGGTTTAAAGTAAAATGGGCCATCTTATTGGGTAAAATGGGCCAGTCAATTCATCATCAGTTTTAATATTAAAACACACTTCCTTAGAGCCAGATAACTTTTAAAATGCATTGAACAAACTCATATTGCTGCTATTAAAACAAGAACGGATCAGTTATGTGTTGTACACACACACGCTAACACACCTATGTATACAAGCTAAGCTAACGCTACACAAAGCTAGCACCCAGTCATATTTAACAAGCTAAGTTACACAAACACAGTAAAAGTTGAGTTGAACTAATTTCACATGACAATCAACATACTGTCAATGTTTTAGTCGTGTGTTTGTGGCCCATTTTAGCTGAAACCATGTGGCCCATTTTATCTTAGGGGGTTAAGGTAAATGGGGCCACCAAGATAAACATCACTTTTCCAAAAAATATGTTAATATATCAAACTAACATCATTATTTCTGATGGATGCCATCAAGACAGATATCATGCATAGTTTTTATGTGTATATTTGTTTTTTTAATAGATTTATCATCCAAATAACATCTTACTACTCAACAGTTTAAAATCCTTTGTATCATTGGCTCTAATTTCCAGAGGGGCTGCGACCCCCAAACCTTAAATGGCCCATTTTACCTGATATCACCCTATATGTGACTATTTTAAACTCTGAATCATGGTATTTCTATATAATATGTCAGTATTTTAAGCTCTTTATGAATCATGTTACTTACTTGTGTGTCAGGTCTATGTGGGACAGTGAGGAAGAGGAGGAGATGAAGAAGGGTCGGGGCTGTATGCTGCAGTATCAGCATTCTACGCTCAGCGTTCTAACACCCTTCATCGTCCAGGCTGAACCGGCGGCGCCGCCCGACCCCGTAACTGGAGCAGAACCTGTTGATTACTTCCTGGGTCCTGATTGGCAGGTAAAAAACAACAAGTGAAAACAGATCTGCCAGCAGGTATTAGCATGATTCACTAGTTTATAACCCTGTATTAAAAATGTTATATATATTATAGATTACATTTAAGAAACATGAGAAAAGTTGTAGACTTAGGATAGTTTCATGTATTGTAAGTCCTCCTGCACTGCCTCCTCTCTTTGTGTGTACCTTACTAAAACTTTCCTAGTCATTTTCCATCAGGCTTTACATGGAACAACTTACTCCAGTGGATGTCTGGAGGAAGTTGAACCTAAATCATCCCATGACAGGTTTTATCTCAGCTCTAGCCCGGTGACTCTACACTTTATAAAATGACTTATTCTGCTCAAATTGAAGAAACGTATGGAGTGGACAGTTTTTAGGCCAAACCAAGGAGATCACTCTTAACCCCTTGAACTCCAGCCCTTTTTTAGGTTTAGGACATACCCATAGTCAGTAGGTATATCTGGAATAAACACAGAGATGTTGGTCGACACAAAACGACCATTTATTGATCTCAAATAAAAATTTTCATCCCAAAACAGCAACAAAAAAAACACATTTTTTGTTTGTCGCTTCAAACAATCGACTTTTTACTTCAGTGTATTTTGGCTACTAGTTTACTGAGTTTTTGTCATAAAGCTACACTGATGGTACCGTTGGACTCGTCACAGTCTCAGCTTTCATATGAGATGTCATTTGTTTGTGTAACATGAAGTATCAGAGCGCTAGCCATCAAAATGTGGCGAGTGGGTTGGCTTTATGATCGTATACCGATTTTCATATTTGTTAATTAATTAGCTTGGTGTTGGAGTTGTGTTTGGTGTGTGTAAATATGACTTATATGTGCTTGTAGTGGAGTTTCTCCTGTTTAATTTGATGTATAGCTTCACTATATTTGTACATGATTAGTGGAGCAATCCCCACAGGGACCCTGGAGTTTAACGGGTTAAGTATTTATTGCATGAAATATTACTTAGATTACTTGGATATTTTTTATTGCTTAAAATGGTCTAAATAAACACTGTTTCAGGATAAGTCAAGTCAATGGGACTCCATTAATTTCCAAATCTATTTAAGATTATTAGACAAAAAACTTATAACATCAAAATTGAATTAAATTTCAAATGGTGGTAAATATTCAACAATAGCCGGCTTTGAAAATGGAAATATGACGAGATCCAATCTCTGAAAGAAGAAATGAAAGAGGTTTTAAATCTCTGCAGTTTAATTAAATGTTTTATACAAATTGTTTATGGACATATATGTATGTGTATTGGGATGAATAAATAATACTAATAATACTAAATAATACCTCAGATTATGAATAAAAGACAACTTTCAGTTGTGAGACAATGATGCTCACATGTCAAATGTCCATCAGCAATAGGGATATCCTGGTCATGTGACCTCATGAATTGTATGTCCTTCAAAATAAAAGTCCCTTTTTCACACCTAACTGAAAAAACATAGATTATATATCACATCTTATAAAATAGACCTTAAATAGCTTAAATAGACCATTAAAATAACCCTAACCCAACCGTTTGGTGATTGCTTTTCCTCTCTTTTGATTGACAGGTGGATGTGACCAATCTCGTGCGCTCTTCTCTAAAAGTGGTCGACCCGGATGTCGCCCGACTGCAGGACGGGTTGGTGCTGCAGGGACGAGCTGTCGGCACCACCACTGTACAGGTGAGCCCTGAAATATGACTTAGACCTGGTAAGAAATGTTTGAATTCGTTTTATTACTTAACCCATATAAGCTCTGTTTTTTCCTCAAAGATTTCCTGCATATAATTATATCAGTTGAGTCACTAACCATCATGTTATGGATCTGTTTTTTCCATTTTCTTTGCAGAAAATAGCATTTTAATGGCTGTTATAGTTGCTGTTTGCACAAATATGCTAATAAACAAAAACCTGTTTATTAGAGTGGATCTATTAAAGTAAACATTAACACATAAATAACATCAGCTATTAATTTCTATATAAATATTTACTATATTACTCAACCTTCAATTTACAAAACAGGAAATTAATTGAAATTGCAATGAATGATATTTAGTCTTCTGTCTTACAAACCATTTACAAATCAATACAATGAATATTTTATCTCTTGAGCCCTGAACAGTTCTCACTGACATCAAATTTCTTTGAGGAAACAGGAACCGGTGCATTTCTTTGTCTCAATTTACACATTCATCATGTGGGCCGGATTGGACTCTACAGGGGGCCGTTTCTGGCCCCCGGGCTGCATGTTTGACACCCCTTCAGTAGAGGGTTAACAGCTGGATCTGCGATTGGAAAACGAGGTTTATTCTCCTCACGGTTGCAGGTTCTGTCCCCTCTGACGTCGTCGGTGCTGGCTGAGACCTCCGTCAGGGTGGTGGATGATAAAGTGAGCGTGACGGATCTGGGGGTTCAGCTGGTTTCTGGACTCTCGCTGTCCCTGCAGCTCAGCCCCGGGAACAACAGGGCTGCCGTCGCCACGGCAACAACACAGGAGGTGATCACGCAACTCAAACAGGTAAAGTCACTGGAAAAAAAAAATCACCATAAGAAGCATAGGAGGTTGCAATGGTTGGCATCATTGTGGACAATAACACAAAACCAAATATGTCTTTTCCATGTATATTTATGATTAATGATGATTGTTTCTGATCATTTTGTGTTGGAATTATGTGATAAATTAATTATTTAGGCTCCAAATAGGCTCTTGAAACATCTGCAGTGACATTTTTGTTTTTTGCATAAGTGATTTCAGGTAAAATGGGCCATTTCATCAGGTAAAATGGGCCATTTCATCAGGTAAAATGGGCCATTTCATCAGGTAAAATGGGCCATTTCATCAGGTAAAATGGGCCATTTCATCAGGTAAAATGGGCCAGTTAAATAACAAAGGTAAATCTGAAACTTAAAATTAATTGATCATCAGTTTTAATGTTAAAGCACACTTTCTTAGAACCACATAACTTTTAAAATGCATTAAACTAACTCACATTGCTGCTATTAAAACAAGAACAGTAACAGCACGCTAAGCTAACGCTACACAAAAGCTAGCACCCAGTCATATGGAACAAGCTAAGTTACACAAACACAATAAAAGTAGTGACTACTTTGATTTGAACTAATTTCACATGATAATCAACATACTGTCCATGTTTTAGTTGAACCAGATGTCACACACATGGGGTTGTGGCCCATTTTAGATGAAACCATGTGGCCCATTTTATCTTAGGGGGTTACGGTGAATTGAGCCACCAAGATAAACATCACTTTCCAGAAAAATATGTTAATATATCAAACTAGCTGCTACTTACCATGCATATTTCTGGTTCAATCTAGATTTGAAGTATTGTCTCAATCACCATAGAAACCATAAACTAATCAAATCACCATAGAAACCATCAACTATCACCTGTTACTAGTCAACCACAGTTATCTCAACAGTTTAAATCCTTTGTAGTCATTGGTTGTAATTTCCAGAGGAGCTGGAACCCCCAAACCTGAAATTCTGTAGGAGACTAATGGTTCTATCAAGTCAGAAACATCAAATGCTATAAAATGTATCGTCAGGGTTAACTGTTCAACCCTCATCATAGTTTATTAAACAACAAAAATACTGAATTCAAATCTGTGTAGTGGGCTGCGATTAAATGTCAAATGTGTGAGTCTCCAATGTGTTTTCATTTGTATTTATTGGAACTGTGCAATTATTTATCGGCTTTTTAACAAGGGAACCATTCCCCTCTTTAAAGTTGTAGCTTGTTACCGTTGCTGCCGCTTTTTTCCGAACTCTTAAAACATCTTTCTTTCTTGTTTTCTAACAGTGTGGGCATTCAACAAGCAAAGCCTCTGGCATTCATCAATGACTTCTACTGACAATTTCCCTCCTTTTATTTCACACGCCCGCCTGAGAACACTCACTGGTGCATGTATAATAAGGCAACATAAATAACATCAGCATCCTCATAGTCCCACACATACGCTTCCTGCACTGCTAGTATATCAAAAACAAATGATTTGTGCTGCTACTCTTTGATTTGACCACATGCAACTCAAACCCTGGACATGAGACTAGAAGAGAGCATGAAACACTCCATCAAAGTCTGGATGAACCAAAGAAATTAGCTGTGCTGCATATGCAGTTAAACAATTCATTGGTTTTGACTCATTTAAACCTGTATTAAATTGTATTATATCCTAAACCCATTTAGGTAAATGGGTTATTATTTTACTTAAAGTATAATGGTATGGTGGTTTATCGATTATCGCCATCTAATCGCAAATTCATCAATTTTAAGGGTATTTTTTCAAACCTTTAACACTGCTGACATGTTAGTGGACAAATATGCTGCAGACAAGTGTTTATGATTATTTGTTGATGTCTCAATAAGGTCAAACCTCAGTTTTACCCTTAAAAATGCTCAATCAAACATTTAGTAATATGCTAAACCTTAAATGAACCATTTTACCTGATGTCACCTTAATGTAAGTCAGATATTCGTTGCGCCAGGTAAAATAATTACTGGGAAGCAAAAAACACAAAGTCACGCTGGAACTATTCATACGAACACATTCATTTATAGTTGGCTTGTACAGGCTTCAACAAATTTATGGCAAAATCACTGATTGGATCTGAAATAATTCTGCTCGAATCTGAATGAATTTGGCTTAAATTTAATTTTGCTTTCCAACAATTGGATTTGTTGGTGTAAAATTCTTCTTTTTACTCTTTGGGAACAGTTTCATGAATGAGAATGGAGCAGAATAGACCATCATCTTTAGGGAAAACCAAAGAGACTTTCCACCCACATTAAGACAGTGATTCATGAGTCAAAACCATCAAAACTGACCATATCCCCAAAGCCTTAAATGGCCCATTTTACATGATATTAGCCCAGGAGTGGGCAATTCTGGTCCTGGAGGGTTGGTGTGGTCCTGCAGGTTTTTGTTCCAATCAACCAGTTTAGCACCTGATTCTACTAATGAATGCCCTTAGCAAGGGCTCGAGTGGTTGATTAGTAGAATCAGGTGTGTTACTGCTTGGTTGGAACAAAAACCTGCACCCACACCAGCCCTCCAGGACCAGGATTGCCTACCCCTGTATTAGCCTATAACCAGAACTCTAATCCTAGCTATACCAAAAAGACGATTCTCTAGATTCTCTAGATTCTGTTGGGTGAATGTAATCTCTGGGCTGAAGTGGCTTCTGTTTTAGAGAAATATAAAACTTAGAGAAGACCTGGGTCACATCATCCTTAGGAAAAACCAAAGAGACACTTCCCACCCACATTAAGACAGTGATTCATGAATCAAAACCATCAAAACTGACCATATCCCCAAAGCCTTAAATGGCCCATTTTACATATTAGCCTATAACCAGAACTCTAACCCTAACCTTAATCCTAGCTATACCAAAAAGACATTTCTCTAGAATCTCTAGATTCTGTTGGGTGAATGTAATCTCTGGACTGAAGTGGCTTCTGTTTTAGAGAAATATAAAACTCACCTCATCTTTATGGAAAACCAAAGAGACACTTCCCACCCACATTAACACAGTGATTCATGAATCTCAACCATCTTGACCCCAACAGATCATCACCAACAATTCAAACCAGCTTTATTGTAAACCTTCTGTGAAGAGGAGCTTAAAGTTGCTATGACACAATAATGTGTTAATAACGTCTCCTGAATGTGCCTTTTTTTTTCCAACGATATTATGGGGCTTCCACGGGAGAAGAATGGAATTATATGAATTGTCACAACAATGACCTCAGGGGTTGTGATAATATTTGCTTTCTCTTTGCCTCTCAGAATGTGAACTCATTGTGTTGACAGCGCCGACTATTATCTACGTTTGCCATGCTGTGTGAGAGAGCGAAAAGGGAGCAGACAGGGTGCACAGATGATCATTTTAAAAGCTCACTCGCACATTTAGCCATGGCAGCTTGCCTGTTTTCAACCAGCTGCCTGGTGCAGGCATGGAAAAGGGTGAGGGGGGGGGTTGGCAATTAGGACGTCCATAGCTGTAGCAACGACAGCTCACTTTACCTACAATACACCACCAGTGTCGCTGGTCTGTCCCTGTCAATAACACACTATTAGAACCATGCCAGTGCCGGTCAGATCAGCCAATTGTGTCTGCGATGGCGAGCCGTTAATGCTCCGCTCAGGGCGATTCATAACGCATTCAAACCGCAAATTTAGGTTAGGTCTGTGGCGACCCAGTAGCTCACATTAGCGACAAGGAAATAGGCCATTGTGTATTAATGTGATTGGATTGGCTAATTCTGCTTTTCTTGTTTAAAGGACTTCTATTATACTCTCTTTATCCACTTTGGTTAAATTATATTTCATAGTATGACTTCATAGGACTATAATCTGTGGTACAATAGCACCCTACTGAGTGCAATCATAAAGAGATTAGCATAGGCAATTTAGTGTCATTAACAATCATGGGAATATGGCTCTCAGTGAAGGCAGGAGGGGAATATTGATTTCAAGCATTTGTTCTGACCTGCTTTTCTACATATGAACTAAGCTAACACATTTCAACAAGGTAATTCAAGGTGCTTTACATAAAATATTAAAAGCATCAAGATACAATTTAAACAGTTAATTAAATTAATTAAAATAATAAAATCAAGAATTTGAAATTAAACCAAGTGGTAGTATGCTGATTTTGTGATGGTTTTAATGTGACTGTTGAAATTCAGGTCTGAGTCCATAACTAAATCCAGATTTCTGTCTTGGTTTATGGGCCTATTTGACTCCAAAAACAATTACCTCAGTTTTATCTTTGTTTAATTTGCAGAAAGTTACATCTAATCATTGATTTGCTCGATGTATTCAATCAGTGTTTGCACCAGGTTTGCACCAGGAGGATTATAATCTCCTGGTGATATGTTGATGTAATTTTGTGTGTCATCTGCATAATTATGGTAATTTATTTAGCTTTCTTCCATAATCTTAGCTAGTATGAGCATGTAAATGTTGAATAGTAGAGGCCCCCGAATTGAACCTTGGGGGATCCCAAAGGTTATGACTGTATATTCAGATGTGTAGTTACCTATGGACACAAAGTAGTCTCTGTCCTTTAAGTAGGATTCAAACCACTTTGGTGCTGTGCCAGTGAGTCTAAGGTTGAGAATATGTTGTTGTCAACTAGGTTCTATACATTGCTTTCTTTTTTTATTTCAGGAGGCAGTGGTCAGCTGCTGGGTTTGGTTCAGCGATGGTACAGTCGTTCCTCTGGACCTGTTCGACCGTGGCGTTTACTCTCTGGCGGTCTCTACCTCGGACGACAGGGTGGCAACTGTGCGCCACACGCCACAGTCCACATTTGTGGTGGCGCATGGTGACGACGGAGGCCAGGGGGCGCTGGTGACGGTGGAGTTGAGGATCTGTGAGGAATGTCAGAAATCCAAGAGGAAGAGCAAGCTGGCGCTGTGCACAGGGATCCTCAAGATCAACGTGGAGAGCGGCGACGGAGGCGTAGCAGGAGGAGGTGGAGGGAGTGTGGTTGTCACGGAAGGGTATAAAGATTACGAGGGTGGTACATCAGAAGTGGTGGGAGAAATGACGTCGCAGCGCGTTGTAACAGACGCCGATGCGTGGTTGTCCGTAAGGACCGAACCTGACTGGCGGCAGAATACAGAAACGACCACCTCCACCGTAACAAGATACGTGCCGCCCCGTGTTGTGTGGCTTGGGACAACAGCCAGATACGCCCTCGTTCCCACGACTGATGCCACAACTATGAGCACACCGGGATTAAACGTGCCGCTGAGCACTGCTGGGCCTGTAGATACATCAGTGGGATTAGTTAGCCAAGAAGAGCAGAAGAGAAATTATGGAAACATGCTCAACAACCCAAATTTTCCCCCTGACAAAGACGTACCTAAAGAAGATGCGCCACCTAAGAAAGAGCCGCCTAAATCCAAAACCCCCAAAATAATCGAGGGCAACCTGATCCGGACATTCCGAGCCATGACGGACGTGGAAGTTGGCATGTACGCTTTGGTGGGGGTCTCCTGTGTGGCTATCTTGGCTTTTTTGCTCAATTGCGCTTCGTATAACCTCTGTTTCCGCAAGCACAAGACCCCCATACAGGCCCCCCCGCCGCCGCCGAGCGGGGACCCGAAGGACCACAAGCATGACTGGGTGTGGCTGGTGAGCAGCAGTCACAGCACGCCACCCCCAGATCCCCCGGTCCAGGCGATGTCCACGCTGAAACGGGAGCCCCATCATCGCCCTCTGGAGTCCCGCCACTCCTCCGACTCCATTTGCCGCCGGAACCTGGACGGGGCCCTGTCCGCTGTGAGCGCCGCACCCCCCGCCGTCCCCGAAAGGACCGCCACCCTGGGCCGCTGCAGGTCCAGCTCCCAGCAGCTGCTGCAGGGGAAGTTCATGGACCCCTTGCCGAACCGCTCTGCCACCTTACTGGCGAGGCCCCACCGCAACGAGCCGCTCCATTCCCCAACCAGCAAGAGGAACCAGGTGCAATTCACCACCTTCACCACGCTGGACATCAAGCACCTGGCCGCGCTGAAGAAAAACGGTGTGGACTTCAACTGGGCCAACCAGCAGCAGCAGGTGCAGCAGTACCAGGTCCCTGCAGAGCTTCAGGCGCCATTACCCGACATGCAATGGCCTGTAGTTAAACCTTTAGGACAGCCCCAGTGAGTTCTGTTGGGGGAGTATGCATGTGTATGAGTGTGAATGATAAAAAGAGACAGAATAAAACAGGCAGATACGGAACATGTGCAGAATGTGAAATGCAAGAAAAGAATCTGTCTTTTCATTTCTCAGTAAAAGATAGATCGCTTTAAAGGATGTATTTATTTATTGAAATTAAATGAGGGGTAATTTTGCTTAGCAACGCTTGTGTAAGCCTGTAAATACAGAATGTAGTGGTCCACCCATGAAGAGCAACATTAACCCTCTATTGCATTAAATATTACTTAGACATGTTGTATATTTTCCATATTTGCATATTGTTGCCATATGGCAACAAATCTTTTTTAGCATAATCAAAAAAACACTTAGAATATGAAAATTATAAATATATATATAAAAAAATAACCCTAGATAATGAGTTAAATTTTTTATTTGGTGAAAAATTCCCTGGTAAACAGGATATCCTGGCCATAAACTGTATGTCTTTCAAAATAAAAGCCCCGTTTTCACACATACTTGTAAAAATATATTTTTCTATCACAACTTTTTTTTTTTATTTTTAGAAAATTGAGATAAAATAGCTGTTGCTGTATTGCAACTCTATGCAATAGAGGGTTAAAGATACCGTGTTTGTTTCTAATTGATTTCTATATAAATCTGTATTATTTATTGTCAGTGTACATACAAGTGAAAAATGATGAAAATGAAATGTTCTTATAGTAAAACAGTGTGCAGATCAGGTCTTGTAAATATGCATATATCTATACTTTTACTTATTTCTACATTTCTAACTCGAAACAAATTATTTTCACCCCTTTTTAATTCTGTGCGATTCGTTGCCCCTGTAGAAACGGCTCTAGATGCTGCTAGTTGTCAGGGTAAATGCAGTACAGGAGGGATTATTTCTTATAATTAAGTCTGTGCTTTTCCAGCCTTTTGTACTTTTTTTTTCTCTTCTTCTTCTTCCAGGATTCCTCCCGTGAATACCTGAAGAGTTTGTGCAATTTGTCAAAGAATATGCACCACTCATAGTTATTTTGAGCAATCAGTCACAGCGAGTCTTCACAGAATATGTATTCAAATCAAATGCACGCTATGCAAATGTAGTCTGTGCTGAGTCTGAAGTGGACGTTTGTTTCGGAGTTCTTTTGCAAATTTACCTGCAGGCTTCTCCTCAGGGCCTGGTTCTACAGATTGTAAAAAAAAAAAAGTCTAATCTCGGCCTCTTGACAGAGAGCGATACATATTCAACATTTTCATTTTTTCATTTGTAAATGAAAAATAACGATGCCTTCTCTGTGCAAACTCCTCATATTTCTGAACCAAAATGTGACGTGTTTCCTATCAGATCCTATCAATAAAGAACAAGTGGATACCATTGTTATAGATGGGATTTCATTTAATTTAATCGTTGTTCCTAAAGCCTTTAAAAATAGTCAAGTATCATTCATCGAAAAAGCACAGGGAACGGTTTGGATTATAGACTAAAGCTCTTTTTTTATGAATCAGTGGGATTTAATTATGTTCAATCGCTATTGGATGTGATTTAAGACTGATGTGATTCAGTGAAATTGTCATCCTGACAGATCGTACTTGATGTGCCTGCCGATATTGGGATTCTGCTGCAGAGAAAGTTATGCTGACGCTAAGAGAAAGAAAAGGAAAAAAAGACAAAAAAAGTGAAAGTCGTTTTATGGATTTTCAACAATGTCCCCGTAGAATTACAGGGACTCTATCTTTTTTTTTTTTTTTCCAAGGTGGAAGATCACGTATGATAATTCACACCTCATTTGTCTCCTTTTTCTCCATCTTCCTCCCTCTGCCTCTGAGGTGACCATCGCTACACTCCTCGAAATTACATTCCGGGAGCTGTAATGCATAAACAGTGTCCCCAGCTTAGAGAAACCCAGATAATCTGATGCCCCGGCACCTTCAGGAATTGGCAGCTGGGGTATACGACGGCACGCATCATCACTCCCCACCGCACAACGGCATCAGGCTGGATTTAGAGGGTTGATAAAAGCAATTTTAATAACTTTCCTCCCCAAATTCTCTACCTGCAGGCCCAGCGGTTTTTTGTATGCGTATAACTTTTCCTCCCCCCCCTTTGCAGTCGATTTATCTGTCCAGCAGCGCTAGGAAAAGTAAACAAACTCGTCCTGAGATAAGCGGTGATTCAAAGCTGTCTCTGCATCGCGGCCCGGCATCTTTGATTGCAAGACCTGCTGCATCGTACAGAATTCGGAACTCATTAAGTCCGGTAATGATTAAGATATAAAAGCTGCAGAGTTTATTTAACATCTAATGCAGCGGCTAAACGTATCTCATATGCTTTTTCTGCTGAAACCCTTCTTGATACTATCAGTTCATCCCCTGGTGTACAGTTGTTTTCAATATAATAGCAGCGAGTCAAGCCAAAATCCTTAGAATTACTTTTATTTCGATGCACTGGGATCAGTTTGCCTATATCAATATATCGAAAGGGGTCATGAGGTCCGTGCATTGGGAAGACTGCCTTTCATGTCCTAAATTAAAATCAAAATGTGTTAATTTTTTGATTATTTTACAGGAAATGTTGTATAACCATGGTTTGGAGACCTGCTTCACATCTGTGATGCATGGAGTCGACCAGCTGCTATAAACAGCTGTTTCAACCTCGTAATTCCTCTGAATTTCTTAGATTTGCCTCAGAAGTAGATTTTTTTATGTTATTCCACAAGTTTTCAGATGGATTAAGGTTTTGGGATTGGGTTGGCCACTCCAGAACTTTAATTTTGTTGGTCTGGAACCAAATTTCTGCTGGTTTTCTGGTTCATTTTGATATAGGCAAACTGATCCAGACCCTATTTTTTTGAATAAGCCTTTTCTTCATTTTCTCTATTTAACCCCTTGAACTCCAGCCCTTTTTTAGGTTTAGGACATACCCATAGTCAGTAGGGTATATCTGGAATAAACACAGAGATGTTGGTCGACACTAAACGACCATTTATTGATCTCTAATAAACATTTTCATCCCAAAATTTTTTGTTCGTCGCTTCAAACAATCGACTTTTTACTGTAGTGTTTTTTGGCTGCTAGTTTACTGAGTTTTTGTCATAAAGCTACACTGATGGTACCGTTGGACTCGTCACAGTCTCAGCTTTCATATGAGATGTCATTTGTTTGTGTAACATGAAGTATCAGAGCGCTAGCCATCAAAATGTGGCGAGTGGGTTGGCTTTATGATCGTATACCGATTTTCATATTTGTTAATTAATTAGCTTGGTGTTGGAGTTGTGTTTGGTGTGTGTAAATATGACTTATATGTGCTTGTAGTGGAGTTTCTCCTGTTTAATTTGATGTATAGCTTCACTATATTTGTACATGATTAGCGGAGCAATCCCCACAGGGACCCTGGAGTTTAACGGGTAAAATGGACACACTTTTCTTCTTCGTTTTGATTCAGGACAGGGTTGTCAAACATGGGGTTTGAGGACCAGGACTGGTCCGCCAAAGGGTCCAATCTGGATGAAAAATGTGAACACGGATTTGAACTTTCTCAGAAATTTCACTTATTTTCTAAAGGTCTGAGGCTTCATCACCTTTTGACGATTGTAGTTTTACCTGTAAAATGTGATTGACACAACTTATTTAGTATATAAAATTCATTGACCACAACACATTGGTATTATTTTGTGTTTAAACCATTTGCGCCTGTCTATGTAAAGTATTTGGCTTCATCACCGTTTCTGGGGAAGCTCTTCAGTTAATCACAGTCCTCACGCTGGCTTTAGCTGTAATAGGGGGTTGTCTTGAGTGTTTTAGAGAATTCCATTATTGTGGAAATAATCCATTGTGAACATGAGTCCATTAATGTGAGCTACTCAGCATATAATACACTATACGGGTGAGTTTGTCTTGCAAACCAGCAAGACGGGAGCGAGGAGTCTCCCGGTATCATTGCAGCTGGATCTCTAATCTGGAGCATCAGCTTCGCTATTGACAGATTTAAGGGATTGAGGTCATTGTGTTGGGAGGATTAGCGTGCATTAGCGGACCCTCTCCGTGGCACACTCCTGATAATGTAGGCCGAAAGAGACGAGGTCGCTTATCTCACGAGGGCTGCTGCTTTCCCACAGGTTGAGACCATGTAGTCACAGATGGAGGCAGGTGTTTGTTGGAAAGGTCCAGCTGCAAATGTGAAAAGAAAAATGAAAATCGCTCCTGTATACGGCTACTGGGTGGTCTATTGATGTTGAATAGATATAAAATAGGGTGATGACAGGTAAAAGGGGCCATTTAAGGTTTGGGGGGCCCAGCCCCTCTGGAAATTAACTGTGTAGTAACTAGTATCACTAGTAACAGGTGATTTAATTAGTTTATGGTTTTATGACTAAACTTTTATAATAAAAACAAACTATACATGATATCTGTATTGATGGCATCCATCACAATTAATGCTGTTAGTTTCATATATTAACATATTTGTTTTGAAAAAGTGATGTTTATCTTGGTGGCCCCATTTACCTTATCACCCTAAGATAAAATGGGCCACATGGTTTCAGCTAAAATGGGCCACAAACACATGTGGTTCAACTAAAACATGGACAGTATGTTGATTCAACTCAAAGTAGTCACTACTTTTACTGTGTTTGTGTAACTTAGCTTGGGTGCTAGCTTTTGTGTAGCGTTAGCTTAGCTTGTATACATAGGTGTGTTAGCGTGTGTGTGTACAACATATAACTGACCTGTTGTTGTTTTAATAGCAGCAATATGAGTTATGTAAAAGTTATGTGGTTCTAATCAATTGTGTTTTAATATTATATTTTCAATTTGAATTTTCCTTTGGCCCCTTTTACCTGATGAGGCCCATTTTACAAGTGGCACAGCGGATGTTTCTAGATTTATAAGACCTAAATAATTATATTTTATCACATAATTCCAACACAAAATTATTATAATTATATATTTATTGTAATTATAATAATTTCCCTTGGACCATTTCACCTGATGAGATGGCCCCTTTTACCTAAAAAACGCTCATGCAAAAAAGAATTGGCACAACAGATGTTTCAGGATTTGCAGGGGGTAAATAATTGTTTATCACATATTTCCAACACAAAACTATCATAAACAGTCATTATTAATCATAAATATACATGGAAAGGCTTATTTGGTATTGTCTTATTGTCCCACATGATTTACCAAAAAGTGGCCCCATTTACCTGATATCTTATTGCAGTGGCAGATAATTTAGCTCATTTCGATTGCTTCTTTTCTTTTCCTAATTTGGGTGAATTTGTCCTTAATTTAAGAGAACAAGACTGACATTTACTTAAAATAAAAGATGACATTTACTAAAATCAAGAAAAAACTTGAAATTAACACAATTATCTGCCACTGCAATAAAATAGGGTGATATCAGGTAAATGGGGCCACCTCAATATTGGACTAATTGTTTTAATTGTAATATGACTTTATTTTAAAAAGTTGTTTGGTTCTAAGCAATTGTTTATTTAACCTAAATAATTTTGGATTTGTCATTTGACTGGCCCATTTTACGTGATGAGATGGCCCCTTTTACCTGAAACCACTCATGCGAAACAAAATTGCATAACGCTACCAAGATATTTCACGATTTGTAGCACCTTTTATCACATAATCCCACCACAAAATGATCAGAAACAGCCATTATTAATCATAAATATACACACGGAAAAGGTATTTTGTTATTGTCCCACGTGATTTAACAAAAAGTGGCCCCTTTTAGCTGATGTCGCGCTGCCGTAACTTGATTTTTTATCCGATTAAAGAGAAGAAAACACCAATTCAGACAGAGATAGACGACAGACGCAGCAGTTATTCCTCAGATGAATACGTCGAGAGGTAACTCTGATCACAGATGGAGGAGGGACTCAGACTTGTGGCAGCTCATTAAGACAAAATACCTCCTGCTTCTTCCCTCCGCTCGTCGCTGTCAGTCCTTGTCAGACGAGTGTCAGCGCGTCATAAGATAATGTCAATGATTTAACAAAGAAAGGGACAAAAAGAGGAAGACTTCTTCTCTGTGGGTTTGTTTTTTTCCCATCTGCGTTAATGAGACAGTTGAAGAAAGCAGCTTTTGTCAAAGCAGAAGAACAAACGTCCAAAAGAGGAAAAACTCCAACAGCTTCAAAATAATTGTTTGTTTCAAAAAGCAAAGTGGTTTGAACGAGGGGAACATTTTTCTTTTAATAAAATCACTTGCAGTGTAATGAAATGAAAGAGTGTGAGGGAGCTGGACTGACAGAGACAGATTTGCTGTTTCATTACTGCCTCAGTCTGAGAAAGTGGCTGCATTTTCATTTAAATGAGTCCAGTTATGATCTTTTTGTTTGTTTTTCTCATGTAAGGATTTTTTATAACTATCTACACGACTCTACATGTTACATCTAGGTACATTGTGTTGGATTAAGTGGAATTTAGCAGCATCTAGTGGTTATTTCCAGATTTAAAGAGCCAAAAATATTAGATTTTATCACACAAGAAACACAGAAACAGTCATATGGCACCAATTACTTAATTAAATAATTAATTACTAATTAATGTCTTAATTTTTCTAAAAAGCTGTGATACAAAAATCTGTTAGGTGTGAAAAGGAGGCTTTTATTTTGAAGGACAATTTACGAGGTCACATGACCAGGATATTCCCATGTGAGCATCATTGTTTCACGACTAAAAGTTGCCTTTTATTCAGAATTTGGGAAAATTATCGCCAGATATCTGTGGTAAGTAAACTTTATTTTTTATTTCTGTTTATATTTATTTAATTTTTTATGTAAAATGCTTTATTTTTCTTTTTCTAAGATGCTAAATTGGTGCCATATATCACCAATATGCAAATATGATAAATTCCCATTGACTTCCATTGCATGAAACTATCCTGAGACTATGTTTATAACTTTTTCTTATGTATATGTTTAATATATCTATCATTTAGACCATTTTAAGTAATAAAATGACTTCACTACTGTTTCCAAGTCAAATAAAAAGCCATTTCTCTCATTAAATGGCAAATTACAAGCGAAATATCAGACATGTAAGTCAAGCAAATAATGAGGATTGATGCAATTAACACGTTATTCACCTCATCTTATGCAATTAATGTATTTTCTTGACGTGGTGAAGCTCAACTGAACTGAATATGAAGGCGTCAATTTCAATAAAGATGCAACTAAACTGGGTGCAATTAGAAAATCACCTTAAAACAGACCATGCACTGTTATGCACATTATACTTTAATATGTAAATAAATTCTCTGGAACTTTATTTAAGCATCAGATTCATAAACTGGCTCAAATGGTTGCATTCTGCTACTTCACCAATAGATGCCGCCACAAAACTACACTCTGTACCTTTAAGAATTGGATCCTGTTGTTATTAATACTATTTAAGCAGCTCATAAAACCTTTGTAAAAGGAGGTATTTTTATTTATTTATTTTTTTTTATTTTATTTAGATTATTATGAATTTATATTATTTATCATTATATTATATATTACATGTTTTATTTATTCATTATTTATTTATTATTATTTTATTATTTATTATATATTTTACTTATTTATTATTATTTTATTATTTATTATATATTTTACTTATTTATTATTATTTTATTATTTATTATATATTTTACTTATTTATTATTATTTTATTATTTATAATATTTATTATATATTTTACTTATTTATTATTATTATTATTTTATTATTTCTAATATATTTTACTAATTTATAATATTTATAATATTTTTAATTAATTTATTATTATAATTATTTATTATATTATTTATTTATACATGCGATATATAGATTTTCCTTTGCGTATTTGTGCAAGTGGCAACTTTAAATAGATGAATATTGTTGAATATTTATTTATTTTATAGTTTTATTGCAGACAGTGATTGGAAATGGCATCTTTATTATTATTATTATTGTTTTATATTTAATTCAATTTCTAAGTGAGATTATATTTGTAAATAATATGGAAAATTCTAGTGTATCAACCTAATGGAGTTAAATTGATTTACATAGTATGAGACAATTCTTTCTTATATTTCTTTAATATATCTATTATTTAGGCCATTTTTAGTAATAAAAACATATTTTAAAACTATATTTTTATGTAATAGAGAGTTAATTACAGTGCAAACTGACTTTTTATTGCCAGTATTGTATGAACATATCTATCTATAATGGCCCTAATTATAAATTATTCCCTAAAGGACACTGTTACCTTCAGTCTTTAGTGTTTCCTCATGGTATCAGTGGTGTCTAAGGTCATAGGTCACCATAATCAACATCTGTCAGATGGATGGATTATCTCATGCTCACCAACACGGTTCTGAACAAATCAAGATCATGATTTTAGAGAAATAAACCTTTTCGTTGCAAGTGTCAGATCTTTTATTCCAAATCCTGAAAATGATCTTGCTGCATTCACATCAATTTATTGAGTGTAAAAACTGAAAGATCCTCATTAACCCCAACAAGGAGGTTATGTTCCAGCGGGGGTTTGTCTCTTTATGAGCTAAATACCTCAAAGAATTTTAGATTTGGACGGAATTTTGTCAAATTTCCAGCGAACTGAGCAAAAACGATGAAAAACAACAGATTATAATATTACTTAGATATAGAGATACAAATCTTTTAAATGCTTTTATTAATTAATAATAGATATAAGTTGTAAACATGGTCTCAGGATAGTTTCATGCCATGTAGGTCAATGGGACTCTATTAGGTTTATACACTAGGAATTTATCATATTAAATAAATAAATTAATAAATTAAATAATACACATTCAATACATCCTCTTACCTTATGCATATACAGTATGTATATATGTATATAGTAATACCACTGCACCTTCTATTTCTGTCTTATATTTATTATATATAATAATATATTATATTGTTTTTCTTGTATTTTATATTTGAACTGCACCAATTTACACATTTGGTGTACAATTACAATAAAGACCATTCTATTCTATTCTATTCTATTCTATTCTATTCTATTCTATTCTATTCTAGTTTTATAATAAAATAATAAGATAGTGAGTTCTGTTTTTAATTTGGTGAAAGTTTCCCATGTCAGTGAGTAAAAGGGGCTGGTAAACAGGATATCCTGGTCATGTGACCTCATAAATTGCCTTTCACAATAAAGCTCCTTTTTCATAACTAACTATAAAAAACATAGAGAAATTTATTTTAGAATATTAAACATCAAAATTGAATTTGAATGTAAAAAGAATTAAAGTTTACGAGAGAAGTCAAAAGTCCATGGTCATGTGACCTCATCCTTCAAAATAAAAGCCCCCTTTTCCCGCCTTAGTGTAAAACCATAGCTTTTATATCCTCAGCTCCTCTTCTCCAAGTCGCTGTTATAACAAAGTTGAATAAAGTCACAGTTTGTGCAGGAACATCATCTTCCAAACAAGACATGTGATAAAAATCCATCACAAACTTGAAATTAGACGCAGACGCACAGCTGCATTTGTGATGTCACAAGTCTGTCACATCACAGCGGAGCCGCTTCCTTCCACCTCCAGCACCTTGCTTCAGTAATCTGAATTTATTTCCAGAGGTTTTAATGCGTTGCACAGAAAGGCAGGAGCCATGAAAGGCTTTTTCTGTGCCTTTTCATTAGTAGAACATCCCGGCTGGCGGCTGTTTGGCCTCCTTTTTATGAATTGTACGCTGTGAAGTTTGCAACCGCAAATAACAGCGTTGGTAGCTTCAATAAAAAAAAAAACAGGAATGAAATGAAATGACGGGACTGTGAGTGTGAGACGCACGCGGCCACATTAAAGGTGTTTGTAATGGAATAGTCGCCGGCGCGCGACTGACTTCGCAGTTACTTTTCTGCCTCATTTCAGATCTGAAGAGTGTGTGTGTGAGTGTGTGTGTGAGAGAAATGCACATAGACATTACACCTCACTGTGCTTGTATGTGTACGTGTGGTTTAACAGCTTTAAGTCGACGCAGCAGCAAGAAACAACGCTGCTCAGTCTCTCAATTTTATAGTTTTTAAATCGTGTCGATCGGACAAATTAATCCAGATTTATGATGAATTATTCTGCATATTTTCATCACCTTTGCTGCATAAAAAGAAGAATTAATCAAACATCCTACATCAAAACATCAAATAATAGAAATTGTAAAAACGCCTGAACCACTGGCTGCATTTTAGTGTAAATTGTTGTAAATTACCTTGTTTTATGCTAAAATTGTACATGTTTACAACTAATATTTGCATTCTAAGTTGGTTTGTTAAACATTTTTGCAACTTTATCTACTGAATTCTGATTTTAGGTGATGATCCATTTTCATTTAATTGCCTGAAACGAGCTAAATTCTCAAAGAGAATTCCTGCAGAGACTCTATTGCATAAAATATAATTTAGATATGATAAAAACAAATGTTTTAAATGTTTTTATTACTTAAAAAGGCCAAATAATACATATATTAAAATATATATATAAGAAAAAGTTGTAAGTATAGTCTCAGGATAGTTTCATGCTATGTAAGTCAATGGAACATTAGAAATTTAATATATTTATATATTATTGACAACAACAAATCTATTTTAGCATATTACAACAAAAAACTTAAAATAAAAAATAAATATTGAATTAAATGTAAAAAAAATTGTGAAGTTTTTTCCAAACTGTGAATAAAAGACAACATTTGATTATGAGAGGTAATAAATGTTTTTATTTCTTAATAAATTGACCCAAATAACAGATAAAAAAATAGTTAAAAATATAATAAAAATTTGTAAATAAAAAAAATTCTATAAAATCAAAAATCTATAAAAAATTGAATTTAATGTAAAAAATAATA
Source organism: Lepturacanthus savala (assembly GCA_030544235.1). NCBI lineage: Eukaryota > Metazoa > Chordata > Actinopteri > Scombriformes > Trichiuridae > Lepturacanthus > Lepturacanthus savala. The sequence goes on from CM060484.1 coordinate 2,124,628, forward strand.
ATTTACTAACCCCAGATAATGAATTCAATTTTGTATTTGGTGCAAATTTTCCCAAATTCTGAATAAATGACGATCTTCATCCATAAGCAATAGGGATATCCTGGTCATGTGACATCAATTGTTTGTCCTTCAAAATAAAAGCATCGTTTTCCACCCAAATTTTAAAAACATAGATTTTATACCACAGCTTTTTAGATAAAAATAAGATGAAGTGATTGTTGCCATATTGAGGGTTAATATAGTGTTGCACTGAAATAAAATGACACCAAACAAGATAAAACGAACCGTTTTTAAGGTGAAATCCAAAGTAAAGGTCCAGACTGCAGAGGGTTAATGATGAAGAGACGGATCTGTCCTGTCAGAAGCTGCAGAAATAAGTGAAATCTATGACACGTTTCAAGCGTCGACGTCTACAGGACGCTCATTTGTTGTGGGAACGAGGTCTTGTCTCGTACTTGGTAAACACTTCTATATCCATTTAATCCCTGACAGCCTTTATTTCACCTCCTCGTCTCGCTGCCTCCTTTTCTACACGCTGCATTCGTCTTGTCTCCAGATTTAGACAAACGCTGCCCTCCTCGCTGTTTTCCCTCCTTCCCTCAAACCCGTCACTCTGGCTTCTTGATACCCGTTTCCCTCAAGTGTTTTGCTGACTCCGACTTTTTTGCCGCAATCCAAAATATCTCAGTGTCAGACACGAGGTGAAGCTTCAGCAGCTGCAGGAATAGCGATTCATACGGAACTGAAGTTTATTTAATGTTTTATACAGGAACCAGTCACTTTGTGTAAAGTTACAGTATGAATTTAACCCTCTACTGCATGAAATAGGACTTTATATGCATATGCACATGCAGAGACAGATATGTCCATACAATACTGCTATAAACAGCTATTAAAAGTGAGTCTGCACTGTTTTAACCATCTATTCCATTATTTAAACACGCTAAAACATGCTTTTATTACTTAAAATGGCCTAAATAATAGATATATTAAAAAATATATGTAAGAAAAAGTTGTAAAGAGTCTCAGGATAGTTATAATATTAATTGGTTTGTATAATTTCCAAATATAATCAGTTTTAGCCTATTAGAAGCAAGCAATAGGGATATCCTGGTCATGTGACCTCACAAAGTGTATGTCCTTCAAAATAAAAGCCTCCTTTTCATGCCTAGCTGCAAAAATATAGATTTTATATCAGAGCTTTTTAGATAAATGAAGATAAAGTAATTGTATCTATTGTAATAATTGTAAATATCTTTATAAAGTGTGAGGTTCTATGGTCTTTGTCATATATTATAAATATAAGAAAACCCATTCAGTGTTTTTTTATAGCATTTGGGTTATTTTCTCCTCATTAATTCAGGTTTCTCCTTAATTCCTCACCTGTGTGAATGCCATATTCAAAATAATATTCAGCCTGTTTTGCATCGCATTGAGTTGTTTTGACAGGTTGGAAAAAAACCTGCTGCTGCTGATGTTTGATTCAGTAAATTAAGAACAAACTCTGAATAGAAATAATATAAATGTTGATTCCTTGTGAAAAAAAGCCAAAGGCAAAATGCTGCTCCCTCATTATAACTTTTATTTAATCTGTCAAATTCCATTCATGTTAATCGAGATATAATTTCCACAAATATAGAATATTCTCAGACTATGAATTAGAATATAAAGGATGCAGTGCAACACTTACCAATAAATAAATGCTGGGTGGTGTATTCATAGTATTTTAACCTTCATGATAACGTTAACATGTGAAAATGTTTAAGCTTCTTATAATAGAAGCTGTTAATTATATTACATTAGATCGCAGCTGTTTCTAATACAAAGCTCTATTAGCCTCTGTTTGGCCTTAATTAATTAACACCTGTATTTACATTGATATTTCATATAAATGAGGTTTATATGGAGAAAAAGCTCAGGATAAAATAACATTTGCTATTATTTTAATGAGCTGTTGGTGACGTCAGTAGTTAAGAGATTTATTCATGAAGACAATTTAAAAAACACCAGTTGCTGCCCCTTTTATGTAAGTATATTCATATTATTATGGAAAAAGAGATGGAAACTTATTGATTTCTAAAGATCTTATTTATTTATACCACAGTTATAACATTGCTGGTTAATTATTTAGAACAGAAACTATATTAATTCAAATATAAGTTAATCAGATTTCTTAATTGAGAAGCTTGTACCGTTTTTCTTATTGTGGCCTATATCTGATGTGACATATATGTATTTTCCTTGTTTTATATCAATTTATTCATGGCCAGAACAGGTTAAATGTAATAACAGACATGTTATTACACCTTTATAATTGTTAAATGGGTTGAAACATACCTTTAGTAGGGTAATATCAGGTAAATGGGGCCACTTTTTGGGCCACACAATACCAAATATGCCTTTTCCGTGTATATTTATGATTAATAATGACTGTTTCTGATGGAATTATGTGATAAAATATAATTATTTAGACCCTATATATCTTGAAACATCCGCTGTGCCACTTCTTTTTGCGAGTGTTTTCAGATAAAATGGGCCTCATCAGGTAAAAGGGGCCAATCAAATGACAAAGAATTCAAATTTAAATATAAAATTAAAACACAATTGCTTAGATGATTAAGTTCTACTTTGAGTTGAACTAATTTCACATGACAATCAACAAACTGTCCATGTTTTAGTTGAACCAAATGTGGCCCATTTTATCTTAGCAGGTTAAGGTAAATGGGGCCACCAAGATAAACATCACTTTTCCAAAATATATGTTAATATATCAAACGAATGCCATCAAGACAGATATCATGCATCGTTTTCATGTGTGTATATATATTTAATAGATTTATCATCCTATAATAGTTCATGCACATTCCTGATTCCATCTAGATTTGAAGTATTGTACCTTTACAGTGGTTAAATGGGATGAAAGCTAAGTTTAGACCCATTTTATATATATACACACACACATATTGCTTGATGGGATGTGTAAATAGGTCAGTTTTATCCATTTTAACCCAATCATACTGTAGTCGTCCCTGTAATTTCAGCCTTAATGGGACTCATCCTGGCTTCTGCCACACCAGAAACAGTCTCATCCACATTTTCTTCACACGGCCGATGTTTATCTTAGTATTACGGCGACGTTTCAACTGGAAACACTGGGGTTGTGTGAGGATTTGCTTCACTGCTCTTCGTAAGGTCGTGAACTGTTGATCTCCTGTTCTTCAATTTCCTGAAGTGAACTGAACCCCGATGAGTTTGTTGCTGCTGATGATAGTTAAACAATTATCTGCTGTACAGCTGATTATAGTCGGCTGCTGCACATTAGTGTAGGTCAGTGCTGCACAAATGTGGTGTAAGTGTGTGATTCCAAATATATAGGGTGATATCTGGTCAAATAAACGTTTGGGGGTCCCAGCTCCTCTGGACATTAGAGCCAATGATACAAATGATTTAAACTGTGATGATAAATCTATTAAAAAACAAATAAAAAAGTTATGCATGATATCTGTCTTGATGGCATCCATCAGAAATAATGCTGTTAGTTTGATATATTAACATATTTTATTGGAAAAGTGATGTTTAGCTTGGTGGCCCCATTTACCTTAACCCACTAAGATAAAATGGGCCACATGATTTTAGCTAAAATGGGCCACAAACACAGATATGTATGACATTTGGTTCAACTAAAACATGGACAGTATGTTGATTCAACTCAAAGTAGTCACTACTTTTACTGTGTTTGTGTAACTTAGCTTGGGTGCTAGCTTTTGTGTAGCGTTAGCTTAGCTTGTATACATAGGTGTGTTAGCGTGTGTGTGTACAACACATAACTGATCTGTTCTTGTTTTAATAGCAGCAATATGAGTTTGTTTAATACATTTTAAAAGTAATGTGGTTCTAAATAATTATGTTTTAATATTATATTTTGAATTTGAATTTTTCTTTGTTATTTGATTGGCCCCTTTTACCCGATGAGGCCCATTTTACCTGAAAACACTCATGTAAAAACAAGTGGCACAGGGGATGTTTCAAGATTTACAGGGCCTAAATAATTATGTTTTATCACATAATTCCAACACAAAATGATCTGAAACAGTCATTATTAATAAATATACATGGAAAAGACATATTTGGTTTTGTGTTATTGTCCCAAGTGATCTACCAAAAAGTAGCCCCATTTACCTGATATCACCCTTTATATACTGTATGTGTGTGTGTTTTTATATTCTATATTTTCTTTCAATGCCTGAATCCAAAGTAACACCATTAAATGGACATTAATTCCTTTTTGTTCTGTTTCTTTTGTGGTTACTGTTATTGCAAAGACTGATATAGGTGCATTGTTTTCTGGGTTTTAGATTTATCCACCGATGAGACAAAAGCTGCTGTTGGGCTCTATGTTGCAGGCTGGTGGGCGGTGATGAAGTCAGAGCTTTGATGGCAAATTATCCGCAACACGAACATCTACTCGGGTTTTACATAATGCATCTGCTTCATGTGAGTTGGCTGAGAGAAATGAGCTATTATGCTGCAGAATTAAAAGCAAAAAATCTGTGGAATACATTCTGTTCATACAGTAGAACTTTAATTGTCAGTTTACAATGAAATTCATTTTGCATCGTTAGGCAGCTCCATTGAAGAGATTTACACACAGATTACACAGTTACTACTGTGCCGCTGTGTTAATTGTGCCACTGTGCTAAACTTGTTTTATCCCGGCCAGGAAGAAAAGGCGATTCCATTTAGATAATACTAATTCAGCAGGAGTCTGTTTTACTGCTTTATTCGTCTTGATTCATTCCTGCTGCACTGAGGCAGTAAAACTCCAATCGGCCAAAGGAAGAGACTGAATAAAAAATAATGGACGTAGTCACTGTTGGTTTGTGGACTGCTGCGTTCAAGACACAAGTTTCAGGCATTTTCACTGCCGCCATCTTGGATTTCCTGTGGAGCTAGGGGGGAGCGGCGCCTAGCAAGCACTTAGCAGTTAGCCACCTGTTATATATTAAATAATAGATATATTAAAAACATATATGTCAGAAAAAAGTTATAAACATAGTCTCAGGATAGTTTCATGCTATGTAAGTCAATGGGACTCCATTAGGTTGGAATTCCACATATTTGCATATTGTTGATATATAACAACAAATCTATTTTAGAAAATATAATATATAAAAAAACAAAACTTATAATATCAAAATTGAATTAAATGTAAAAGACAGTTATGCTCACAAGCCAATTATCCATCAGCAATAGGGATATCCTGGTCATGTGACCTCATAAATTGTATGTCCTTCAAAATAAAAAGCTGCCTTTTCACACCTAGCTGTAAAAAACATAGATTTTTACATGTATATTACAGCCTTTTATAAAAATGAGGATTATATAGAATAAGATTAAACAAAGGGTTAAATATGTGTTTTTTTTTCATTATAAAATTGTCTTGGCTGAATTAAGATTAATTGATTATCAAAATAGCAACTAATGCATCAATTGCAGCCCTGGTCTTAACACAAAGTTGTGTTTGTGAAGACATAACGCTGGGAACTAAAGGGGCAGCATATGGTCTTAGAGGCTGATTGGATCCACAAAACAATGAAATTAATTTGAACTTGTGCTTAAATCTTTAATGTCGTCTGAGCAACAGACACTAAAACAGACAACAAAACCCAAAAGCTTTTATAGTAAATGAAATTTGCAAATTACAAGTCGCGGCAGTAACGACGGCAAAAACTGCTTAAATCTCTGCAGTGTCGTATCGTATCAGGAAGCTGGCAGCAGCTCCTTAACTTCGCCCTTTCTGGAGAGCCTGTGTATTTATGTGTGTGTACTAATTTATGCAAGGTTAATTATTTGTTTATCAGTTTGCAGTTAACCATCTTCTGCAAAGCTAATGTTTCTTTTACTGCAGTTTCACAGTTTAATTCATGCCAACGACTTTCTTCATAACAAAGTTGTAAAACCCAATGGCGCCGCTGGAAAAACAGAGAGAAGAGAAAACAACTTTTCAGAAGAAGAGTTCCTTTAGTCGCTGAAACGTTCAACCTCAGGCTTCACATCTGCTGTTATCAGCTTTGTTGCTTAGGACAACTCATGAGGAAGATATGACATCAATTGGCAGCGATTATCTTCATTTTTCTAAAAAGCTGCTGTATAAAATCTGTGTTTTTACAATTAGGCGTGAACAGAGGGCTTTTATTTTGAAGGACATACAATTTATGAGGTCACATGACCAGGATATCCTGTTTTTTAAATTAATAATATATATATAAAAAGTCCACATGGATTTAAACTATAGCCCAAGAGCCCTCACACGTCATGAAAACACAATATAAAGTTATTTTCTTTTACATTTATATATAATATATATCGTTGAATTTAAATCTCTTTGATTAACCCTCTATTACATAGTGTTGCCAAATAGCAACAATTACTTTATCTTCATTTTTCTAAAACGCTGTGATATAAAATCCACATAAGGGAGGCTTTTATTTTGAAAAACATACTATTTACGAGGTCACATGACCAGGATATCCCTATTGCTTGTGGACATTGTCATTTTCTCACAACCTGAACGCCGTCTTTTATTCATTTTGCATGATTTTATAATAGTTTTAGGATAGTTTCATGCTATGTAATTAAATGGTGCTCCATTAGTTTGTATATAATTATTATATATTAAATATTAGGCCATTCTAAGTAATAAAAACATTTCCAACCGTGTCCAAGTAATATGTCTTGCAATAGACGGTTAAGAGGGTTTTATTCAGAATTTGGGAAAAACACTCAATGCAATATAGGGTTAGAAGTGGCTCAAATCAATTAATGTGATGGTGATTAATGTAATTGCAGCTCTATTGTTGCAGCTCTAGTCTTTTACTGCAGTTTTGCAGACTTTCTTCATAACAAAGTTGTAAAACCCAAATGGCGCCGCTGGTAAAACAAAGAGAAACAACTTTTTTTACAAAGAAGAGTTTATTTAGGAGCCCAAACGTTCAACCTCAGGCTTCACATCTGCTGTTATCTGCCACATCTGATGGTATACGTCACTGAGGACAGCTTTTAGATCATGAGGAAGATATGGTGTCAGTTTTGAAGGCATAGGGACTCTGATTGTCAGGATTACTACATGTCACCAGTCGTCCTGGGATTGGTTTTAGCCGATTTAAGCAGAGACAGGCGGGGGTGTACCCAGCAGGTGGTCCAATTCCACAATCCGTCTGATGTCTTGACACCCACTGGATGTCGTGTGACGATATCAAACGCCGCTACCCTGGATTCAGCGGCAAAGAGATGTAATTACACTGTGTTGCGTGGAAAATTGAAATGAGAAATGGAAAGTTATTACCTTTTGCAGTGACAACTCTCTGGCAGAGATGGAGGGTCTTTGATGGCGAGGCCTTTTTGAAGTCAAACTGGGGGGATCTGAGGATCATTTATACATGAGTCTACATCTCTGATGCTCGCCGGCTGGATAAGTTGTTTGTATTGCTCGCCTCGGGCTTTGTAAAGTGGGCAAATTGCTGCTGAATAATTTCTTTTATCTGCCATTGTTTCAGGTTTATTTGGCCGCGGCGGAAGGAGTCGTCACATTTCATTTGGACTCTCTCCCCTCGATGTTTTTACCATCCCATGTGTCTCGTTGCTCTTCTGCCACGGGCTACATTATTGACCACTTCTTCTCTTCTCTCTACCACACACACACACACACACACACACACACACACACACACACACACACACACACACACACACACACACACCTTAACACTAACACACAATCTCACATGACAGATAGAGTTAGATGCGACAAATATAAAACAAGGTTAGACTCAGACCACAGTAGCTTGATGTGTCTGCTGCTCAATCAATGTTATGCCCAGTTTGTACAACTGAACCTAAATGTCTATGGACAAAAACATTGCAAATAACTAATGATTATATAGGGAGACATCAGGTAAATGGGGCCACTTTTGGTAAATCATTGGGACAGTGACACAATACTAAATATGCCTTTTCCATGTATATTTATGATTAATAATGACTGTTTCTGACCATTTTTGTGCTAGAATTATGTGATAAAATAGAATTATTTAGGTCCTATAAATCTTGAAACATCTGCTGCCCCACTTATTTTTTGAATGAGATGATTTTAGGTAAAATGGGCCATCTCATCAGGTAAAATGGGCCACCCAAATGACAAAGGGAAATTCGAAAACAAAATTAATTCAATGTTAAAACGAATTAAACAAACTCATATTGCTGCTATTAAAACAAGAACAGAGCAGTTATGTGTTGTACACACACGCTAACACACCTATGTATACAAGCTAAGCTAACGCTACATAAAAGCTAGCACCCAAGCTAAGTTACACAAACACAGTAAAACTAGTGACTACTTTGAGTTGAACTAATTTCACATGACAATCAACACGTGTGTTTGTGGCCCATTTTAGCTGAAACCATGTGGCCCATTTTAGCTGAAACCATGTGTTTTAAATACCTTTATTATCCATATAATAATGGTATTAAAATCACCACCATAGAAACCATAAACTAATCAAATCACCTGTTACTAGTCAACCACAGTTATATCAACAGTTTAAATCCTTTGTAGTCACTGGCTCTAATTTCCAGAGGAACCTGAAATGGCCCCTTTTATCTGATATCACGCTATAATCCGACTTGTGTTCTGTTTTTTTGGGGGGAGGATAATTTACGTCGAAGGGAAGTCGAGATGTTCATCGAGCCAAGGGCGTCACAAGTACATGGTATTAAACCATCGTCATTTGACGTGAGCAGGTGTCAGTTTGGGTCTTAATGTTAAAATGACTCACATTGTCGTTAGGAGCGAAGGTAGAAAAACAGATGTTCACACCTGGATTGCCATTCATTTGGGAATCTGCTTTGAATTGTACCATATGTCAGTTTGAGCAGCAGTTTCTGCACCAGGAAACATTAAGATTTAGTAGTTTGGCTGCTGCTAATGCATATATATATCAATTCATATAAAAGTATGCAAACAAATAATTGATGACTTTTAACTTTGTCCTCGATTGTTAAATTATGAATAATTATTGACTGAAATTAAACATCATATCATGCTACATATTCCAGCTATCGCAGCGCTACTTCATCCTTTAGGATTCATAATAAATATGACAAGTGGGAGCAGCTTGTCTTTGTGCTGGGTCTTAAAAAATCCTGCTGACTTTATGCCTGTTAACTGCTCTGCCTGTTTCAGTGGGCAACGGCTGGCTTTTTCCTCTTTGCTGAAAATAGAAGGTTCATATATCGAGATCAAACAGTTGAGCACACAGAAAATGCCAGTTTTTTAATTGCTGCTCCTCTTCATAGTCTTTGCGGCATTTCTCTGCAGCAATGAATCCTTCTCAATTACCATATCTTTGGGATAATAAAGCCCAGCTGAATGTACACTGGACACAGCTTTCATAGGACGAGGTGGGCTTCATGTCACAAAAGCCGAGGTCTTGAATGTCTGCTTGTTTTTGAGGGAAGAATATCAGCATTTAATAAACTGAGGATTTGAAGTTTGCAGTTATTCCCAAAGCTCTTGGATCAGGTTCTGTGCATTAACTCTCTATTGCATTAAATATTATTTAGACATGGTAAGAAATGTTCTGAATATGTTTTATTACCTAATAAAATGGCCCAAATAATAGATAATAATAGTACAAAGTTGGACTCATTCGGTTGTATACAGTAGGAATTTACCATATTGTCATATGGCAAAAATTGGATTAAAATTTTTATTTGGTGAAAATTTTCCCAAATTCTGAATAAAAGTCAGCCTTCAGTTATGAGACAGTGATGCTCATATGTCAAATGTCCATCAGCAATAGGGATATCCTGGTCATGTGACCTCATAAATTGTATGTCCTTCAAAATAAAAGCCCCCTTTTCATGCCAAACTGTAAAAAAACTGATTTTATATCACAGCTTTTTAGAAAATTAGGATAAAGTAACACTATGCATTAGAGTTAATGAGTAAATAAAATAACGTATTTATTCTGTTAAAACTTGCTTTGCTTTGAAGTAGCAACAAAATCATCTGTTACAGCATAGAAAGTGTTTTTTTTATATCTTTATAGATTCAATTCAAAAGTCTCTTGTACAACAAAGTCGTCTTCTGTTGTAATTAAATTCTTTCTCACAGAAACACCATTGCATAATGAATACATGGGCTAATTAATAATTAGCACAACCTTGTGTATATCTGCCCACAAAGTGGTTTCATCATTAGTTTGTTTTAATAGCATCATTAGCTTGTTTTATTAGCAGCAATTTGAGTTTATTTAAAGCATTTTAAAAGGTATGTGGTTCTAAGAAATTGTGTTTTAACATTAAAATTGATGGCATATTAATTTTAAATTAGAATTTCCTTTTTTTGTCATTTGACTGCCCCATTTTACCCGATGAGATGGCCCATTTTACCTGAAACCACTCATTGGTGCAGCGGATGTGTACAGCTGGCCGAAATAATTATATTTTATCACTTAATTCCAAAACAAAATGATCAGAAACAGTCATTATTAATATTACATATACATGGAAAATGCATATTTGGTGTTGTGTTATTGTCCCAAGTAATTTACCAAAAAGGTGGCCCCTTTTACCTGATATCACCCTACTAAATATTTCATTTCCTGTTTGTTTAAAGCTTGATGAAATGTCAATTGGACCAATTTTGGTTAATTTGCAGGTGTGAAAGTGGACCTGGTGTTAGCCTGGCTAATGCTTATAAGTGATAATACCCTATACCCGAAGATGATTTCATAGATTAGCGGTAAAAGTTGCTAAATTTTCCAAAAAACCTTGAGGTCTAAGTTACTTAGAACACTTTCTAAGGCTGCATTCCGCCATGTTGGATCCACAATTACCAACAAATTCGTCATAATTTTGCTGCACCCTCCCCTGCTCTGTGATTGGCTGCCTAGATGAGGGGAAAATTTGGTTCCTTGATGTCTAAAACCAAATTTTATTGCCTGGTGTGGACCAAATAATCCAACCAGTGGTGTGAAAGCGTCCTAAGTCAGCAGCTCTGCTCCTGGAATCTAAATAGAACGCAGCAATGGAGCCTTTTCCTGGCAGATATTTTCACTTGTCAAAGCAGGAAAAAGCTCAGGTGGAATCAATAAGATTAATGAGGGCTGCTTTCCACAGGTAAGCCAGTTCCAGGCCTCTAGTGTTATGCATGCCCACTCGCTGATATGGATTATTGGGCCATAATGGAACGGAGCTATCGTTAATTAAATGTTATCATTTACAACTAGTGTTCCTGCCTTGACAAGTTAAAATGTCGTTCGCGAAAAAGGCTCCGTTATTAAATTTGATTAACGTGTGCTTTGGTGCAATGGCTTGAAAATATTTCTCATTAAAGGCCTTTTGAATTCCAGTCAACTTCCTCCGTGTCATGAAACCTTCACAGTCACTTGTTTGTATTCTGCAGCCAGCTTCCTAAACTTCACAGGTAAACCTCGTCTAAACTTCGGAAACTGTCTTAACCCTTTTATTGCCACAATTTCTTTATCTTCATTTTTCTTAAAAAGCTCTTAGGTGTGAAAAAGGGGGCTTTTATTTTGAAGGATACAACTGAACTCTATGGTAAGTTAACTTTAATTATTTTTTTCATTTTTTCCCCAATATGGTAAAATGAATTTGTCTGTTTTTTACAGATAGTTGTGAAAAAGTGGCTTTTATTTTGAAGGGTATACAACTTACCAGTGCCTCTTGAACTCACTATCTAGGGAAGAGAATCTTTATTTTACTTATTATACATTTAATTCAATAACATGTTATGTTTTTTCTAATATGCTAATATAGTAGACAACCTAATGGAGTCCCATTGACTTACATAGCATGATTTACAGCTCTTTCTTATATTTATAGGGTTAATAATGTTATACTGAGTCACTTTGGACTGAATTTTGTGAAGCACTTTGATATTGGGCTATATAAATAAATAAAATTAAGTATTTAAGATGAAATAAACTTGATGCTGATTGTATGACATTTAGTTTTGTCTCTAACGTCCTTGACTGATTGATAAAATCTTTGAAAACATGTTTTTTTTTGTTTTTTTAATGGCTTAACACTGGATGTTTGAGTGATTGAGGATGACTCACCTTGTTTTGCCTGATGTCAGTAATTTGCAAAACTGAAAGAGGATTACCATTCTGTAGCAGACGAACATCCTCTGAGTCATAATTTACAGGACAAAGTGAGAGACCGCTGTCATCATTGTGTGTTTGTGTGTGTTTATATGTGTGTGTGTGTGTGTGTGTGAAAAGACTCTCCTCAAATGCATAAATCCTCTAGCGTGTGTGTATTTTCAATCCAGGCCAACTGGCATAAGCCTGTTTATTTATAAGCTATGAGGTTGAAACTTGTTAAGTTGTGTCTGAGATGAACCAGTAGAAAGACCCTGTTAACCCTCATCACATGAAATATTACAGATTATATATATAATTATACGTTTTTTAGGATAGTCTCATGCTATGTAAGTCAATGGGACTACATTAGGTTTTATACACTAGCAATATATTTGCATATTTTACTCATCATGAATAGCAGCAAAAAAGGTCAAAACTGAATTTAAATGTAAAAAGAATTAAAGTTTACTCACGTCAGAGTTCATTTTTTATTTTCTGAAAATATTCTGAATCAAATCGGTCAAATGTCAAATGTCCATGAGCAAACAGGATATCCTGGTCATGTGACCTCATCCTTCAAAAATAAAAGCACCCTTTTCACAGCTTACTGTAAAATCATAGATTTTATATCACAGCTTTTTAGAAAAATGAAGATAAAGTATTTTTAGCATGTTAGCATTTAGCATTTTTAGCATGTTGTAAAATAAACTTATAATATCAAAATTCAATTAAATATCATTAAATTTTACTTACCATAGATAGTGAGTTAAATTTTTCATTTGGTGAAATTTTTTCTTGTCCCAGAGCAAAAGAGACTGGTAACAGGATATCCTGGTCACGTGACCTCAAAAATTGTATGTCCTTCAAAATAAAACTCCCCCTTTCACAGTTTTTAGAAAAATGAAGATAAATGCAATAGAGGGTTAATTGAGCTTAGCTTTGAGCCCCAATAAAATGTGAACAGATGAGTTATATGAGTTGTCACAGGCTGTAAACAGGTTTATTTCTGCTGTAATATTAAGCATTTTCACATTTATTTTAATTTGGACTATTATATACATGATATCCTGGTCATGCGACCTCACGAATTGAATGTCCTTCAAAATAAAAGCGCAATTTTCTATCACAGCTTTTTAGAAAGATGAAGATAAAGTAATTGTATGGCAACACTATGTGTTAGATGGTTAAGAATAGTCTGATTCTTTATCTCCTTATATTTTTGGTTGTTAAATACAGTGTTTTTCTCCTTTATCTCTTGTATAGAGGTTTTTAACGTGACCTGTGCTGGGATGCAGCAGACGCTCAGCAGGGACTCGGAGCCACAAGAGTATTATAAGTTTTATATGGAAAACAGTGAGGACCCCCTACTCGAGAACAATCGCAAAGTTGAAACAAACACTCATGCACACTCGGTCTCTGCGGAGTCGGTATTCATCCATCACAGCCTCCACACGTCCTGCTGAGATCTCTGACCAGCTCTACCAGGGCTTTCAATTCCACTCGCCAAGCAGAGGAGTCGTGGTGAGAGAGCAGACACTGCTGAAATAAGAAATGAGAAAACACACACACACACACACACACACATACGCTGTACCTGAAAACAGAAGTGGAAAATTCAGGCTTTAAATCTGAACACACTGCAAAAAACTGAAATGTTCACAAGTGAAAATATGGCAGATAATCTTTTATTTTAAGAAAATGTTAGTCTTGTTTTTGTAAAACAAGGCCAAATTCACCCAAATCAGGAAAAAAAAATTATCTGCCACTTCAATAAGATGGGGTGGCATCAGGTAAATGGGGCCACTTTTTGGTAAATCGCTTAGGACAATAACACAAAACCAAATATGCCTTTTCCATGTGTGTTTATTATTAACAATGACTGTTTCTGATCAATTATGTGATAAAATATAATTATTTAGGTCCTATGTATCTTGAAACATCCGCTATGCCACTTGTTTTAGCATGAATGGTTTCAGGTAAAAGGGGCCATCTCATCAAGTAAAATGGGCCAGTCAAAAAACAAAGGGAAATTCTAATTAATTCATAATCAGTTTTAATATTGAAACACAATTGCTTAGAACCAGATAACTTTTAAAATGAATCAAACATATTGCTGCTATTAAAACAAGAACAGATCACACACGCTAACACACCTATGTATACAAGCTAAGCTAACGCTACACAAAGCTAGCACCCAGTCATATGGAACAAGCTAAGTTACACAAACACAGTAAAAGTAGTGACTACTTTGAGTTGAATCAACATACTGTCCATGTTTTAGTTGAACTAAATGTCATACACGTGTTTGTGGCCCATTTTAGCTGAAACCATGTGGCCCATTTTATCTTTTGGGGTTAAGGTAAATGGGGCCACCAAGATAAACATCACTGTTAATATATCAAACTAACAGCATTATTTCTGATGGATGTCATTAAGACAGATGTCATGTGTATGGATTTATTGTTAGATTTATCATACCAGGCTACTTACCATGAACATTTCTGGTTCAGTCTAGATTTGAAGTATTGTCTCAATCACCATAGAAATCATAAACTAATCAAATCACCTGTTACTAGTCAACCACAGTTATATCAACAGAATCAGAAGCAGAAAAACTATATTTTCACGTGTTAAGTTTACTATTCTAGAACCAAAGTGACTTTTAAGTATCATATGTGGATTTCACTTCAAAATTACACTTTACATGATCAATGTTCATACTTCCTATTAGTGTAAAATGACATAATTCTACTTAATTTCCTTGCATACCACTTGATTGACATCCATTAGCCACTTTACCCTGGAGTTAAAGTACCCGACTCGTGGTGTTCTGGCATCTGGATGGGTAAAGGGAGGAGGTAGAGAATTTGCTGCTGTAATGTTTCTACTATGTCCCCGACATGCTCTTCTTTTCCCCTAGAGACTAAAAGAGGCATGTATTGCACTGGGAGACAGATGGTTTGAAGCAGATTTCTTCTGGTGCCAGCAGGGAGACAGAGGGAGGTAGTGGGAAATGAATGGAAAAAAGTGGGAGGGCAGACAAGAAGAGATTATTTCTCTGAATCTAGAGCTTGCTGTTGGAAATCCTCTGATTTAAAAAACACATATTACGTAATTCTTAAGTAGAGTTTTTTTTGGGATAGGATGAACAATCATGAACCTCATGGCATTGAGATAATAGATTAACCTTCTATTGCATAGTGTTGCAATATGGGAACAATTACTTTATATTTATTTTTCTAAAAAGCTGTGATAGAAAATCTGTGTTTTTACAGCTAGGTGTCAAAAAGGGGGCTTTTATTTTGAAGGACATACCGTTTAGGAGGCCATATGACCAGGATATCCCTATTGCTCATGGACATTTAACATGTGAGCATCACTGTCTCTTTTTTTTAATATATATTTATTATTTATCATGTCTAAGCAATATTTCATGCAATAGAGAGTTAATATCATCTGTTGTCATGGTGATTAGGTCTAATCAGATTCTTTTAGTATGCTGCTAATATCATGCAAATATTATGAGACGATTTATTTAAACACCTTGAAGTTTCCTATAAAAATAAATGTCATCCTAAGGAAGGTCAACGAATTCAGCTGAATACACTTGGAGTCCATGTGTAATATCTTATTGTTTTTCTTACTTTCCCTCCTTGTGAAGGTATTTCCAGCCGGCTGACCTCTCTGGCTGGGTTGACCTCTCCTCGCGGCTGATTTGTCAGAACAGCTGATAAATTAAACAATCTCAGAGAAACATCTCTGTTATTTTATGTCTCTGCAAACCAATAATATCAGGATGTGGTGAGGAGTTTATCCCATGGGCTTCTTAATCAAATAAGCGTCAACACGTTTTTTACCATCATATTTAATGCAATAGAGGGTTAAAAATGATCAAAAGTAAGCTTCTTCTTACCCCATTATTATTAGCATTAATAATAACCCAATTTCCTTTTAAATCCATTCTCATTGGACACTTCCTGAGCACATGATTGATGTTTCAGTTCCACTCCAGAAGCCTTCACCAACACAGCTATTATAAAAATAAACACATAGAAATTGATGTCCTGGAACGGAACTTTGTGCCAAATCCATCTGCAAAATGTAGATGTCGAACTCCAACAAGAATGTTTGAACTGCCGTCAACTCTGGCAGCTCAGCTGGGTTATTACCTACGTACACATTTGGATAATCAGTTCAGTAAAAGCTACAGTATGTGGCACACTATGATCTTTCTGCTGAGGCACTTCATTAACCTCCAACAAAGTGGCCCGGACATGAATTTCCATGTGGAGGTATATAATTGGCTGTAAGGAACCGTGGCTTTGATCCTTCCTGGCAATAATATCCAAACTTATACTGGCCATCAATAACAGTAATTCCGAGTGAAAGGCGGTAACTGTTGCCAAATTGAAAAAGTGCCGTATCTAAAAAGCCACGAGTGACCACTAACGGGCTCCTGATTCATTTTCGAGCGACACAGCAGGTTGTTTCGGCCTCCAGAGTCACTTAATCATCCCCTCGTTTTCCTGCATAATGAAATGACATTTTTCTGCCGCTGCTCCCGTCCCGAGCGCCGGGTTAAATGGCACCCGGAATTATTTCCACATTCAACACTTTTTTAATTGAGCTGCCATGTGCCCCCGGAGAGCGTTTTCTCCTGTTTGCTGCTCCTCCTGGTCATCTATCTGTATTCTGAAGACATCCCCAGGTTCATGGAGCTTTCAGTGGAGAGGCTAAACGTTGGGCTGTGATCTGATCCGCCCACTCTAACAGGGTTAATTGAATCTGTAATCTATTTACACTTTGCCCTCAATTACTGACTTAATAAAATGCTGAATCCTTCAATCCTGGAAATGCTGAGTCACGGCTGGAAGTAGCAGGAAGCTACAACACTAACTGCATCCAAGGCCACGGCTACTGATGTATAAGAAAATAGCAGAAATTAGCTGCACTTTAAAGGGCCAGTGCTCCCAAAATCAAAATCAATCATCATCATAGACAGGAGGGACAATAAACAGTAAATTATCAGAGCATATGAGGAGACTACCTTTGCAACTTGCCTTAGAATTTTCAAATGTAAAAACTATTAAATCTTGCTGTTGCTATGGTAACCTACATCGTTAGAGCTCGTTAACGATCATTATGTCTGATGTTAACCAGCAGACTGGTAAAAAAAGAGGCTGATTCTGGATTAATGTTGAACTAGTGGTGTTATAAATGACTTACTGGCTTCTACGTGTTAGTTTGATTGTTTTTTCTTTCACTTAGCTATTAGCTGTTAGCCACTGGCTAGTTTCTTTGCTTTTCTCAAGGTTGGTAGCCATAAAAGTTGAACAAAGGACAAGCTTTTATAAGGCTTTCTATATAATATCTTGGCTTATAGCTTATTATTATTATTCTTGTTGTGATGTAGATATATGAAGTCCTAATCTAATCATTGTTCAACACATTTGAATGAATTGTCAACGCTGTACAACGTTTTTTCTGGTGTTTTTACGTTGTCATGATGGAATAAACTTCATTTATTCCTTCACATGACAGTGAACTACATTTATTCCAGGGAGGTTATTAGTGAAGTGGGTCTGCAGGCGGCCTTGAAGCTGCAGAGGAAGAGCAGCTCGCTGACAGAGAGGCAGAAGGGGCTTGGCAGCCTATGTCAGGGCAGCAAATAAATGTTTGAATGGGAGAGTGGGCCCAAAGAAAGGAAGCGTGTGCAGGCAGACAGCCTGACACCACCCAGATAATGGAGCTGCCAGAGCCTCTCCCCCGTTACATCTCACCTCAGCAACACACAATCACAGGAGAACACATGCATTCACACATGCAGACACACTCCCCTTACACCCATATACACACATTTCACATACGTACATGCACTACCAGGATCCTGTATTGAGCTCTTTTAAGAAATTGACGCCTGAGTGCGAGGTAGAAGGAGGGGAAGCGTGAGGAGGGCTGGACGGGTGAAAGTAGAGGACACTTCATCGATTGGAGGCCGAGGCGAGGCTGGAAAAAACGCCGCTACCTTCTCAATGTGCTGGTAATCTCCCCTGTCAGCCCCTTAGAAACAGGCTGTAATCTGATAAATTGCGGGGCTGAGATGAGGTGAAAATAAGCCTGACATGGCGTGGGCCTCCCATCCTCTGACACCAATCATCTGATTCCACTTTCACAGCACTTTAAATATCCCTTTCTCCTCCCGCTAAGAGACACACTAACTGTTCGTGTTGTCAGCAAAAGAGTTGGATTAACAAGTAAGAGGCAGTTGTTATCGGTATTTCTGTGTTATGCAGCAGTTTTACCATTAACCTCTTAAGAAATTACTCCTTTTTTCAGTCTTGTTTGCAAAAAATGGTACGTCCAGGTTGAAGTAGCACCAATAAGAAAGGCTCGATAAATCCGTCTCATCCACAGCCAATGGAGTCAAACGTCCACACTGGCGGCCATCTTGCCACACCCATAACAATGTATTTAATGGTTAATGTTTTTTTAAATCTTTGGTTTGTTATAAATGTAATTATGATACTGTGAATGAACACTACCGTTCAAATTTGATTGTATGATTTGTATTTGAAATAATTTTTCCTTCCAACTTTGTTTTCTATCTTCTCTAAGCAGCTAAACTGTTTCCAGCTGTGCTAACATGTTAGCATCAAGGGTTTTCTAATCATCCATTAACCTTCTGATGCAATGAGCAAACACATTGATCCATTAGAACACTGGAGTGATAGTTGCTGGAAATGGGCCTCTATACACCAAAAACCAGACATTTGCAGCTAGAATAGTCATTTACCACATTAGTGATGTATAGAGTTTATTTCTGATTAGTTTAAAATTATCTTCATTGAAAAAAAAAAACAAAACCAACCAAACTGTGTGTAAATCTGTCAGGTTTTCAGTGAGATATTTGAGTTTGTTCAGATCACTCAATTTTCAGGTCAGACTGTTTGCCTGTGGCAAGATGGCCGCCGGGTAAGGATGTTTGAGTCTGTGCTTTTATTTTGTAGGACAGTTTCCATATGTCACTGGTTATTGGATCAGATTTGGATGGGACATTTCCCTTGGGTACTGCTGTCCATCAAACTAAAGATGGTCCTCATTGGCTTTTAACCTGGCATGGTGTCAATTCATGTATAACAACTTCAAGACCATAGTTGTTGCATTGTTTGTGCATAGAAACCAACGAGTGAAGCGTAGTATTACCAGAGTTCCTTTAAGAGGTTTGAGTATGAATTTAGCTGCAGTGGTCATCTAAAGTCTAACGCAACAGATTGGACTGTGCACTTTGGAAATATTTGTTATTTCCAACAAAAATACTGAATTACGAGGCCAGATGCACGCTGGCATTTCTGTTTCCTTGCTGTAATTAGAGAAAAAATATTTGTTTGCCACTGAAGCATCTTGTTAGAAACAAAACTCGAACATATTCTCTCCCCAAGAGTGCCGATACCAAACTGCTAAATTTGGCATGTGCTTTCTTCTTCTGGCGTTATTTATCCTCTAATCTTTCACAGGGAAAGCACTGGCCAATATTTCGTTCTCTCCCCAAGTCTGCATAAAACCACACATGTACAATGCCGCCTACTTAATACGTGCACAGTAGAAGAACACTGCACGTACAATATTTGGTGTCTTATTATACTCTGCGACTGGATATCTGCTGACAATTTGTTTTAGGGTCTTTGTCCCAAAAGCGTCTTTTTTCAATAAGAAAAGAGCGTAGAGAAAAATCGCTGCACCAGCTTCTTTTTTTTTCAGAGCCCCCCACTGTCTTTTTTTTGTGCAGCCACTCAGAAAAACCTCTGAACTTATCAGAAAAGTGCTAGTGTCCTCGCTGTCACTTCTGGGACTCTGGTAACCAAGAAAATGGAGGAGAGTTTTTTTTTCTGCCCGTGTCTATCCTGAGCTTTATGATGTGACAGAAGCTATCCTAGCAGAGACAGAAATGCCAATTTGTGGGAGCAGATCGGAAGAAATTGTCAAAATATTGTTGTCATAGAAACAAAACCGCTTGTCTCTCACCGCACAAGCACTTCATTCCAGAGATCCCCAGCATCCTGCCAGCGCTTTTTTGCTGCCAGAGAAAAAAATGATATGTGGACACAAGCCTTTGACCATTCTATTTTGCAAACGATGCACTAAGCATGCACTACATGCTTTAAAAAATCAGGTTTAATTATCTAATGTCATTTATTCATTACCGTTGAACACCACAAACAAGACAGAATGCTTTTCAGCTTCAACTTCTGGATATATAGTGTTCAATATAACAGCAGTGTGTTTACGAGTAAAGCCAAAGTCCTTATAATATTTTTTATTTCGATGCATTGGGGACGCTGCATTTTATATCCTAAATCAAAATGTGACAGGTTTTTAATTATCTTACAGAAAATGAAGAAAAATGAAAAAAAAAAATAGCAGAGTCTGCATTTTTTCTTTACAAACTCAAATAATTACTGTATAAACTGAAGAATCTTCAGGATCTAGCATTCCCATGAATAATTAAAGTAATATTAGGTTGTATAACCATGGTTTCTGAGAACTGCTTCACATCAGTGTTGCATGGAGTCCACCAACTTTTGGAAACTAAGAACAGGTGTTTCAGCCTCACAAGTCCTCTGAATTTCTTAGTTTTGCCTCAGAAACAGCAGCATTTTTGATGTCAGCCCACAAGTTTTGGAGATTTTGGAGATGTTAATTTTGTTGGTCTGGAACCAAGATGCTGCTGGTTTACTGGTGTGTTTTGGGTTGTTGTCTTGTTGAAACTCACATTTCCTCTTCAGCATAAGGAAACATTAACCTCTTCAAGTATTTTGATATAGGCAAACTGATCCGTGGTCGGTGCAGTGTTGCCAATGCATCAACATGGTTTTTCTCACATTATTAAACACACTGCTATGATTTTGAACACAATAAATGCTTTAATCAATAAATGTTTTGCAGCTGTAACTCTTTGCACAGTTTAGGATGACAAACACTGAGTAAACACAGTGGAACATCAGTACTGATAACAATTCACACCAGGTGCCAACTGTGATGACTTTGCAGGCAGAGGTGCTGGAACACTGATCCGTGGGATCAACATTTGCAAGTCATAAACAATGTTTTCAGACTGTATGATAGATTAATGTGAGCCACTGGGTGTACTTGAGAATCTTCACTTTCTGTAAAAAATAACTGGCAGTGGTGTTGGAGAGAGAGAGAGAAACCTGGCAGACAGGAAAAAAAGAAGAAACTGGTTTGATAAAGAACCAAACTCCATGAAATAAGTCCGTGAAATACTATTAATTTTAAATCGTGTGCCTGCTGCCTAGAAAATGTAGGATCGTTGCACCACTGCGACCTCTCTGATGACTTGATTTTTATAGTTTGCCGTCCAAATCTCTCTTATATCTTCTACTAGATTTTAAATTAAAAACTTCTGTTTTTAAGGTGAATGGAAACAGGGAACTGGCTGTAGACCTAAAAAGTTAGTGAGGATTTTTCTGTTAGTGTCGTTTGTTTAATTAAACAAGACAAACTATCACACTCACTCACTCACAGGACACTGGCGTCTTCACTTCTATAGCTTTTCTACCTAGGTTGGCAATATACTTAGAATCTGTGGTTGGGCTCAGAGTTAATAACGTGACACCAGATCACAGGGTTCAGTCAGTCAGTAAATTAGAAAGGAAGGGAGGGAAGTGTGTTGGAAACCTTAGAGCTTGTTAATTCAGAAATGTCAGGAGAATTCGATGTCTTGAGTGAAATCATTTCTAGACAATTGATTTAGGACATTGGGAACCACCAGTCCGGTGCATGTGGTTTCCACTGTGACATGTTCCCCACCATCTGAAGGAAGTGTTGTGAGCAACATCTAATTAACTCCTCACCGAAAGAGACCTGGGAGTCTTGGTTCTATCCATAACCTGACAGACACTTTGCTTTAAGATTGTTTACTTTAGCTCCGGTCCTCAAGAGAAGAGGTCGGTCTGACTAAAGAGAGCAGCAAACTGAAGATCCTTCACAGTTCTTGTGATCAACAGATTAAGGCTACATTAAGACTGCAGCCTGTAGTGCTCCAAATCTGATATTCTCGACAATAATCTGATTTTTGCGACCCACGCCACTTGGATATGTGCTCCTAAAACATACATGACATACGACTTCAGTCTGAACGGGCAGGACATGTTCATCCGACCTACAAAAACCTACAAAACCAGTTAGAAACGTCAATAAAGTAAGACGATAATATGGAGAGTAGTCATTGGAGGAAAAGCAAGGTTTCTGCTCCTTAAAGCAAATATGTTGTACATGTTCTGCCTTTGGTAGGACAGCAACTTTAATATCACCAGAAACTCACCGCTAGCACCCATGTTTACTTCTGTAAACATTGATTTGCATTTTTTGGGGTGTTTAAAGTTCACACTAGAGATCCCATTAAAGTCACATTTAATTGGAAACGATATCGCAAAAAAGTCGTATTTCACAAAAAGATGGAAAAAAGTCAGAATGTAGCCTAAGATTTAGCGGCGTATAAATCAATCAAAAGAAGAACTCTTTATTTATCACCTTCCATTGTACCTCTTTTTTAAAATTATCTTTTTATTTGGAAAGGCATCACATACTTTGTGTGATTTTGTCCATTTTGTCCTTCTAGACTTTTCTTTTTCAGACTAATACGTGTTTCAACAGGTACTCAGTCCATTTAGTCCAGATCTTACAGAACTTTTCTTTATCAACTTTGACATTGCCTATAGATGTTGTCAGAAACTACATAAAGTAGCTTTGCTCAATCAACATCAGGTAATTCAATGTGTATTGAGATTAATATCAATTGTATAATGTAACAATCAGAGAATTTTAAATCTTTAACCCTAAGACAACACCATCTAAGATTTCTAATGGTGGTTTTTAATTTATCAAATGTCCCAATTCACTATCTGTGAAGATTGTCCATCGTCTATGTTGATAGACCTAGATAGTGTCTAGATAGTTAATGTTGGTTTTCAACATGTCTGAGTACCTGAGAAACTCAGGAGAATTAACACCACATCCCTGTTTTTCAATCGCAGCAACACACTACTTTCTACTAGAAAGACTGCATCCAAACACAAGAAAAGCAATATAAAGCAATCCAATGCAATAATAGTAATACATAATGCATAATGCAATACAAGTCTCATAGTGGATATCAATGATGAAAACATTCATGATCTTTTACAGCTTGAAAATGTGATACAATAAATGGACTGAGTTTGTAAAGTAACTTTTAAATCAAAGTACTCTACACTAAAAGTCTAATTACCCATTCACACGTTGAACATATCTTGTATTTTGCCCAAGGACGTGTCAACGTACGACTGGAGATGCTGAAAATAGAACAGCTCATCTTCCAATGGTGGACCGATGCTCTACCTCTGAGCTACAGCCGCCCCCATGTTGCAGAGCAAAATTTGGCATGGTCCATCAAGACTAGCAATCTCTGGTGGATTGTAACAATTGAAATGTGAGTTGGAATGGTTAGGAATGCTCCATCTGGAGGAAATGAATGATTGTAGTCATGTTACCTAACAAATCTAGATAAGGAAAGAATGCTGAACATCTGAACCTTCAATAGTTGCAGTAGAGTTTTCAGCCATTTGAAAACCAACAAACCTACGTTTTAACTTTAACTTTTCTATTTATCAGGAGGAATAGCTCAACAGTTTCAGGTGTTTTCCTGATGGGCTTAACCTTGGTTGGAATCCTTCTTCGGGAACTGATTTAATGCTTTACTGTGCCTCTTCTCAGAAACACAAATAGGAGCACAAGCATATCCCTATCTAGCTCTAGAATTAGCTCAATGCCTTGACTCTTAGACCTGAATCTGTGAGCTGGTGGTTCAACTCCTCCTGCAGATCTAAAGCTGCAAGAACCTTTGGAGGTTTCCAATCTCAGTCATGCTATTGTTGGATGCTCTATCCACAGTTAGAACTTTTAAAATCAAAAAACTTACATCAACATGTCTCATATCTCAAAGCTTTTTGCTGACTATAATGTTTAATGGTTCTTACTTTAGTGATTACCAAATGAAATAGGAGGACAAACACACAGTTGGTGGTCAGGAGGAGTAGCTCAACAGGTTAAGGTGTTTCCACATGGTTCTCCTGAATGGTTAGATCTTGGTTCGATTCCTTGTTCAGCAACTGACTAAGCTCTTTAATGTGCTTCTTCTTAACGGAAACACAAATGGGAGAATGAGCACATGCATGCTCAAATACTAAGTTAGCTCAATAGGTTCAGCTCCTACAAAGATCAAATCAGAACCTGTGAGATGTTGGTTCAACTCCTCCTGTAGATGTAGAAGAATGTTTTGAGTCTTCCATTCTCACTCATACATCCAACATCCAAAGTGAAGATGATAAATGCACCTGTAGAACATGTCTCAGTGTGAAGGTGACTGGTGGCGCAGAGGGTAGTAGTTCGCGACTGTAAGGCGTCACCTACGCAGCGTCTGGTTCGAAACCCGCACCTGGCCCTGGAATCTGGATCATTAAACATAGGAACCTGTGGAAGCAGGTATGGGGGGGGCCGTGTCCCCCCCGAAGTTTCAACTGCATGGAAGCTGAGGGTTATGGGAGGATGAGTGACCAACGGCTGACAGTTTGGTGATGTAGATGAAAGTCTTTATGAATGTTGGAAGTGTTTTGCCAAGTAGCTTAACTTTTTAGCATTGACCACTATTAATTAGCTAACTTGTTAAGCTAGTAGGCAAAACACTTCCAACATTCTTAAAGACTTCCATCTACATCATCACTAAACTGTCAGCCGTTGGTCACTCGTCCTTCCATAACCCTCAGCTTCTACGCATTTGAAACTTCGGGGGGGACACGGCCCCCCCCATACCTGCTTCCACAGGTTCCTATGTTTAATGATCCAGATTCCAGGGCCAGGTGCGGGTTTCGAACCAGACGCTGCGTAGGTGACGCCTTACGGTCGCGAACTACTACCCTCTGCGCCACCAGTCACCTTCACACTGAGACATGTTCTACAGGTGCATTTATCATCTTCACTTTGGATGTTGGACGTTTTAAATTCAGTGAGAATGGAACCCTAAAAATGTTCTTCTACAGGAGGAGTTGAACCAACATTTCACAGGTTCCAGTCTGATTTTCAACCTATTGAGCTAACTTCACACATCTACACGAAGATGCTCGTTCTCCTACGTGTTTCCTCTAAGAAGAAGCGCATTAAAGAGTTTAATCAGTTACTGAACAAGGATTCGAATCAACATCAAATCATTCAGGACAACCACCTGCAAACACCTTAATGTGTTGAGCTAATCTTCCAGACGAACGTTGCTGTGTTTGTCCTCCTATTTAATTTGGTAGACACTAAAGTGAGACCCATTAAACATTAAAGACAGCATGGATCAAAGCTTTGAGATATGAGACATGTTGATGTAAGTTTCTTAGAGCTTTTCACTCTTTATGATTGGGTTTTTTATTTTTAAACAATAACTCGACAGGTTTAGTTGTTCGTCCTGATAGACTAGGGTTTCGAACCAGACGCTGCGTCGCTGACACCTTACAGTCGCAAACTACTACCCACTTTAGCGTTTACCAAATGAAGTAGGAGGACAAACACACAACTGGAGCTCAGCAGGGTTAGCTCGACAGGTTAAGGTGTTTGCAGCTGGTTGTCCTTAGCCGTTAGCTCTTGGTTCGAATCCTTGTTCAGCCGCTGATTAAACTCTTTAATGTGCATCTTCTTAGATGAAACACAAGTAGGAGAACGAGCACAACTGTACAAACTCAAAATTAGCTCAATAGGTTGTGCTCCTGCAAAAATTGAACCTGTGAGATCTTGGTTCAACTCCTCCTGTAGATGTAAAGGTAGAAAAACCTTTTGAGATTCAATTTAAAACGTCCAAGGTCCAAAGTGAAGATGATAAATGCACCTGTAGAACATGTCTCAGTGTGAAGGTGACTGGTGGCGCAGAGGGTAGTAGTTCGCGACCGTAAGGCGTCACCTACGCAGCGTCTGGTTCGAAACCCGCACCTGGCCCTGGAATCTGGATCATTAAACATAGGAACCTGTGGAAGCAGGTATGGGGGGGGCCGTGTCCCCCCCGAAGTTTCGAATGCATGGAAGCTGAGGGTTATGGGAGGATGAGTGAACAATGGCTGACAGTTTGGTGATGTAGATGAAAGTCTTTATGAATGTTGGAAGTGTTTTGCCAACTAGCTTAACTTTTTAGCATTGACTACACATAATTGGCTGCCTTGTTAAGCTAGTAGGCAAAACACTTCCAACATTCTTAAAGACTTCCATCTACATCATCACTAAACTGTCAGCCGTTGGTCACTCGCCCTTCCATAACCCTCAGCTTCTACGCATTTGAAACTTCGGGGGGGACACGGCCCCCCCCATACCTGCTTCCACAGGTTCCTATGTTTAATGATCCAGATTCCAGGGCCAGGTGCGGGTTTCGAACCAGACGCTGCGTAGGTGACGCCTTACGGTCGCGAACTACTACCCTCTGCGCCACCAGTCACCTTCACACTGAGACATGTTCTACAGGTGCATTTACCATCTTCACTTTGGATGTTGGACGTTTTAAATTCAGTGAGAATGGAACCCTAAAAATGTTCTTCTACAGGAGGAGTTGAACCAACATTTCACAGGTTCCAGTCTGATTTTCAACCTATTGAGCTAACTTCACACATCTACACGCAGCTCCTCGTTCTCCTACTTGTGTTTCCTCTAAGAAGAAGCACATTAAAGAGTTTAATCAGTTACTGAACAAGGATTTGAACCAACATCCAGTCATTCAGGACAACCACCTGCAAACACCTTAACGTGTTGAGCTAATTTTCCAGACAAGCGTTGCTGTGTTTGTCCTCCTATTTAATTTTGTAGACACTAAAGTAAGACCCATTAAACATTAAAGACAGCATGGATCAAAGCTTTGAGATATGAGACATGTTGATGTAAGTTTCTTAGAGCTTTTCACTCTTTATGATTGGGTTTTTTATTTTTAAACAATAACTCAACAGGTTTAGTTGGTCGTCCTGATAGACTAGGGTTTCGAACCAGACGCTGCGTCGCTGACACCTTACAGTCGCAAACTACTACCCACTTTAGCGTTTACCAAATGAAATAGGAGGACAAACACTTAACTGGAGGTCAGCAGGGTTAGCTCGACAGGTTAAGGTGTTTGCAGCTGCTTGTCCTTAGCCGTTAGATCTTGGTTCGAATCCTTGTTCAGCCGCTGATTAAACTCTTTAATGTGCATCTTCTTAAATGAAACACAAGTAGGAGAACGAGCACAACTGTACAAACTAAAAATTAGCTCAATAGGTTGTGCTCCTGCAAAGATTGAACCTGTGAGATGTTGGTTCAACTCCTCCTGTAGCTGTAAAGGTAGAAAAACCTTTTGAGATTCAATTTAAAACGTCCAAGGTCCAAAGTGAAGATGATAAATGCACCTGGAGAACATGTCTCAGTGTGAAGGTGACTGGTGGCGCAGAGGGTAGTAGTTCGCGACCGTAAGGCGTCACCTACGCAGCGTCTGGTTCGAAACCCGCACCTGGTCCTGGAATCTGGATCATTAAACATAGGAACCTGTGGAAGCAGGTATGGGGGGGGCCGTGTCCCCCCCGAAGTTTCAACTGCATAGAAGCTGAGGGTTATGGAAGAGCGAGTGACCAACGGCTGACAGTTTAGTGATGACGTAGATGGAAGTCTTTAAGAACGTTGGAAGTGTTTTGCCTACTAGCTCAACAAGCTTGCTAATTAACAGTAGTCAATGCTGAAAGGTTAAGCTAGTTGGCAAAACACTTCCAACATTCTTAAACGCATTCATCTAGATCATCACTAAACTGTCAGCCGTTGGTCACTCGTCCTTCCATAACCCTCAGCTTCTATGCAGTTGAAACTTCGGGGGGGACACGGCCCCCCCCATACCTGCTTCCACAGGTTCCTATGTTGAATGATCCAGATTCCAGGGCCAGGTGCGGGTTTCGAACCAGACGCTGCGTAGGTGACGCCTTACGGTCGCGAACTACTACCCTCTGCGCCACCAGTCACCTTCACGCTGAGACATGTCCTACAGGTGCATTTATCATCTTCACTTTGGATGTTGGACGTTTGAGTGAGAATGGAAGACTCAAAACATTCTTCTACGTCTACAGGAGGAGTTGAACCAACATCTCACAGGTTCTGATTTGATCTTTGTAGGAGCTCAACCTATTGAGCTAACTTAGTATTCAAGCAGGCATGTGCTCGTTCTCTTATTTGTGTTTTCGTTAAGAAGAAGCACAT
The DNA here is from genome assembly GCA_030544235.1 of Lepturacanthus savala. Classification (NCBI taxonomy): domain Eukaryota; kingdom Metazoa; phylum Chordata; class Actinopteri; order Scombriformes; family Trichiuridae; genus Lepturacanthus; species Lepturacanthus savala. Next base: position 2,153,085 of record CM060484.1, read on the forward strand.
TAAAGAGTTTAATCAGTTGCGGAACAAGGAATCGAACCAACACCGAATCGTTCCGGACAAGCACTTAAAACCTGTGGAGCTAATCCTCCTGACTGCTAACCATGTCATTTGTCCTTCTATTTCATTTGGTAAACACTAAACTAAGAACCATGAAACATTAAAGTCAAAGGAAGGATCAAAGCTTCGAAATATGAGACATGTTGATGTAAGTTTCTTAGAGCTTTTCACTCTTTATGTTTTTTTTAATTTAAAAGTTCTAAGTGAGGATTGAACCTCCAACTATAGCATGATGAGCATGATGAACATATAGCAACCTGAGCTATGAGGCAGACAGGGTGAACCCAGTTTCTTAGTTTACTATATTAGCATAAGTATGTATGTATGTGACAATGATGACTCACTTAGAAATGCCCTTGTTTTTGAAAGAGAAGCAGAGTTTTTTCCAATGAAGATAACTTTAAACTAATCAGAAATACACTATACATTGCTAACGTGGTGAATGACTATTCTAGCTGCAAATGCCTGTGATTTTTGGTGCATCAATATCTACATATAACACAAAATTGTCTGGATGACCTCAAACTTTTGAACCGTAGTGTAAATATATAATTGCAATCACACTTTTTGTACTGGAAATCAAAGCCTGGGGAAATCAACATTTTTCTTTACACAGCATCTATTCAGTCCCATATGTAAACGTTATCAGCTGCTTCCCATCAAGCACTTGACACTCGTAAACAGACACTTGTGTATGCTTCTCCAGATCTGGGCATGTAATTGGATTGGGGCTCTCCAACCATGTCCATAATTTCAGATGGGGTCCATGATGTCAGGTGCTATCATAACCCTTAAATCCTTCAGAGTTCTTTGTCTCTTTTTGGGGCAGGGGCTACACTACTGTTCAAAATATGGGTTAACTGACAATGTTGTGTTTTCCATGAACAGTCACACTTTTATTTATCAAAATGAGTTGTAAACTGGATAGAAAATATAGTCAAGACATTGACATGGTCAGATATTCAACCTGCTCACATGCTAACATGATAGCATCAAGGGTTTTCTAATCATCCATTAGCCTTCTTATCCATTAGAACACTGGAGTGATAGTTGCTGGAAATGGGCCTCTATACACCTATGTAGATATTGATGCACCAAAAACCAGACATTTGCAGCTAGAATAGTCATTTACCACCATTAGTAATGTGTAGAGTGTATTTCTGATTAGTTTAAAGTTACCTTCATTGAATAAAACAGTGCTTTTCCTTCAAAAATAAGGACATTTCTTAGTGAAACCAAACTTTTGAATGGTAGTGTACATGTGCATGTGTTGCTGTTTCTATCGATGAGCGTCTACATTGACTTCCTCCCCCTCGTTTCCAGACTTTTGCCTTTTTTGGGCTTCTCTTCCTGACTTGAATCCGAGCCAGAAACCCAGCGGTTTCCGCCCTGTGCTGATCTCTGGCTCTGACTCGATGCCAATGCAGCCGCTCGAGGAACCAGAAATCCTCATCTGCCTGTCTTTTCTCTAAACCTCCCTTATCTGTGCAGTTGTTAGTCCACGGTTTTGGATAGAAATGAAATCCTGTCATTTTCGCTATCCTCAACACTCCCACTGCTCACTTTGCTTCTTAAAGGCCACGTGAAATGGAAGTTAGAGCATCTCTTTGTGACATTTTCCAGTGAAATGAATTATTTGAGGTTTCAGCAGTTACAGGAGGTAAAACCAGTGTTCTGGCATGTGTTTTTTTATTTCTTTTTAAATCTTTTAAAGAAATATCTGGTACCAAGTTTTGTCAAGATGATTATCAAGTTGTTTGGATGAATTTTGGAAACAGCCATAATTGCAGGATGAGACATTTGAACACTTTTCACAGGAAGACCAAAAAAATATATCAATATATTCTTTTGACGTGTATTTGGCATAGACAAATAGATAGAAGAGTCATTAATAGACTCAAACTGGGGAAAATGTATTTTCCATTTCACGGGGCCTTTAATGACTGATTTTGAACTGGCACCTTAACAATTTTTTAATGGCGTTAACAGCTTTTCTGGGATGGTTGGTTAAATTTCTGGCGTTTTGCCCAAACCATTCATCACTCACTATAATATCCTGAGAAGGACACTCTTTATTTTTCATCATTTCCACTCTTTGTAGCACGGTTTCCAGCAAAAAGAAATATGAAACTTACCTTAGCTCCAGGATTCCTCAATTCAAACACTGCAGCCTCACATCCCTGATACTTGAAGGATGTTCCTCTCCACACCTGCACACACACTCTTATGTATTTTCAAATCCCCGGCTGGATTTCCTTTATCGGGGTCAGCCGCCACCTCTGCCATTTTGCAGCTTACATCCCTGCTATTAGACCATTTTGCACAGAAGCACCATGAATGGCCACCCATAACACCATGTTCTCAGACTCCCTGCTATTTCTGCAGGCATTTGAGGTAAAAACACAGTGTTCTAGTGTGATTTTGTCTCTGATGGGCAGTTAACAGCATTTACAACAGCATCATTTTGCTTTAAATTAGGGATTTTACAGTCCTTTGGTGTATTTGGGGGGGTTTAGTGTCTTTTTGGTGAATTATTGTTCTTGTGGAACCTTTGCTGTAAGTGCCTTGTTACCATCTATCACTCATTGATTTATTACAGGAGACAGTTCTTTTTATTTCCGCTGCTGGAATACTTTCTCACTATATTTTTTTATCATGAGAATAGAACTCTGGTCCATATCTGACCCACTCAGGTGACGTTTTAATGCTTAAGGTCCCTCAGGTTTAGACACAACTGGAAAAATCATTAAACATCCCTGAGCTTTGGTTGTGAACACTGTGTTTGATTAATTTAATTTATCTCCCTGTGGGAGTCTGCTACAGATATTTCTGTTGCATCCATTGTCTATAATTTAATTGTTAATTCTAATAAGTGATTATATTGTTGTGTTTTATTTCAATGTGGTGTCACCTTAGGGTCAGAAATCCTATTTCATTGATAATTTTCAGAGAATAATGTCTGGAGAATACTAATACTTATTAATACTATTAAATAAAAATACTATACTACCATGATAATCTGGCCCCATCTTCTTGTATTGTCATCATGTTCAAATCTTTTAAACAATAGTATCAAAAGTAATAATAGTATTTATAGCAATGTTCCATATCTATTCATATTTATACATAAAGAAAATGAGATCATGAATCAATGAGGGAAAAAATATGAAAATCCCCTTAGTCACTGTTGCTATGGTAACTTCGATAGAGCTCGTTAAGGATCATTAGGTCTGATCTTAACCAGCAGACGGTAAAAAAGAGGCTGATTCTGGACTAATGTTGAACAAGTGGTGTGATAAATGACTTCTACATGTTAGTTTGATTGTTTTTTCTTCCACGCAGCTAGCTGCTAGCTCAAAATTAGCCATTAGCCATTGGCCCCGCCCACTGGAAAACAGCATCTGGACCAAACCACTTTGAGGAATTGGGGGGGGGGGGAGTGAACCATATATCTGGATCTACCCAGACGCTGAAATGTGATTCATTCACATGTTTCACAGCCAAATCCTAGATAAAAAAGACAGTTTCCTTATGCATTTACCAGCATTAGTTCTGTTTGCAACAGCAATTTATGAGGGAAACCTTGAAGCTCTGTGATTCTGAACTATCAGGAGACTTCAGGATGTCTTCAGCAAAGAAAAAAAACACGTGTTGACGCTTATTTGATTAAGAAGCCCATGGGATAAACCAAAGTCTGAAGAAGCTGTGGGCTCAGTCTAATTAACTCCTCACCACATCCTGACATTATTGGTTTGCAGAGACATAAAATAACAGAGATGTTTCTCTGAGATTGTTTAATTTATCAGCTGTTCTGACAAATCAGCCGCGAGGAGAGGTCAACCCAGCCAGAGAGGTCAGCCGGCTGGAAATACCTTCACAAGGAGGGAAAGTAAGAAAAACAATAAGATATTACACATGGACTCCAAGTGTATTCAGCTGAATTCTTTGACCTTCCTTAGGATGACATTTATTTTTATAGGAAGCTTCAAGGTGTTTAAATAAATCGTCTCATAATATTTGCATGATATTAGCAGCATACTAAAAGAATCTGATTAGATCTAATCACCATGACAACAGATGATATCAACCCTCTATTGCATGAAATATTACTTAGACATGATAAAACAGGTTTTTATTACTTAAAATAGTTCTAAATAATAAATATATATAAAAAATAGAAGAAAAAGTTGTCTCAGGGTAGTTTCATGCTATGTAAGTCAATGGGACTCCATTGGGTTTTATAGCAATTTAACATATTTGCAGATTGTTGCCACATGACAACACATCTATTTATCATATTAGAAAATAAAGCTTTTTGAATTGAACTTAATTATTTGTTTCACAATTATAAATTAATAAAGAATAAAATAAGAAAAATGAACAAAAACAAATAAAGTTTACTTCCCCAAGATATCCAGTCAATATTTTTTATTTGGTCAAAAATTTCCCAAATTCTGAACATGTAAGCAATAGGGATATCCTGGTCATGTGATCTCATAAATTGTATGTCCTTCAAAATAAAAGCATATTGAGGGTTAACACATTACTATACACTTACTATATATATATATATATTTTTGTCCCCACACTATGTTTTTTTCTTTCTTGACCCATTTAAAGGAATAGTTCATCCAAATTATTGATAAAAGCGTTTTCTCTCTTGGCTCAAACTCAGTTTTTGATTTTAATTTATCCAGGTTTTGAGGTACTCAGGTGTAGGTCTCAATCCCCAAATGATGCGATTGATTTGTGCCAGAGATGATGGGTGAATGGGTAATGTCGGGCCTGTACGGGTCATCAGCGTTTAGACTCAGCTGTTTAACAGACTGAGCAGAGACGCTCCGTCATCAGCTGATTTATGCTGTGATCGTCTGTGGTTACTTACCCTCTACCGCTTTTTAAAGCCAAAGTGATTTATTCAGGCATTTCAGACACAATACTCTGAGGAGGAAGATGAAGACAAAGAGATGAGGACAGAGAAATCACAGGAAATTATAGGACATCGTGGTATAATGATGTATGAATTGGATGTTTGAATCATTCTACATGTTTTTTGCATTTTATCATTCCTGTGAATCACTACAGTAATATTTAGTTGTATAACCATGGTTTCTGAGAACTGATTCACATCTGTGTTACATGGAGTCGACCAACCTCTGGTTCCTATGAACAGATGTTTCAGCCTCACGATACCTATGAATTTCTTGGTTTTTCTTCAGAAACAGCATTTTTGTTGTCAGCCCACAGGTTTTTAATGGGATTAAGGTTTGGGGGATTGGGTTGGCCACTCCAGAACTTTAATTTTGTTGGTGCTGCTGGTTTACTGGTGTATTTGGGGTCATTGTCTCGTTGAAACTCAGATTTGAAGGGTATTTCCTCTTCATCATGCAGGCAACATGACCTCTTCAAGTATTTAGATATAGACAAACTGATCCATGATCCCTTGTGTGCAATAAATAGTCCTGACACCATAGTGAGAGAAACATCCCATGTCATGATGCTTCACTGCTGAACTGTGGCTTAAATTTAGTGTTTGATGGTTGTTTCTCCATTCCTCTTTAGGCCAGTTGATGTGTTCTTTGGCAAATTGTTTCCTCTAAAGCACAAAGACAAGGGATCATGGATCAGTTTGCCTATATCTAAATACTTGAAGAGGTCATGTTGCCTTGTTGCACAGAAATAAAAAAAAATATTATAAAGATTTTGATTTTAATCATGTCACTACTATTATAGTGTATGATTGTGATAGTTGATGTAGTGTATGATTTTGCAAGTTCCTTAGAATCCTGGTGCATCCTGCACCTGTGACCTGTTCATTATTGACTGTTAAGAACTAATTGGGTAATTTCTACTTGAAAGGAAGTTCTTGCACATAGATCAACTGTTTTTCTTTAAGTTAAAAGTCATTCGTTGAGTTCATCTGCAGGATATTTACCCATAAAAGGAGATAAGTCAAGTTTACAGATCTAATTATCCATGTAAAACAGGGGTTAACGAGTATGTATAGGAGTCTTCTTTATAGCGTGAACTCACAGAGAGGGGCGACACGGTGGTGCAGGGGTTAGCGCTGTTGCCTCACAGCAAGAAGGTCGCAGGTTCAAGACCTCCTTGGTCCTGGGTCTGGGACCTTTCTGTGTGGAGTTTGCATGTTCTCCCCGTGTCTGCGTGGGTTTTCACCAGGTACTCCGGCTTCCTCCCACAGTCCAAACACATGCTGAGGTTAATTGGAGACTCTAAATTGGCTGTAGGTGTGAGTGTGTGAGTGAATTGTGTGTGTCCCCCACGATTGGCTGGCGACCACCTGGGGTGTATCCCTGCCTCTTGCCGTAACGTGTTGGGATTGGCTCCAGCAGACCATGTGACCCTATTGAGGAATAAGCAGGTATAGAAAATGACTGACTGACTCACTCACACAGTCTTTTTTATACAATTCAAGTTTCTTTCCATCCATCAGGACCATCTTTGGGATCCTGAATTCACCTCAGTAGCCTTTGTGAGTTATAGTTGATTGACAGCTTTACAACGGCCGGCGTTTAGATCGACACAAGGATGGACAGATAATAGAAAATGTTCTTCTTTCGATTAACATTTTACTTAGATGCAGCGGTTGTTCAGGCCTGCAACAGTTCAACTAGTTAGAATTGACTCGACACTTCCAGCAACAATGGTACATCCACTCAGTTGCTTTAGCTATTTGTCTTGATTCTCGATTTCTGAACTTTTCCCGCTCTCCGCAAAAAAATCTATTTCCAACAGCAGCACTTTTAGCCTGGTCTGTCAGCGTGGCATTGTGCTGCAGAACAAAGAAAACCAGCGAGCAAGCCGTCATTATCACTTCAGGGACCCGGAATACACGTTCCCCAAGGACGCTGGAAAACACAAGACCTAAAAATAAAAAAATACCATCAGAGATAAAATAAGCAAAAAAAAACAAAAAACATTCCAGAGGAGAGTAGAAGTGGTGCTCTGTGTTAGTGGAACTTGTTTTAACAGCTGCAGCCCCTTCTCTACAGTACTTGGAGCTCAATAAGGTCTCACCAAAGGGATTTCTAATGATTTTTCAGGGGCGACTCAAGTCTCTTATTGTGACACTGATCCATCTGTTAACAACTGTAGAATGAGCTGGGTCAAACTCTTGTATATTTATAGATAAATGCATTTCATTGTCTTTTCTCTATCCTCAAACAGAGCAGTTTTCCAATGTCAGCACATTAAAGAAAAGAATCATTCAAACCTGCTTTAATTGCACCTGATGGTGATCAACAAATAAGCGAAGATGTTCTTTAACGTCATTTGAGCATGAAAATTATGTGTTCAGGACCAACTTGATCAAGGAACATACAGCATCATTGGTCACATCTGCTTCCTTGAGTTTTTTTCTCTTTTAATTAGATTTACCATTATACACCTGCACCAGGCGTTTAAATGGGACCCGGTCGTTAATTGAACTATTATTTGGTCATTTACAGTTTACGAAAATAGAATATCTTTGGATTATTGACTATTGGGAGGGGAAAACCAAACATTTGAGGACACATGAGTTGCAGCTCCTAGATTCATTAGTAATAGAAATAAGCTGCAGTTCTATTGTTATAATTGTTAAATCCACTCCTCAGATCTCACTTGAATATTTGTCAAATGGGATAATCAGTGAGTGATGCGTCAGCGTAGTAAAAAGTCAATGGAGACGGATCATAATAGTGACGGGTGAAGAGCACCTGGCAGTGTTGAAGATACAAGCATTAGTCCATCTCATCTCAATCGAGGAGAAAAGGACAGCTGTAGCAGAGCGGCTGAGAGGGCAGGAAAAACATCTCAATGCAGTCGAGTGGCCTGTTTGTGGTTCACTGTGATAAGAACCACCATTCAGCTGCAAGTAAAGGATTCAGATGATTTTTGGACACACTCTTGAAATAACAAATAAGTGAACGTCTACGGATGCAGCCAGAGAGTTGAAATAAACTGGCAGGAAAACATACGGATAGCCTGGGGGAGTACAGAGGGGTGAAGGAAGGTGAAGAGGGCAAGTGTTGACATTGCTGGAGGAAACAAGACGTGGCACTTTATTCAGAGAGAGAAAAAAACAGCAGTGCAAGGTAGACCTGTAGTCAAGACCACCTAAACCAAACCCAGAGAGGATAAAGACCAGGGCAGACCACATCAAGACCAAGTGCCCTATATATATATTTAACTGTATATATGACAGCAGAGAATATATTAATACTGTCCCACGTTTATAAAACTCTCAATCCATGAGATACAAGATACAAGAAACTGTCCCTTAAAACAAGCAGTCGTGACTTACGTGAAGTTGTGATGTCACTACTATACAGTCACCACCAACAGCCATTTAAAGAGGAGGAGGAGAGGCTTAGAAAGAAGCTGGAGAAAAGAAGTGGAAAACTAGACTGAGATGATCTTTACTGCTTCAAATCATGTTAAAATTCACAATAAAAAACAGGAAAGTGGAGAATATGGGACATTTAAATGGTACAAAAAGGCAGATATCGATGTTCAGGAATCAAGTCATAGTTAACAACTTAAACATCCAGCTTTTCTGCAGTAATGGACTTAAATAAAGTGATTAAAGTGTTAATTAACCCCGTCTGTATATCAGCATGGATGAAGCCTGATGTCTGGGTCTTTTCTAGGACTAGAGCTCTAGAGCTCAGCAGAACCCCATGATCTAGACCTAGTTAGTCAGGAGTTCATCCTACAGCAACAGAATCCACATCAGACCATCATCATCTGTCATTATGACACATTCAACTAGGACCATTTAGAGAAAAACTGAACATGTTCTAAAACTTTGGACCGCTGGTATATATTGCGGTATAATTTGAACCATAGATGGTATATATCATGGTTTACTTTGGTATGTAAATTACAACATAACAGTTTCTTAATGGTTGCCATAGTACATGGTGGAAGCTTTTAAGCAAGAAAGAAAATACAGAATAATGTATTTCAATAAATGAAAACAAAAACATTTAAAAACTTCAATCGCTTCCTGTTTCAATGAGGTGCACTTGAACGCACCATGAAGTCATGTTACCGTAATAATGATGTAAATGGGCAGATAGCGTGATGCAATAATTCATTCCATGAGTAAAACTGGGTAAAATGAACCAAACTTATCTCTCCATAGACGTCAGTAACACAATGAAATACAGAGATAGCACCACTAATAATCATATCCTTGTGTCTGTCAGTCTGAGACATTTGCAAGACCAAGAGACTCAAGACTACCACAAAAAAGTCATATCAAGACCAAGACTGGTCTTGAGAACTATAAGTCTACTTTGGGGTAACAAGAAGATAAATTTAGGGTAATGACAGAAGGGCCAGGGGCTCACTAATAGTTGACAAAAGCAGACAGAATTGACCTAAGTTACAAACATTCACCTTTAACTGGGTGAGAATTTCAGATATTGGGCCGAAAACAGTTTGCAGTGAACTGAGAGACCACCAGCGTCTCAGCATTTAATCATAGACAAAACTGTGTCGATTTTTGCAGGTTGATTTATTGTTTGACCATAACATCGTCGCTGCATCCTTGTAGAGATACACAACAGTAATTGGGATGTTGCACAGGCTTTTATTTTGTACACCCAGTAAGATTTATTGACTAAATAAAAAAAAAAAAACACTGCTCTTCCACAGTAGATTTGTTTAAAAAAGAAAAAAAGAATTAAATCTTTGGATTTTCCTGGTAACATTGGGACATTTCCAACATGTAGGTCCTTAGTTTACTATCTGCTAACAATAGGGTGAAAATTACATCTGGGGTACAGTAAATGGGGAAAGAGGAATTGCATGGGAATTACAACTTTAACTTCTAATAAGACTGAACCAAGTAATCTCTAATTAGTTTGCCCTTTGAGAAAGGGGAGCATGTCTGTGAACCTGTAGAAAAAAAGACTAATTGAGACAGTTACAAGTATTTCAGGGCTGTGGTGCATTGGTCTAGAACTTTCATTTAACAGTAGATTATGACAAAACAAATTTATGTCCAGAGATGTAATTACATGATGCTCATGCTGTGTCCTGATGGCATCAGCCTGCACTTTTTTCTTGCTAAGTGAGAGAGCCATCTAGTTGAAATGACTGGGTGTTTAACGGGTTTTCATGACTTTAATAGCACTCCTGTTGGCACAGTAACACCCATATAAGTAGCCTTTCTTAATTAAGTCCATAGAATCGTGAACTTTTATAAGAAATGTGTATGACACTTTCTTGGTATTTTTTTTTTTAATCTCATAATCACTGCATATAAAACAGCACTCTCGATGAATAAAAATAACCAAATATTAACCTTCTATTGCATTAATTATTAGCTCGACATGGTAAAAAAGGGTGACCTATGGTTGACCTCCAGATAGTTTCATGCTATGTAAGTCAATGGAACTCCATTAGGTTGTATACATTAGAAAAGCCACATGTCAAATATTCATCAGCAATAGGGATATCCTGGTCATGTGACCTCATTAATTGTATGTCTTTCAAAATAAAAGCCCCCTTTTCATGCCTAACTGTAATAAGGTACATTTTATATCACAGCTTTTTAAAAAAATGAAGATAAAGTAATTGTTGGGATATGACAACACTATGCAATAGCGGCTTTGAAAGATATCCTCGACCCTTTTTGTCTTTTGCAGATAAATATGAAACACTGCCTCGTTAAGTAGATAAACTACATTAATATCTTAATGTGTTGGGATGATTGGGGCAAAATAACTTACCTCTCCTGCTTCGGCTGGCAGCTGCATCGACTGTCAACAACAGGCACTTTATTTTGAAATGAAGCCAGTGTCTGTGTGCTGACATAAACCATCCGGATGAGTAAATCTCGACAGACCAGGGATAGAATGTAACAGCCAGACCAATGAATCACACAGCAGCATGATGGAGAAGAGTCACCTTCAGTTTTAATTAGTCCAGCAGCCAATTTAAAACAGAGATAGAAAAGGATGGACTTGACTAATACTGACATATGACAAAAGGTGTAAAGAAGTCAGATTTCACAGTTCATGATCATTCACTGTCAAGACTCTTTTTTTTTCTTCTTCTTTTTTTTTTCTGGGATCCAAAATGTCATATACAGTAGTTTAAGAAATGAAGTGTGATTACTGATCTCCCCTTATTCAGGCCATATAAACTGTAAACTGGACAGATTCGTGTGGAATATTATAAATGAGAGGGTTGAGCCATATATTTATGTGATTGTCTATTGATGCTCTTGATGGTTAATCTGTATTTTGCGTTGAGTGATAATATCAGACTGTTTGGGTTTAAAGTAGTGTAAAAAGTCTACTTCATGTAAAGTACGCAACTTAATCAACAGGGGGTTGGATAAATAATATTAACTGAAGAAGGGGAAATGAAGGCGGGAAACACAACTTCAAAAAAAAAAAAAAACAATATCAACAATACAAACCAAAACTCAGCTCCACAAAGAATGAATGTAATTATAATAAACTGACATGTCTCCAGAGGTATTTGTTATCTACAAACTTTCATTTCAGGTACCAGATCAAACGCACATGCCTCCTCTTTAATAACATCATGCATGGATCTGGTTTCTGGAGACAGACAGAAAAAAACTAAACAAAAAAAAGGCATCATACAAAATGTTACTATACATATAATACCTCCAAATCAAACTCTGCATTTAGCCTATATACGTACAATACAAAACCGCTTTCAACTCTTCTCTCCTAGAATCTAAAATTGCTGACTTGCACTACAGGGCATACAGCAACTCTTAAAAAACAAAGCGACGAAGCCAAAAAGGTACAACAAATACAACATTAAAAGATGATGATTTTAAAAAAAAAGGAAACAAAGCAAAGTACATGGCGCATAGAATATAAAACTGAACCTCAAGTAAAGACAAAGAACATACATTTAAGTTAAGCAACGATACCAAGGTCACATTTCCCCCTTTTATAACTGTACTGTGATCTTGTGGCAAATTGGTTCTTGAAGTTCGTCCCTTGACCGTTTTGGAGTACTGTCGTGAGAATAAGAGACAGAATGCGCCGTCCGTCCATCACGATGAGGTACAGAGTCTGTTTCCTGCACCCCAGGTTCTTTTTTCCTCTTCCATTGCCTCCCTCTGACCCTCATTCCCTCCTCATTTTGAAGGCATTGAGGTGAGTTTCTCTTTAGTTCGTTGAAAACACCCGGTACTCCCTACGCAATGTTCTTAATTGCATTCTCGTTCAGCTTTTCCATGTAGTTCCTAAGGTCCTTTGAGTCCCCGAGCTCAATGTCCGGACATACCCATTTTATCTCGCTGGTCTGCACCAGCGCTAATGGGCTGAGGACGGGACATCCATTACTGGACTTGGCATTTGAGAAGGTGGTGAACTTCACCCTCTTCCTCTTGGTGGTGGGCGAGTTGAGCGATTCGCTCCTGGGATCCCTCCCGCTGGAGCTACACCCTCCCGCCCCGGTATTCCCTCGCTGGACGCCTCCGTTTAACAGCTGACTACCTTCCTCCAGGCTTCCGCCGAGCTCTTCCTGCTGCTGCTGCTGCAGGCATAGCCCCTCCTCCTGGCCCAGCCAAACCCAGTCGTGGGCATGGGGCATCGCTTCCGGCGCCTCCAAGGACAGGTGCTTGCTGCGGTACTTGTACGCATAAGAGATGCAGTTAATGAGGAAAACCAGGATGGCGAGGCAGAAGACCCCCAGCAGGGCGTACATGCCGATCTCCAGGTCAGTCAGGCCCCGCCTGGACGGCAGCAGGTCATCGTCGGTGCTGCGGCTCCGCGGCATCTCCGCCTGGTCAGGATATTCGGAGAATTCGCCCGGGACCCTTGTACCGCTGTCTGCCGATAGACGGCCCCCGTTAGGCCTCACCGGGACATGGCCCCTGATGGTGGTGGCTCCGCGGTTGATTAACCCAGTTTCCATATCAGAGATGGATCCGCCGTAATAAGGAGGATCAGGCCGAGTTCTCCGGTCTCCTGGTTGTCTGTATTGGTCCTCCGGTGGACCGAATCGTACCTGTATGTTCGCCATTCCGGTGGCTAAGGCGGCGCGCCGTTTCCCCTTCTGGCACATCTCCGATTGGCTCATTTCGACACGCACTAGCAAACCCTGACCTTCCCCCTTGGAAACGATGACCGGCCACTTCCACGTCGCGCTGTGCTGCACCGACACCACCTGCTCGTCCAGAGAAGTGGCCGACAGCGTGAAATGGGCGGGGTTATAGTTGTCCAGGGGAGTCATGGAGCCGTCGCTGAACTGGAGCCAAGCGCTGATGAGGGACTCCTGAGAAATTAAGACACAAATACAGACAGAAAATCAGTACCTGTTGGGAGGAATGCACTACTAAAGTAATAAATCACTGTAATGCATTGATCTTTGCTGTAACGCAGTAATGTAAGGCATTACAGGGCATTATAGATGCATTTTTAACCTGGATTGAAGTGGTTGTTTTTTTTGTTTTCTTCCTAAAAATTTGAATTTGAAAACTTCCTTTTCCTTCCAGAAGATGCAGATGAATGAACCTGTAGAAATGTTGGATATCACATTCCACTTCCTGAAATAGCAGCAGTAATAGTGCTATAGTAACATGAAGTTAGCAAGGAAGCTAACGCAGCATGAGAGTGGAGATAAAACCACAAAACAGACTAAAGGAACCTTCTCCTGCTCTGAGATTCTTGACGACCTTCAACAATGGAATCACTGTCATTGTCAGCAAGATCCTTGTTACCAGCAGCAATAATGACAAAGGTATAGAGCTAGATTTACATTGATGAATCCATATTTCTGGTTATTTTGGTAAAAATAATGCAATAGTAGTGAAAAGCCTTACATGGAATTAATTACTCTGAAATGACAGTAACAAGTAACACTGAACTCAGTACACAAATCACCCTGAAAGTATTGAAAGTTGCCAATAAACATATTCTGCACATTTCATACTAATGCATAAAAATGACTGGAAAATAAAAGAGATGAACATGGTGCGGGCAAAGTCAGCCTTAATTACAGTAGAAAGGAGCAAATTGGGGAGAGTGGATATGAGACGATTCTCCTGAAAGCCAAATACTCTTTTCTCTCGGAGGGAACAGACAGTAGCCTTCTTCCATTTGAAATTATAATTAGGAATAACAGAGCTGCTCAGTGGTTGTATATGCAAATCAAAGAGATGGCTTCCCTATATCAAGACTGAATTAATTATAAAAGAAACATTACAATGAATATCATAGACTCCATAATAACCCCCATCCAACCCTGAACATGTAAGGCATGCACGAGGCACAGCAGTTGTGCTAATGCATAAACAATAAGAGTTCCTCTGCCCTTATAGCGGTTTAAATAATGATTAACTGTCTACTGCATGAAATATTACTTTGATATTGTAAAAAAAACAATATCTAATATAGATATATCTAAAAATATATCTCTATATAATAGATATATTTATGAAATAGAAGAAAACACTGTAAACATAGTCTCAGGATAGTTTCATGCTATGTAAATCAATGGGACTATATTAGATTGTATGATATTTTCAATATTTGCATGTTATATATGGCAACAAATCTATTTTAGCATATTAAAATATATATATATATAACATGAAACTAGTGAGTTACATTTTTTATTTGGTGACAATTTTCCAATCTTCTGAATAAAAGACAACATTTGGTTGTGAGACAGTGATGCTCACATGTCAAATGTCCATGAGCAATAGGGATATCCTGGTCATGTGACCTCATAAATTGTATATCCTTCAAAATAAAAGCCCCCTTTTCACACCTAACTGTTAAAATATCGATTTAATATCACAGCTTTTTTTTTTTCAAAAAGCAAAGACAAAGTAATTGTCGCCATAGAGGTTTTACCTGCATGATATTTGAATCGTTTGTACCTGTTTGAGCGACTCAATGACTTCCTGCGTGGTTGCCGTGGCGACGATGGCTCTGTTGCTGCCGGGGCTGAGTTGCAGCGACAGCGAGAGTCCAGACACCAACTGAACCCCCAGCTCCGTCACACTCACTTTATCATCCAGCACCCTGATGGTCCTCTCAGCCAGAACCAATGAAGTCAGAGGGGACAGCGCCTGCAACACACACACACACACACACACACACACACACATGCTGCTCATGATAGTCCATTAAGATCCGAGATGACATTGTTACTGCGGATGAAGAGGAAGAGCTAATTCGATATAGTGGCTGTTGTTGACAATGATGTCATTGTGGGTGATGAATGCGGAGCCCTGGAAGATGGAGAGTGCTCTCTAAATAGAGTTTTAAGAAAACACTCAAGTGTCCAGTTCAAGGTTTTCTTTTTTATGCTTTTATGCTTCAAAGCTTAAATGGAATGTTCCCTGATAGTTGATTACTGTAAAATGTCTGAAAGAAAACACAGAAATACATTTTCCTTTCTGTCATATAACTATGATTCATTTTGTTTAGGCACTTTGTCGATGGAGTTATAGTGAAATCTAAACTCTTAAGTAATGGAAAGCACATCACACAATCTCTAATTAGAACAACATGATTAGACAGTAGAAACACCAACTATGGTTCATGCAGCCTGTCATTGTCCCAGAAACAAAACTCAGTAATTTTATTTACCAGGCCAATAACGTAATAAGTTTCTACATTAACGGCCAAAAGTTATTGTGGTTTTCAGCACTATTATTTCGTTAATAGCCAGTTATTATGTAACAAAGGCCAATAATGTAATAAAAGCATAATAACATGATGTAACTTATGTTATCGGCTGGTTAATATGTTATTAGCCTGGCAAATGTAATAACTGAGCGAATAACAAAAGTTATTAGCTTATCAGTTCAGCACTTCTATTACATTATTGACTAGTTATTATGGAACAAATTTGCCTTATTTAAAATGTAATAGACCAATAATGTAATAATTGGTTAATAACATGATAAAAACTAATAAGTTTGATAACTTAATGCCGATAATGTAATAACTAATTTAAGTTATTACTAAGTTATTACATCATCGACCAATAAAATCACTCAAACCATAATGAAATAACTTATGTTATCTGCAGGTTAATACGTTATTGGCCTGGCAAATGTAATAACTGAGCCAATAACATAATAAGTTATTACATAATAGACCAAAACATGTTACATTATGGTTTTCATTTTCTTTTGTAGTAGGCCAATAATGAAATAAAAGTGCTAAAACCATGATGTAACAACTTCTATTATCTGTAGGTTAATACGTTATTGGCCTGGCAAATGTAATAATTGAACCAATAATGTAATAAGGTAATACGTTATGGTTTTCAACACTTTTGTAATAGGCCAGTAATGTAATAAAAGTGCTCCAACCATAATGTAATAACTTATATTATCTGTAGGTTAATACGTTATTGGCCTGGCAAACATAATAACTGAGCCAATAATGTAATAAGTTATTACATTATGGTTTTCAGCACTTTTGTAATAGGCCAATAATGTAATAAAAGTGCTAAAACCATAATGTAATAACTTATATTATCTGTAGGTTAATACTTTATTGGCCTGGTAAACATAATAACTGAGCCAATAATGTAATAAGTTATTACATTATGGTTTTCAGCACTTTTGTAATAGGCCAATAATGAAATAAAAGCGCTAAAACCATGATGTAACAACTTATGTTACTGACTGGTTAATACGTTATTGGCCTGGCAAATGTAATAACTGAGCCAATAACATAATAAGTTATTACGTTATAGTTTTCAGCACTTTTGTAATAGGCCAATAATGAAATAAAAGTGCTAAAACCATGATGTAACAACTTCTATTATCTGTAGGTTAATACGTTATTGGCCTGGCAAATGTAATAATTGAGCCAATAATGTAATAAGGTAATACGTTATGGTTTTCAACACTTTTGTAATAGGCCAGTAATGTAATAAAAGTGCTCCAACCATAATGTAATAACTTATATTATCTGTAGGTTAATACGTTATTGGCCTGGCAAACATAATAACTGAGCCAATAATGTAATAAGTTATTACATTATGGTTTTCAGCACTTTTGTAATAGGCCAATAATGAAATAAAAGCGCTAAAACCATGATGTAACAACTTATGTTACTGACTGGTTAATACGTTATTGGCCTGGCAAATGTAATAACTGAGCCAATAACATAATAAGTTATTACGTTATAGTTTTCAGCACTTTTGTAATAGGCCAATAATGAAATAAAAGTGCTAAAACCATGATGTAACAACTTCTATTATCTGTAGGTTAATACGTTATTGGCCTGGCAAATGTAATAATTGAGCCAATAATGTAATAAGGTAATACGTTATGGTTTTCAACACTTTTGTAATAGACCAGTAATGTAATAAAAGTGCTCAAACCATGATGTAACAACTTATGCTACTGGTTAATACATTATTGGCCTGGCAAACGAAATAACTGAGCTGTTATATATTAGTGGCATAAAAGTTATTAGCTTATCAGTTCAGGACTTTTATTACATTATCGGCCAATTATTATGTTATTGGCCAATTATGTTATTGGTTAATTATTACATTATTGGCCTATTACACTTTAAAGAGGGCGAATTTGTTACGTTATTGGCCGTTATTAAGTTATAGACACACCAGCCAGTTTAGCAGCATTTGTGATTGAAGCTCATACCATCTGTGGTCCAACAATGAAACCTCTATCGAAGCCAAATAATCTTTTCCTCTTATCATTTTGACACAAAATCAGATTCAACCGGGCCTGCTTCGTATTTTAATACATGCCACAGAGCACGGTTGGATGTTAATTGCCTAAAGAGTAGCTGCCCACACAAATTCTGCTAGAGGCTCTGCTACGAGAGGCTCTCGGCCAATTTCTTAATATTATAGTCCGCGTCCCAAATGGTCAACTCTGTTAAGGGTTCAGGGCTGCTTAAAATAAACAGTTTTCTCATTAAAATCCCATTTTATTTTCATAAATTTGGTGTCAATGTCAATATTAACACCGGCATCGATGTTTCTTCACAGCAAAGTCGTATAATTTATTTTTTACGGCTTTAAAGATACATTAAAAGTGTGCGGTGGCTCTTTAAGCATCGGCGTTGATGTTTGTCTACTCATTTATTCAGGTTGTTCCTTTAATTTATCACCCGCCTGCATCACCTCCAACCCACTAACACTTTCCACCTTGTGAGTTGCCAGAGGTGTAAGCATGAAAATAGTTGTGATATTGTTATGAGATGAGAATCCCTCCCATCCTCTCCAATTAGTGCTCCAGTCTCTCCTCCAGCCGCCCCCGCATGGCCACACTTACCAGCCATAATGAACTGTCAACACCGATCGCTGCCTCATTAGTATGGATACCTTTCCCCTGTTTTCTTCCCTTCTGGTTTACCATTTTTCATTTTCTCTTTTATTCCAACTGATCCGCTTGAATGTTAAACACAGCTCAAATCAACCAATGATAGCGCTGAGATATTAACACCAGAACATATCTGGATCTATTATTATTATTATTTTTAATAAATAAACTGAAAGTGAACTAACAAATTGCTGTTAATCTGAAAACACTGGACTCCTGACGTGTTAGACAAATGATTTATGGGCATAATCATTTCTAACAATAAGTTGAGATTTAATATTGTAAGAATCCAGTTGAGGCTCCATCTAAAACCATGTTTTATAGATTAAATCAGAAGCATCAACAACAAACTTATAGTTGCCTTAGTGTTAAGTCCAACATGCATCACCATGGTCGTCTCTAAGCAGATGAAGCTATTAAAACACTAACTACAGCTGCTCAATGATGGAAAAAACTTATTATCATACTCACATTATTCAAATTTTTTTGTCAGACAATGCATTTATTCAGCATGAGTGACTGTGCTTTTGTTTAAGATGATTAAACAACAATCAATCGATCAATCAATGCATTAAAATGTCATATTCTGACCTAAATCCACATGTGGATTCACAGATGAGATAAGACGACTTCTTCTCAATCTTCTCATTCTATCTTTATTTTCATTGTAGATTCTCACTGAAGGCATCAAAACTATGAATGAACACATGTTTATGGTGTTATGTACTAACTGAAAACATGTTTTATATTCTAGTTTCTTCTAAATAGCCACTCTTTGATCTAACTACTGCTTTACACACTCTTGGCATTGATGAACTACCATTTCAGACACTCACACTTTCATGCATTTTCTCTCTCTTTCAGAAATCGTGCAATGAAAAATGTCAAATATCGTTTCAACTCCATTTTATGAGTTTGGAGATCGCAAATTCAATGAATTGCACAGCGTTAACTGTAACTTTTAATCCATAAAGCTGCTGCAGAACATCTCCAGGACATGTCAGGAGCGGTTTTTCTATCCGTCAAAGAGATCAACGCCAACCCAGCTCTGAGTAAATATCCAGACTTCCTCTCAGAGATGTTGAAGCGTCTCTATCTTGATTTTATGGCAGTCCTCCTGCTCCCCTTTATCAGTCCTTTGTCCAATTTCCAGAGATGTCACATCTCTCCTCCAGCCTATTACAGAGATTGCGGGTCCTGCCTTTCGCCTACGTCCACAGATGTGAAATCTGCCCACGGACACGTCGAGTCCCATCCTAACACGACTTCCACGGTTTCCAGGTTGCTTCTTTCCAGCCCCAGGGATCAATTAAAGACCCCCCTCCGGGCTTCCTGTGTCTATTCAAAGCTGTCCGAGTCTTGCCTTGTAGGACTTCTGTCTAAATCTCAGTGGGCTTCCACTGAAATCCTATTTTCACCTGGATCTAGTCAGGCGCAACCAATAATGTTACATAAAGTGGAGTGTTGCCTGGACCATGTCCCTGTGACTCATTATTCTGACACTTTAACAAAGGTTAATGGCAAAAATGTGTTTTGCATGCACGTCTGCTAATAACATGTCAGAAAGATGATGCTTAATAGGATTTATTCCAAACCCCTGATACACCAGTGAACTTGCAGTCCAGTATATTAATGATGGAATTACCAGTTTTACGTCCCCTGTGGGACCTCCTAATACCTCCAGTGGCCTTTTTTGAAATTATTGGCTTTTATTTAAATGTCAAACTCAATCAATCATTGTTTTAACACTTGTTCTGAAGGAACTCTGATAGACATTAGCATGTTTTCCTCTTGGATGATTGACAGTGAGGATAAAAAGGCAGAGACAGGGCTCATTTAGTTTTTGTCTTTTAATGAAGGAGCTTTGAAGTTCACGTGATCCCTTTTCACAATGTCTATATTTGCTTATTGTTTGCCTTCTGGGTTTGACTTCCTGACAGCACTTATCCAGATAACAGCGCTGCTTGGCAGCCAACTCTCATCTCAGATTTTGGAGCCTTTCACCAGCACATCATGAACACAGAATAAGTAAACAGATGTCTGCTGAAATCAGCTTGCAGTTCGCGCTGCATAACCACTCGACAGTAAGATAACACGGCAAGAGATAAAAAAGTAGACTCTCAAATGTGGAGCACCAATAGAACAACCTTAGAGGAACTATATAATCTACACAATAATTTGTTTGGGGAAATGTTACATAGACATAAAATACATCTGATTTATTGGGGCCAAAATATAAAGAAAATTCCAGCTTGGTCTATGTGCTTGGTCCTAATGGGATCCCATGTACTAATAATATAAAATATAGGTTTGGATGAACAAAAAATACAAATATTTCACAGATTTTACCCCTCGATTGCATAGAGTTGCCATAGCTGTGGTCTATAAAGCTATGAAAATCTATGTTTTTACAGTTTAGTGTGCTTTTATTTTGAAGGACATACAATTTATGGGGTCACATGACCAGGATATCCTGTCACAACCAAAGGTCGTCTTTTATTTAGAATTAAAACCAAATAAAAAATTGACCCCACTTTTTTCTAGCGTGCAACAATATGCAAAAATGGAAAATATCCCATTGACTTACATAGCATGAAACTATCCCGAGACTATGTCTACAACTATTATATATATATATATATATATCAAGGGAGGAATGTAGTTTTCTTTGCATGAATCATGAATCAATTGTGTTGCACATTTATTTCACTAAGTGTTTACATCATTTTTCTTGGATTAACTCCAAAAGCTTTGTCCTAAATCAAGAGTAGGTTTTCATTCTGAATTGATTTAACCTTTCCACACAACACCTTACTGGGCGGACGGCATTTAAATACACACTGTTGATTAAATAATAGAAACATTAGCTGGAAAATCATGGTTGCATTTAGCGGAATAATTAACCTCTATGTTCAGTTACATAATTAGCATTTCAAGGGGGACATTTGCACTCTTTACTAATTGCTATTACTAATTGGGAGGCACTTGTCTTTGATGTTGGACCTAAAATTGATCCCAATCAAACATCTATTTAGCCAAAAATGACAAATAATTTACTTCTAAGAGCCTTTCAGGCAGTAGAGGAGCTTCATTTTAAGAGGTAACACACAGAAAATACAGGTTTACTATATTTCTCATGCAGTATTACTGCTGAAGTTCTACTACTACCCCTACTTCCATCACTACTTTATATTATAAAGTGGCTTTATAGCATATATATTCAGGTATGTGGCTTTACTAATTAAGTCCAATCAGTATAATCAAACACAGCTGGACTCTAATGAAGGTGTAGAAATGGACCTGGGTTAATAAAGAGATGCTGTGTTCACATTAACGAGGAAGAAAACAACTCATGATTTCAGCAAATGGCTGCAATATAATAAAGAGTGAAACATTTAAGGGGCTTTGAATACTTTCGCTGTATATGCCTACATGGTGTCAAAATTAGAAATGCATGAAAAAGTGAGTTATGAGCCACAGAATACTTTGTGAATCTAAATCAGAACATTTTTTAAAATTTTAAATAAGAACCAAATTGCAGCTAAATTCATCAACGATAGTTTAAAAGTCTCTGAAGTTTTGCACCAAAATTAAAGGAATGATTATGATGAGGAAAATGTTAAAT
The DNA here is from genome assembly GCA_030544235.1 of Lepturacanthus savala. Taxonomy (NCBI): domain Eukaryota; kingdom Metazoa; phylum Chordata; class Actinopteri; order Scombriformes; family Trichiuridae; genus Lepturacanthus; species Lepturacanthus savala. Next base: position 2,175,092 of record CM060484.1, read on the forward strand.
TAAGTTTTGGAGAACTGTGTGTGTGTGTGTGTGTGTGTGTTAAAGTTGTAAATACACAGTAATTAAGCCAGAATTAAAGAACAAATCACAGAAGTTGCAGAGCTTGTTTTGTTGGAAGATTTTTTTTTTCCGTTTTAGAGACGTCTGAATGCACCTGCATGAGTATTTCTATCTGTGTTGCACTGATATATGAGTGATAATAATTTAAATAAAGTTTAGAAAGACTACCTTTGGTAAGTGTTTCCATGTTTGCTGTAATATCACTGCAGCAAACTCGTAATCATCAACTTGACAAGAAACTCTCCAGGGGGAAACATAATTTAACTTTCAGCTTCTGGAAGATGTTTTTTTTAAAGACAGCTCTGACAGAGCTCAGCGTTTATCAGGAGGACGGCTGCTCTCCTCCAAACAATCCACTATATGAACGTTGATGTGTGTGTGTAACATCTGACTTTTGGATGTGTAGAATCAAACTGAACATTAATTAGCATCAGATCCTGCTGTCGACATGTCTGCAAATTTAAATAATGAAGCTGTGCTGCTGCACAATGAGCACAGAATCTCTCCTAATGTGTTTTCTTGTTGGAATCGTGACGGTGATGAGTTGTATGTGGGTTTCGTCAGGCGCTGAATCTTTTAGTGGCAGCGTATCCTACCGGCCTACTTTCACCCCTCTATGTATTTCTCTGTGTACCAGGGCTGAACATTTGAGGAAAATATCACTTTATTTGTACAACAAATCGTGCAATTGTCAATTAAATTTTGCTAAAGAAATAAACGTCTAGTTTTACTGTCTACACTTTAATAATATTACAAAACAAGATTCCATCTTGTAGAGATGGAAAGATACGAGCTACTTTTTTAGTAGAGAATTAACTCTAAAATACTTTCACTGGTTTATAAAACACTGAATGGTCTAGAGTCTAAGTCTATCTCTGATCTGATGATCCCTTATGAACCATCTAGACCTCTTAGATGGTCTGGGACTGGTCTGCTCTCTGTTCCCAGAGTCAGAATAAACATGGAGAAGCAGCGTTCAGTTTCTATGCCCCAGAGAACTGGAACAAACTCCCAGAGAACTGGAACAAACTCCCAGAGACCTGGAACAAACTCCCAGAGATCTGGAACAAACTCCCAGAGAACTGGAACAAACTCCTAGAGATCTGGAACAAACTCCCAGAGAACTGGAACAAACTCATAGAGATTTGGAACAAACTCCTAGAGATTTGGAACAAACTCCTAGAGATTTGGAACAAACTCCTAGAGAACTGGAACAAACTCCTAGAGATTTGGAACAAACTCCTAGAGATTTGGAACAAACTCCTAGAGATTTGGAACAAACTCCTAGAGAACTGGAACAAACTCCTAGAGAACTGGAACAAACTCCTAGAGATTTGGAACAAACTCCTAGAGAACTGGAACAAACTCCTAGAGATTTGGAACAAACTCCCAGAGAACTGGAACAAACTCCCACAGATCTGAAACAAGCTCCTAGAAATCTAGAACAAACTCCCACAGATCTGAAACAAGCTCCTAGAAATCTAGAACAAACTCCCAAAGAGCTGGAAGAAACTCCCAGAAATCTGGAACAAACCAAAAGAACTGGAACAAACTTCCAGAAATCTATAGAAAACTCCCATAGATTTGGAACAAACTCCTAGAGAACTGGAACAAACTCCCACAGATCTGGAACAAACTCCCACATATCTAGAATAAACTCCTAGAAATCTAGAACAAACTCCTAGAGAACTGGAACAAACTCCCAGAAATCTGGAAAAAACTCCCACAGAACTAGAACAAACTCCTAGAAATCTAGAACAAACTCCCACAGATCTGGAACAAACTCCTAGAAATCTAGAACAAACTCCCAAAGAACTGGAATAAACTCCCAGAAATCTAGAGAAAACTCCCACAGATCTGGAACAAACTCCCAGAGAACTGTAGGTCTGCTGCATTTCTCACTATTTTTTAAGTCAGATGTATTTTTGAATGTATTTTTTTATTATTTTCCACTGCACTGTAACTTTGTTCTTGTTTTTAATTTCTATTTCTTGATTTTTATTTAATTTTAATTAATTATTTCCCCCCTTTAATTAACTGTGTTTATTTGATATTTCATTTTTATTTATTAATACAAACATTTTTCGTGTATCTCTGCATTTTCTTCTGCATTTCCACCTTAAAATATAAAATGGAAAATAAAATTAGATGAATTCAAATGAAAAATAATGGGAAATAAATATGTTAATGGGGAATTAATTAAAGCTATTTATTTACTTTCATTCTGGCAATCACTCTGATATGAAATAGACAAAATGGAATAAATTTATGTGCAAACTGACTCAGTACAGAAATGAATATGCTTTTGCTTATTTTTAATTAATTCCACTACATAAAAATACACTAGATATTATTGGAAGTGCAGGTTTTTCTTATAAGGCAACTTCTTTTCTTTCTGTATGTGTTTGTCTCTGCACACACATTTTCATTTTCTCCATTTTCCATCCCATCGAAATAAAAAGCGAACACGAGGTGAACGCTTGCTCCTTCCATTTAAACCATGTCCTGCCGGCGAAGCACAACTCTATCACACACACCATCTCCTCAGCTCCTCAATAGGTAAATAAAGAGCGGGGGAATTATGATTCTAGTCTAGTGTTTCGGCGGCGTGCTGTTCCATTTTTCGCTATCTTGTACACGGCAGATTGATGTTAATTTACAGCGGGGGCGGGAGCAGGTGTCGTCCCCAAGAAAAGACCTGGCGGCGGCTTTAGATAAATGGGATTCTGAGTGTTTGTGTGTGTTTGTGTGTGTGAGGGATGGAGTTCTGCAGAGCTTTATAAGTTTATAGTGGAGGTGCCATGGAGGCACGCTGCTCTGTTAGCAGCAGATTGAAGTGTTTGTTCCACGCTACGATCAATGCAGACGTTCTGTCCTTTATTTGCCTTTTTGATGCACATATTTACATCAGCAGATTATAATCATGTGCAAAAACTGAGTAAATGCATCGAGCAAATCAATGATTGGATGTGTCACAACTTTCTCAAATGAAACTAAGACAAAACTGAGGTAATGTTGAATAAAATACAACCTAGGAATTATCCATATTCGTATATTGTTGCCATAGGCAAAAGATCTATTTTTTTTTACATTAAAATTAAGTTAAAAGTAAAAGAATCAATAAATAAAGTACTCTAGATAGTGAGTTCTATTTTTATTTGGTGATTTTTTTTTTTAGAATATTATGAAAAAAACAACTTATGACATGACATTTTTTAAAAATTGAATTAAATGTCAAAATAAATAAAATTTACGTTATTTTCCAAAATTCTGAAATAATAATGAAATAATAACAAAATAAAAAAAATAAAAAAATAATACATGAATAATATCAATAAAATTTACTTCACCCAGATATTGAGCTCAATTGTTTTAATTAAAATTTACAAAATTATGTATGTTGTTGGCAAATCGGGAAAACAAACTATTTTCTTACATCAAAATTAAATTAAATATAAAACAATCAAAAAATTTGAATGAAAAAAAAACTAAAACTTATGACATCAAAAGTGAATTAAATGTTAAAATAAATAAAGTTTACTTTATTTTCCAAAATTCAGAAATAATAATAAAATAATAAACAATACAAAATAATATTAATAAAATTTACTTCACCCAATGTTTTTTATTAAAATTTACAAATCTGGAAAAAAAACTATTTCTTACAACGAAATTAAATTAAATGTAAAAAATCAATAAATAAAGTTTTCTTACTCTAGATAGTGAGTAAAAATTTTTATTTGGTGAAATTCTTTTCAAAATTCTGAATAAAAGACAACTTTCAATTATGAGACAGTGATGCTCACATGTCAAATGTCCATCAGCAATAGGGATATCCTGGTCATGTGACCTCATAAATTGTATATCCTTCAAAATAAAAGCCCTCTTTTCATACAAATATAGATTTTATATCACAGCTTGTTAGAAAAATGAAGATAAATATTTCTTTTGCCATATGGAAACACTATGCAATAGAAGGTCTATGAAATATATCCAAATATATATGTTTTAAATATTTAGACCAAGCTGGAATTTTTAAAAATATTATATATATATATATATATATATATATATATATATATATATATAATTATTAATTAATTATTATTATTATATGCAATAAAAAGCTTCATCCCAAACAGAAAATGGTGAACATGACCATGATGCCACAGTGAATAATGAAGCGACGCCAAATTCTGACACAGTCTGATTTATCAAATTAACCAAAACACACACACACACACACACACACACACACACACACAGACACACACACACACACACACACCTGCAGCTTGGTGGTTCCGGCGCTGAGTCCTATCAGGATTTGTCCCTCCAGGAGCTGGGCCACCTTTGGGTCCTCCACCCTCAGCGAGTCCTTGACCAGCTGCGTCACCTCCACCTGCCAGTCGGTCCCCAGCAGGAAGTTCTGCTGGCCCGGCCCGTCCTCCTCCGAGCCGGTCCGGACCAGCCCGTTATCCGCCACGAAGTGTGTGAGGACGCGAAGGCTGCTGCTCTGATACTGAGCCACACAGGTGTTCTCTGTTCTGTCCTCTGCTGCATCAGCATCAGCTTTATCATCAGTCACCCGCTCGTACCTGGACACAGGAAAACCATCAATACACTCGAAATTCATGGAAATTCTTTTATTCTAAAGAATAAAGTAACACACAAGTAACACAGAAGTACTATAAGTATCCGGATCTGTTAAAACCACTTGATTAATTAATTAATTCTGATAAACTTTCTAAGTTGCTTAATTTATTTAATAAGTTGTGGTTAAATCTTATTGTTGGTACTTTTTTAGAATGTCATGTACACTCAAATTTTATTATTGGTCGACTTAAAACTAAATTTTTACCAAATTAAAATCACTCACTATCTGGGGTAAATGAACTTTATTATTAATATTATAATTATTATTATTATAGATCATAAAAAAAATTTAAATAAAAAGTAGTTAATTGCACAACAGCAGCACAACAAAAAATATGAAGAAAGAAATGTAGAAAAAATACTGTGACTTAAAAAGTGTTATTTTAATTAACTAGACAATAAATTAAACTACTTTAAAATGATATAGTAAATTCAAGTGTTTTAACATGTCATTATGGTAATGGTGTATGGTGAGTTAAATCCTAATTTTCCTCAAAAGCTGTGATATAAAATTCATGTTTATACAGTTAGGTGTGAAAAGGGGGCTTTTATTTTGAAGGACATACAATTTATGGGGTCACATGACCAGGATATCCCTATTGCTCATTGACATTTGACATATGAGCATCACTGTCTGAGGATCCTTTATACAAAATTCCTTGTGGATAATGGAGTTCCAATGACTTGAATAGCATGAAACTATTCTAAATCTAAGTTCACAACTTTTTCTTACATTTTTTTTTATTATATCTATTATTTAGGCCATTTTATGTAGATAAACCTTCAAAACATGTTTAATCACATCTATGAATAGAAGGTTAAGTCAGCAGTAATTAAGATAATCTATGACTGAAGAGGAAAAGCTAATTCATCTGATGTAATATTGTCTGTTGGTTCAATGCAATTTCAAATTAAGTTGTAATAACTAAGAAAGATATTTTTTAGGGTATAGGAATAAAGCACGGATCATTTTCTAATGTGAGGATTAGACAGTCGGCATTAGTCTACTTCAGGTCTGACACAAAAAGAGATTTGCTTTTTTTGAGAGATAAAAGATACTTTGAAGGTTAAATCCTGTATAATTCAACTTTTTTTTTCCCTTTCACAACTCTATTTAATTCAGTTTTTTCTTATCACCATTAATGCCCATGAAGTGTAAAACCTCTGATGTATTTACTGCAGTCAAAGCTTCCATTGTCTGTTTCTGCTGCAGGTTTTTCCCGACCTCCCGAAAGTCACAGGCTCCCAGTGTTTTTCAAAAAATCCATTAAAAACAGCTCGCAGAGACAAACTGCTCCCTTGCTTGCTTTCTCATTTTCTTTAAAAGGGCAAATGACATTTTGCTGTATGTCTGCCATTTATTTGGCCCAAAGGCGTACGCTTTGCAGATGTAGCCATTTCCACGAGATACGTCCCCTAACAAATGAATGTTTGCCAACTCCGGCACGGGATTCCGTGAAACATTTGTTCCTTTCTATTCCTCCGGTTTAAGTCTATACATTTAGTTTGCATGACCCTTCAAGACGAGGAAACACAGGTGGAAGAGGAAGGAAACAATTCCTTTAAATATAAAACACAGTCGCAAAGGTGCAATTAATGTGGTGCGTTACAACTGTGTTTTATAGTATTAACACAAGCAATAGGGATATCCTGGTCATGTGACCTCATAAATTGTATGCCCTTCAAAATAAAAGCCTCCTTTTCATGCCTAACTGTAAAAACAAGAATTGATCTGATTAGTTTAAAGTTATCTTCGTTGAAAAAAGCAGTGTTTTGAACGGTGGTATACATCATGGATGCTGCAAATACCGATACCATACTCCTTCTATTCCTCATTTCAAACTAGGAGACAGAAACTGCACCCTGGGCTGACGTTATACATCATACTAAAGAACAACATGCTGTAAGTCGTCCTCTCAAAGCTGAGCTCTGGGAGCAGCAATGACGGGTAAAATGTGGCCTTGGGACACGGATCTGTTCTAAAGAGTCAGCCATATTGACGCTATTGCCATTAGGGGAATATATCACTCCTATTCAGCCACTCCTCAACCTACGATACACTCTATCACTTGATGGACGTTTGTTTGTCTTGTGCGGTGTCATTTTCTTAGAGTATATCTTCCTCACATCAATTTCTAACTAGTGATCTATTTTCTCTCGCTCACCTTTTTATTCGGTTACTTTTTTTTCCCTCCCCTCCACAAAGCTCTGCCTACATCTGTCTCTGTCTACCAGTCAGGTGGCCTGAGGGGGGGGTGACAGTGACAGTTTCCATTAGGTTTAATGAGGCATGGCCGGTCAGGCAGAAAAACGGCCTGACAGGTTAACATGCTGTGGCCCGATAGCTTGGCTTAGTTCCTAACCCCCCCCGCCCCTCCCCCGGCCCCTTATTCCACGCCAGTGAATGGACCGAAGTCTAAAACCAAGGTGACATTTGTGGCTCGTGAAGGAAACACCAGGTCGGGTCATGTTTTGCGGCGGTGAGTGACGGGTCGGCCGAGGTGTAATCAGCCGGTTCGGGCTCTTGAAGCACATAAACACGCTGATAAATCCTTTGTTTTTTCACCCTCCTACTGCAAATATCACGCCTTCTTTATGCAGCGATGAACAGATGTGACTAATGTGATCAGGCAAGGCAAAGCAGGGGGGTATTAGTGTTAGAGCGCCACCCTGTGGGGCGGATTGTCAATGGAACAGCTGTATTTTCTCCACAGATGTTTCATGCATATGAAAGTTATTATATGGGTTGACATTTAAAACATAGGGCTGCTAAAAATAGCCACAACCGGCAAAGGAAATGAAACACAAGGTGTGAAATTCAAGGTTAAAGGTCGCATATTGTATGGCACCTTTCATGTTGTCATCTTAATATAGTTTTACATCTGCCCTCATTTTGAAGCCTGCGCCATTATTATTAACCTTCTATTGCAGGAAATATCATTTAGACATGGTAAAAAATGTTTTTAATACTTAAAATGGCCTAAATATTTGGTATATAGGATATATACGTATTATATATATATGTATTATATAGGAAATATCAGAAAAAAGTTGTATACATTACTATATTGTTCATATTTGCATTTTGTTTTATCTAATTTAGCATATTAGATAAAAAAACATGTACATTTAAACTTTAAATACATTTAAAAAATAATAATGATAAATTTCACTGGACCCAGATAGTGAGTTCAATCTTTTATTTGGTAAAATTTTCCAAAACTATGAATAAATTATAATAAATAAATACATTTAAATGACAAATGTCAATCAGCAATAGGGATATCCTGGTCATGTGACCTCAAAAACTGTATGTCCTTCAAAATAAAAGCCCCCTTTTCACACCGAGGTGTAAAAATATAGATTTTATGTACAGCTTTTTAGAGAAATATAGTAATTGTTGCCATATGGCAACAAATCTATTTTAGCATATTAGCAAAAAATCTGGTAAACATGAGCAATGACCATGAGCAATAGGGATATCCTGGCCATAAATTGTTTCCTTCAAAATAAAAGCCCCCTTTTCACGCCTAACTGTAAAAACATAGATTTTACATCACAGCTTTTTTAGACAAATGAAGAGAAAATAACTGCAGTAGAGGATTAATGAGCCTCTCCTCTGCTGTGAATAAGGGGGTGGGTGGTGATTGTATTGTTGTGATGTCACAACATCACAGAAGTCAAATGCTTATTATAAGGCAAAGTTTATTAATACAGACCATGTATAAATCTCTGTGGATTGAGTGTTTTGAAACATGGGACATTAATTCCTAGACCTTCATTTTTTAATCAAAAATCAATTCAGATCTCACTTTCTACAACACGGAACCTTTAAATGTCAATAATATCCCTGAAAGATAATTTCATAGTGCAGCATTTAAAACCTCCCTCCCTGCAACATTAACATCCAGCATATTGTGTTTACCCTCAACAAAGCAGATACATGTGTCATCTGCTATATTATATAATTCATGTTTACGATTCACCGTATTAATTGTGCATGAATTTAATATCCTGTTTCCGATGAAGAGGGTAAACACTTTAGTTCCTTTTATAGTTTCCGCTCTTCATGTCTTCACCATAGTTACCATCATACGACTGTAAATGATAATTATATTAGCCGTTATTAAATGTAAATTAGTCACTGTGCTTCACTGATCGTCTATTTCAATTTTAATAGGGTTATTTCTATTTTAATAAGCCTCCATATTGGATGAAATTTAAATATTTTTATTGGAACTGTCTTGATGAGCTCACGACGCACCACATGGATCTGTGGCCATTTTCCTCCTCAGGAATTTCATCCCCACTCTGTAATCCTCACAGTGATTAGTATTGGGAGACAAGTCCGATGAATTATTAGACACTTATTATAACACCTCTGCAGCTCAGAGTCGGCTGGACCAATAAGAGACCTTTGTGGTGGCATCGGGCCATGTATAAGACTAGTGGTTATTAATTGAGTTGTCCATGATATCAAATCAGATTATTAATGCAGCTTATTACTCTACAGCGTCCAGCTGCCCAGAAATGTGGCTGAAACAAGTGGGACTGGTCCTGCTACACCAAACGTCTTAAGTAAAAGTACTTTTAAAGGTACTTTAAAGTATAAAAGTACAAGTGGGTTGTCGATCTCTGGGCGATGACATCATGATAAAGAATGTAGACATATATTTATTCATGTGGCACAATCCTAAAAACTTGATACCAGATATTTAACTCTCTTAAACACATGGAATCAACTAGTGGATTATATATTTAAATGCACTGTATGTTGCTATATAACAGCTGTATTATGTTATATATAACAGCTGTATGGTGTTATATATAACAGCTGTATGGTGCTATATAACAGCTGTATGGTGTTATATATAACAGCTGTATTATGTTATATATAACAGCTGTATGGTGTTATATATAACAGCTGTATTATGTTATATATAACAGCTGTATGGTGTTATATATAACAGCTGTAATTGTGCTATATATAACAGCTGTATGGTGCTATATATAACAGCTGTATGGTGTTATATATAACAGCTGTATGGTGTTATATATAACAGCTGTATTATGTTATATATAACAGCTGTATAGTGTTATATATAACAACTGTATTATGTTATATATAACAGCTGTATGGTGTTATATATAACAGCTGTATGGTGTTATATATAACAGCTGTATTATGTTATATATAACAGCTGTATAGTGTTATATATAACAACTGTATGGTGCTATATATAACAGCTGTATGGTGCTATATATAACAGCTGTATAGTGTTATATATAACAGCTGTATGGTGTTATATATAACAGCTGTATTATGTTATATATAACAGCTGTATGGTGCTATATATAACAGCTGTATGGTGCTATATATATAACAGCTGTATAGTGTTATATATAACAGCTGTATGGTGTTATATATAACAGCTGTATGGTGCTATATATAACAGCTGTATGGTGTTATATATAACAGCTGTATGGTGTTATATATAACAACTGTATAGTGTTATATATAACAGCTGTATTATGTTATATATAACAGCTGTATGGTGCTATATAACAGCTGTATGGTGCTATATATAACAGCTGTATGGTGCTATATATAACAGCTGTATGGTGCTATATATAACAGCTGTATTATGTTATATATAACAGCTGTATTATGTTATATATAACAGCTGAAATACCTCAATATCGGGAAAGAACATTTTGGGAAAGAAACAACATTTTACACTAAATGTATCTAATATTATAAAAATGAATTAAAAAACAAAACTTGCATATTAAGTCACAATTGGACTCGGGCTCTGTTAACGAGGCCTTACCTCCTGTTGCCCGTGGTAACGGGGACCCTCCAGCCTTTAATCTGGCTGAGTTCGGGGTCGGCCACGTCGATGAGCAGCGGGAGGCGGGGCATCCACACGCTCATCTCCAGCTGGGCGCTCAGGAAACTGTAGGTGAAGTTCAGCATCACTTTGATCTTCCCTCTCGTCTCTTTCCCGTTGACGTACACGTAGTCACATCTCTCCGACACCTGGGAAAAACACGACAAGCAAAAAGAATAAAGTTTTACAGTTGACGGAAGTTTCTTTGCAGAAAATAGCATTTTAATGACTGTTATAGTTCTAAATTCTTTCATGGGGGATTATTCTAGAGACTTGAATCATTAAATAGATATATATATACATCCCAGGGTTTGTCTTCTCCATGTTCTCTGGAGGAAGTTGATGATGTCATGTGACAGGAAGTAGTTAAAACATAAAAAGTTATCTTTTATCATGTCAGAAAAACTCAGATTTTAATTTTAGGAATAAATGACAGTCACAGCCTTAAATACTCAGGTTTTAATGGGTTAATAACACCTCGAGTGACAGTTTCTGCTCATTTGCCTGTGTTTGCATGTGCATCTTTGGCGAATCCATGTGAAACTAATGACTTTGGTCCAACTTAACAGATGGAGCGCAGAAAAAGACACAAACCTGTTTCATCCAATGGAGAACAAAACGCTAACTCAAGCTTAAACGCGATTGGCCGCATGAAAGGAATCTCCAATCAGTAATGGAGTTTCCTCAGATGTAACTCCAACACAGAGCTAATACAGCGGGAACATCAAAGTGTCCGTCATTATCTTCAAAACACCAGAATCTTCTCATCAAAGGTGTTCCCAGCTTTAATCTGCGCTGCAGAATCTATTTAACAATCTGCCTTTGAGTTTTGTTGGTAATCACTCGCCTTTCAATTCGTTTCGAGCTCAAACACAATCATAAACTTGACTGGCAGGACTAGTAATTTCAGTTTATATTCCCGCGACGCTGACAATCGCTTCTGTATAACAAACCAGTCACGAGGAGACTGTCATCCGTCTCCACTCCTTTGCATAAAAGTTGGCAGCTTTACTGTCAAAAGATGTCAGACCAGCCCCAATCTCTGAGGAACAAAACTGACAGCTTGGTATCTGTCAGTTCTCTCCTCCTCTTCCCACACATCCACTCTCAGTCTACTGCAGTATTACAGTACCTCCTACATGCTCTGTCTTCCTATAATGAGGCCGGGCTGCGCTTCAGAAAAAGGCCGATTTACTAGGTGGAAATCAAAGAGAGGTAAAGTTTAACGCTTCAAATGGAATGTGGTTGAAATGTTCAGTTTTATGAATTTAATTCATCATGACAAAAACGATATAAAGTGTGCAGCATCGATATTACAAGAATACAACGTTATGAGTGGATCAGCTGTCGTAAACTAAAGGATAAGTACACAATTTTTGGTAATACATTATAATAATTACGTACTAACAATCCCTTATAGATGGTTGGACAGTCCATTAATACACTATTACTAACTACTAACTACTAAAATGGCCTAAATAATAGATAATAAAATAAATATGTAAGAAAAAGTTGGAAACATAGTCTCAGGATAGTTTCATGCTATGTAAGTCAAAGGGACTCCATTAGGTTGTATACACTAATTTTCCAAAATTCTGAATTAAAGACAACCTTTGGTTGTGAAACATCGATGCTCACATGTCAAAAGTCCATCAGCAATAGGGATATCCTGGTCATGTGACCTCATAAATTGTATGTCCTTTAAAATAAAAGCCGCCTTTTCACCCTTATATATAAGAACATAGATTTTATATCACAGCTTTTTAGAAAAATGAAGTAATTGTTGCCACATGGCAACACTATGGAAAAGAGGATTAACTGATATTAATATTAATTAATAAGTCATTAATATGTAATTAATAGTTCATGATCTATTACTAATTTATAAGGTATACTCATAACTCATTAACATACAATTAATTTATAACTTGTTAACAGCCTGTAAGTTATCTATTGGCTATCTATAAGACACAATTATAAATCCTTAAACTGTTCACTGTTATTTAACAAGTCATTTATAACTAATTAACTAACTTTAATGGATTATAGCGAATAGTTATAAAGTGTTACCCACTTTTTCACGTCTGTTATCAAATAATAGTTTGGTGCCAAAAGAAACTTCAGTCTTTTTGCTGTAATGATTAATCTTGTTTATAACGGCCATTAAGAAATCCCTTCGTAAACTCCTTCGAGTCCTGCTTCAATGAAAAAACGTATTTAAAAGTTATTTGATGCCAAAAATGAAGCGTCAGCCGTCCAAACCACTCCAAACAATTCTATAATTGGAGCCGAACGAGAAAAACACAATTTGTCGAGACACAGATGCTGAAAAGAACTGCAATTACTGACAATCTCTACTTCATTTGACCATCTCAGACGTCTGAAACGTCATATTATATTCAAATAAAGTTTCTAAAAGTTGTTTTTTGCTCAAATTGGATTTTCTTCACCCCCAACACTTACATTGTAATCACATTTGGAGCCAATCTTTTAATGGTTAGTTTGAACAGGAGGACTTATCCCAGCAAAATAAACCAGTTTGGGTGTTAATTTGGGCTCCTGACTGTTGAAGTACCAAAAATCATCTTAATATATGTTTACGTGTAACAACGGGTCGATTTGGGTCTATCTTATTAATATTAATATACAATAATATTAAGGGGATGATGCTTCATGAGGCTCAATGTGGGGTTCCCATGGCGAAATGGAATTAATTAACGAAGGATAATTGATTAACCTACAGTATTTTTAAGTGAAAAACACCAATAATTAATTAGCATCTTCTTATAGACTGAAAACAGGAGCTTCATATACGGCATCTTGGATCCTCCATATTCCTCCCATTCACAATGCAATTAATCTAATAATTGAGGGAAATAATCTGCAGATAAGTCGCTGCCATTTCAGCTAAAACTCTCTTACATTGCCTTTTTTTTCATATCATGTAAAGAGATAACGTATCTCTAGAGACTTCAAAGATGAAAAACGTCATTAGTTCTAGTTCTTGTCGGCTTAAAGCACAACGAAAGGAACATGGATATAATGGAGACTTCAAATGTTGCTGGAGATAGTGAACGAGCGTCTCCATTATGTTCATATTTTACAGATTTTAGCACAGTTGGACCATAATCTGATCAATGCTAATGACGTCTACCAATGTCATCTAAACAGGAGATAAACTACCAAGGCTGACTCTTGATGATTGGCTCCAGTCATGTCAATATGTTGGCGAAATGTCTTTTTTAATGGAATAACACTCCGTTTACTACCCTAAATCCAAAAAGCAACCTTGGATGCTAGCGATTACGCGTCCTCCCCCTCGATTGTCGTCATTTCTTTTAATATAAATTGAGGTAAAAGGTAATATGCAGCAAACAGAATCAAAACAAGCGAGGGGTTTTGATCTTCTATTTACCCTGAGTTATAATAGATGGTTCTGGTTTTATCACCGTGATGTAGAGCCCCATAACTGTATTGAATAAACCACTGAAACTCTCACCGGGAAATACTGCCCGGTTTAGAAAGCCTTTATAGTTTAGAATGATGGATATTGTGCATTCGCGCTGCTGTAAGTGAAAATCATGAGAGAAAAATATATATAATAAATATAATTTGCTCAGTGCCATGAATTGTAAATATTAACCCACCATAGCTTAGACATGGTAAAAAATGTTTGGACTGTTTTTATTGCTTCAAATGACCCAAATTATAGATATTAAAAAAAATATGTAGGAAAAAGTTGTAAACATAGTCTCAGGATAGTTTCATGTAAGTCAATGGGACTCCATTAGGTTGTATACACTAGGAATTTAGCATATTTGCATATTGACATCAACCTACCACTGGAGGCGATGGATGGAAATTAGCCGTTGCCTATAATCTTGGAAATTTACAATTACACTACGGTTAAAAATGTTGGGGTCACCCATGAAAAGTCACTTTTATTTACCACCATGAGTTGTTAAATTATTGGAAAATATAGTCAAGACAGTGACAAGGTTAGAAATAATGACTTGTATTTGAAATAATATTGTTTTCCTTCAGTTTTCTATCTTCTCTAAGCAGCTAAACTGTTTCCAGCTGTTTAGCATCAAAGGTTTTCATTGTTCCATTAGAACACTGGAGTGATAGTTGCTGGAAATGGGCCTCTATACATCTATGTAGATATTGATGCACCAAAAACCAGACATTTACAGCTAGAATAGTCATTTATAACATTAGTGATGTATAGAGTGGATTAATGATTAGTTTAAAGTTATCTTCATTGAGTAGTAAATTCATTCATATGTATTGTACCTATTTTTAATAAATAAACTCAAACTCAAAGTCAAATGTCCATGAGCAATAGGGATATCCTGGTCATGTAACCTCGTGAATTGCATTGCCTTCAAAATAAAAGCCACCTTTTCAGGTCTAGCTGTAAAACCATAGATTTCATATCACAGATTTTTAGAAAAATGAAGCTAAAGAACGATGCAATAAAGAGTTAATGCACACAACTGCAGATAAGTGTCCAACATAAACCTGTCAATGCCGGCCACATTTTGAATTTCGTGGCGTCCTTATCTGTGTTTGTCATTCTGGATAAATTAGCAACACAATGGTCTGTTTCCATGGAGAAGTGACACTGATTGGTTTGCGGTTTCATGACACATTCATTGACGATAGCGGAGGCTGCAGAGATCAGACAAGTGTTACATTTTTCATGCAGCAAAAGCATCTCCTTCCAGAGATCTCAATTAAATCTTTCTGGTTATCATCTCCGATAGCTTTTCACGACTGGAGATAAAGACGGATCCAGAAGGTAGAAACAGAAGAAGAGACTGAAACGAAGGAGATTTAATGAAAGAAATTGATTTCAGAGTTTGGAGTGAGTCAGAGGGAGAGTGGGAGAGGGAATAAATGGGTAGAAAAAAAAAGAAACAAAAATAGAGATGGGGTTAAGAGACTCATTGAGGAATGAAGTGGGTTCTTTCAGCTCATTCTCTGGATGGTTGCCTTTAGAAAGCCTGCAGTGTGTGTGTGTGTGTGTGTTTGTGTGACAACACCCACACCTCACAAATAAACTTGTTTACATATATAATTCATTGTCATCAACTCATCACAGCAAATGCATTAACTGTTCAGCAGCAACAAGGACAGACAGCTGCAGTTCCTCATATGAACAGACAATCTGCTCCATCTCAATTTAAACCATTTATACCTGACACGTACTTTACTGAAGTGTATATAACCCATGGAGTGAAGTGGTTAATTAGATTTCCATCAAGGCATTTCAGTTTATGTATCACTCAAAGACTCTGTGTATAAATCAACATTAAGGATAACAACATTAAAATGATATAGAAACAGACAAAAGGCTAAAACAAAAGCAGCAATTATCAATTGTCAATTGGCGCCAAAGGATTTTGTATCTAAAATGTTGGATTGTGTTAAATTTACCCATCTAATTTTCAAATGGATTATAGAATATTCATGAAATGTCACATATTTTAATCCTCTATTGCATAGTGTTGCCCTATGGAAACAATTAGTTTATGTGCATTTTTCCAAAAATCTGTGATATATTATATTTTTAAAGTTAGGTAAAAAAATGGTGCTCTTATTTTGAAAGACATACAATTTATGAGGTCACATGAGCAGGATATCCCTATTGCTGATGGACATTTGACATGTGAGCATCATTGTCTCACAATCGAAGGTTGTCTTTTATTCAGAAAATGCTAAAATAGATTCCTTTGCATATGGAAATAATATGCAAATATGGAAACATTCTAACCCTATTTGACAAAATCAACTGAAGTCAACAGTCGCTCCTGGAGGGTCAACAGTAAATAAAAGTTAATTGATAGTTGACACGTGTATTAAACTAATTTCAGACCTAGTTTTATGAAACTTGTTCAAGTTTTCAGCTTAGTGATGTTTACTATAAGTATGACTTTATGTTATTTGCATTTCTTTGTGATTATAAGGTCTAGGTGTTCTATCAATACACAGATGTCTGTATATAAACTGTGCCTTTAAGTGACTTCCATGAACTTTAACCCCTTAACACCAATTGTCGCAAATTTGCATCAAACCATTTGCATTCCCCCTGAAGCAGATATATCATATGTATTCTTCCCCCAGTGCTGGTTTGTTAAAGTGAGTTTCAAAAGAAGAAACATGGAGGTCCAGCTAATGCTATGCCAACACAGGAGGTGATTCGGATGCTGTGGGTCACTGGTCGGTGATTTAAAGTGTGAATGATCAAAATGTTAAAGCCAGATTGTCTTCAAATGGTCAAATCAATCAAGAACTACAACTGCTTGAAGTGAATTCAACGAGTGAAGGCCAAAGGGTCCAAATCAGCACTGGACGACTTTTCAAAAGTCAAAAAAGTCAAATTCAGACTTCTCTAAATTGCATAATAATGGCTCATTTTACCTGATATCACCACACACGTCCGTTCCTCCTAACCTACAGATATACCTCACATTCACATATCGTACAATAGAAGTGGAGGCACCAGAATGTAGATCTTCATTAAGTCCAGAGTAATGTGCTGCCCTTTAAATTGAAAATCCAACAACTTTCCTGCTGGTTGAGCTGTTTAATCCTATTACTGCTACGTATTGATCCAGGGATGTGATCTATGCCCATCGCTTTCAGGACAGATGGGTCGGGGTTATGCTCGTCTTTAAAATGTCCAGCCATAGGATGATTATCGGTTTGTGTCCTCATGGCATATTTATGCTCTGTGAGTCTCTTGTTGGGTTCTAGTGATGTTGGACCTATTGCACTGAGGACACTGATGTCTTACAGTTCATAAAAATTAGGAAATCTCTGTGGATATTCTGAAAGCGGTTTCATTTTAACACATTAGAGCACTGATTGTGATGTGGAGCCAGGTCATTTAGGAGGCTGCAGGTAAATGATAATAATAAAATGCTGATTGGAGCAGCCTCTTTACTGAATCTGGTAGAGAAAAACACTCCCACTGCTTCCTGTGTGAATGTAGAAGAGTGTGTCGCTGTAGGTTATGAGTTTTACAACTGTCTTCGCCTCTTTGAATAAAATGATTTTCCAATTTCTTCAGCTTTCAGATCAAAATCATTTTCTTTCTCACAGATTCTCCTGAGTCTCTGGAAGGTACGTTATCTGTTAAGGTGTTTTTTTTGGATGGCAAAAAAATCCATCAATGTTTTTATAAGTCTCTAAATCCAGTAAGTGAATCAGTTTTTTGTTATATTCTTAAGAAAGTTTGATGGTTTTAGTTCGTATTATTGAGATACTGATAAAAACATGTTGAAATGGGACAATACATCTTCATTAACCCTCTATTACATTAAATATTACTTAGGTATTGAATGTTTTTATTACTTAAGATATATTTAAGAAATAGTCTCAGGATAGTTTGATGCTATGTAAGTCAATGGGACTTATTATATTGGGACTTATTTATAGAAATGAGGCTCACATGTCAAATGTCCATGAGCAATAGGGATATCCTGCTCAAGTGACCTCTTAAATTGGATGCCCTTCAAAATAAAAGCCACCTAACTGTAAAAACATAGTTTTTTAGACAAATGCAAATAAAGTAACTATGCAATAGAGGGTTAATAATATGTATCTCTATATATGATGGGCTATGGCACATTGCACAACCTTTAGTCTCGATTAGAACAAGTGAAAAATGTTTTTTAAGGTTGGGGGTAATATTAGAGAAAGAGATGCTTCAAAAAGGGATTTATTTTAAGATTCCTTTGAAAGTAGAGTGGAGAGAGGAGGGGTACCACTTATGGTTCCAAAATCAGAAGGATGGGCAGGGGAGTTTGCTGCCAAGGTCAGCGTCACTATGTGTGCTACTACTTTGGTGGATAATTAAACCCGTTGAGAGATCTGCCTCCTCCCTCCTCTGAAAACTCTGAGGCCACCAGCATTCTAATCCTCTCACATACTCACAATTAAGAATAAACTGTTTATTTGTCGCTTCTCTACTTTGGGCTTTTTTTTTTCTAAAGTAGTGGAGACATGTTGAAGGACAAATATTAAACTCTATGTAGTACTTACTGGGGTTTAAAAGTGGCTTTGCATTTTCTAGATTAGTAATAGTAATCAAGTTTAAAGCACCTTTCACACAGAGGCTGTAGCTCAATGGGTGTATAATAAAATGAACAAGAAGCACAAATACTGTGCAGTAAAGTCAAAAGAAAAAGAAGCAGTAAATACTATGAACGGGTTTGTTAAACCTCTATTGCATGAAATATTACTAAGCCAATTTTAATAAATGTTTTAAAGGTTTGTATTAATTAAAATGGCCTAAATAATAGATCTATTTGAGAAATATAAGAAAAAGTTGTAAACATAGTTTCATCCTATGTAAGTCAATGGGACTCCATTAGGTTGTACACTAGGAATGTTCCATATTTCCATACTGTTGCCATATAGCAATCATTCAATTTTAGCATATTAGAAAAATAATTTAATTAAATGCATATTTAATATTATGCATATATAATTCTGAATAAAAGTCAACCTTCAGTCATGAGACAATGATGCTCACATGTCAAATGTCCATGAGCAATAGGGATATCCTGGTCATGTGACCTCTTAAATTGGATGCCCTTCAAAATAAAAGCCACCTAACTGCAAAAACATAGATTTTTAGACAAATGCAAATAAAGTAACTATGCAATAGAGGGTTAATAATATTTATCTCTCTATATATATAATGGGCTATGGCACATTGCACAACCTTGTATGTCCTTCAAAATAAAAGCCCCATTTTTACACATAACTGTAAAAAACTAGATTTTATATCATAGCTTTTTAGAAAAATGGAGGGTTAACAATAGTATGTGCAAAATATTAAAAGATAAAATATGTAAAAGATGAGAAAATTCCTTAGTTTTCATTCAAGCTGCTTTTTTCTTATTCATACTACAGTTTCTGTTTTAAAAAGGCAGCAGAAAGTCTTAGGGCGGTGAAGTATTAGCAAATGACAAGGAATTAGTAATATAGGAGCCTTGAAAACAAATAAAAGCAACTCGTCATTACTCATAAGTACTGGGAGCCAGAGCAGTTTGAATAAAACTGGGGTCATGACCTCTCCATTTCTTGTTCTAGTTAAAAACACAGCAGCAATGTTCTGAATCAGATGCAGTTTGTTAATGGATTGTTTCTACCTCAAATTAAGGCATGAACCAGTATTTCAGCATCTTGTTAGGACAGGAATGGACGTATCTTTGCAATAGTCCTTTAAATAAAAGGACCTTTTAGCTTTTAGCATAGTTATGTTGTTGTTTCAAGCAACTACACAATAAATAATATCAGCATATATGTAGTGAAATAATATTAATGTTAGATTATTTGGAGGTAAATACAATCATGTAGTTAATAGTTACACATCAGTGATATCAGGTAAATGGGGCCACTTCTTGGTTGATCGCTTGGGATAATAGCACAATACCAAACATGCATTTTCCATGTATATTTATGATTAATTTACTGATTCTATATCATTATTTTGGCCCTAGGAACCTTGAAATATCTGTTGTGCCCCTTTTGTTTTTTTTTTGCTTGAGCAGTTTCAGGTAAAATGGGCCATCTCATCAGGTAAAATGGGTTTAGTTAGATTTATCATGGCAGGCACATTTATGGGGAAGTTTAGTTTTGTCTGTATTGTCTCATTGTCTCCATAGAAACCATAAACTAATCAAATCACTTGTCGTCATTGGCTCTAATTTACAAAAGGGGCTGGGACCCCCAAACCTGAGGTGGCCCATTTTACCTAAAATCACTCTATGTGAGTGATTTCAAACAATAAACAGCAACTTGTGTCCGAGATTAATCTGAGTTGCTTGTACCGGCTCCTCCTATCAGATAAGAAATAAAACATACTGTATGTCAAGCTACAACATGATCAGAAACAAGCAACGACTATATATAGTTTTTCCATTTCATTTCTTTTATAGCTACTGTTCCAACCACTTTTTTTATCGTTATCTTTTGTTCTTCAGCTCTGTCTCTATGGGAACGCTGCTCAAATTTTCAGTGTTTCACCCTACCCAACACAAACTCTCTTCATTTATGTGTAAGATTTCAGCAGAGACACTTCATTATCCACCGTGTGGACCAACATTAATGCTACCGTGGCTTCTTTTCCTTCATTCTGCTCACCTAGCCATTTACAGCACTAGACGGATTACCATGGTGCAGGAGGCAACAAAGACAAATTAGAATATTGAAATAAAAACAGCTGCTCAAAGCATGCGCCCCACTGACCTTGATAACCTGTTCATCTGTTGACTTGCACTCCACTGACTCGGTAACATCAGAGACGGCTCCATCTGTTCCCACGGTGACCACCTTTACCGGCACGGCGACCGTCCGCCCGGTGAGGACGGCCGTGTTCAGGATCTCCGTGTCCTGCACAGGTAAACAAAGAAATTAGTCCGTACAAGTTTGTTTCAGGATGAAACGACTGGAGCTGCTTCTGTTGTTAAAGGGATAGTTCACTATTTTAGTACTTTACTTTTTTTCAAACTGCTCGACTGCTAGTATTACGGCTAATGGTATTTTTTGGTTTCGCTTATCAAAATGAGCAAATACACAATCCAGCAGCAACTCCAGCAGAAAAATGCTTCCTTACCAGAAGATACATGAGGATAGCATTGTTGGAATTTCCTGTTTTGCACATTTCTTAGTTTTGTATTTGTAATAAATTAGCAAAAATCTCCAAAAAAGCCTTTTTCACGTTGTCATTATGGGGTGTGTAGAATTTTTGAGGAAAAAAATCCATTGAATCCATTTTGGAATAAGGCTGTAACATAACAAAATGTGGAAAAAGTGAAGCGCTGAGAATACTTTCCAGATGTATCTGAGATGAAACTGACATTAATCAATTAATATCGTCATGATTGCTGCTAGCATTACGGCTAATGGTATTTTTTGGTTTCCATTGTCAAACCCAGCAACCACAAGTTACATGAAGATATCATTTCATCTAGATCTGGGATATATTTACCTCCATTAAACAGAGAAGGCTGAGAACTATTATTTGAACATTTAATGTGTTGTAATGCGTATATTTCCTGTTTTAGTTGGTGGTGAGAAACTCAGCAGGTGTTGACGTCTTAATTTATTAAATCGAAATTAATCTAAAGAACCGTATCCCAGATTTAGATAAAGTGATGATGTCCTCATGTCACTTCTAGTATGAAAGCACATTTTAACCAGTATTAACAGCATTTAGTTGAAAATGTTGCTGTATTAACACCATAAGCTGCTTCATTCATGCTTCAGTTGCTTGGCCACTAGTAATCTCCAATCATATCCACATACACAGACGTGTCGATCACTCAAAAGCAGAACATTTCCACCTAATTAACCGTTTGCTATAAGCGTGTGCAGCTGATCCTGCACACATGAAACAGAAAATATCAGTTTATCTCTGATTATCCTCACAGCATCTGTTAATTTGCTCGGCAAGAAAATACAGAATCTGTCCTTGAAGGATAGGATAGGAAGAGGCATGTGGCTTTTTATACTGATGCAGAATCACTTCTGCTTCTGTTGCATGTCAGGTTCCATGTTCACAGGCTCATATCATAAGAGCTTGTGGTTGCATGAACGTGTAAATCACGTGTTTTCTTTCAGAAACACTTTCCACAAACTGGATCCAAATGACTTATTGTGACGGCGTTACACTCACCATCTGAGACCTTCAACTCCAACGCCTGTTCCTCAGTGAACGACGAACACATGTGCTCATTATTACATAATGAAGACAGAATGTACAGTCTCTGGTGCCAAATATAAAAAGTGCGCTGCGTGTGTTCTCTTTATCTGCGTGTTATGGGAAGTGTCTGTTTTCACTCCATGAAACATTAACACTGGAGCAACACTGAAAAAGGCCTTAATGAGCTCCGACGACATGTATTATGGGAGGTTTGTGCCACAAATAATTGAATTTTGACTGAGTCTAGATAATAAACCACATGATTGCGAGCACATAATCTCTTGCCTGACATTAAGTGAAACACAGTGAAACGGCTGGGCTGAGGCATAAGGGACAAAGGAAGCTTCCTCTTTTTTTTTTTTCCTTCTTCCCAGGAAACTCGCCTCCTCTCTCTGGGCTTTACTTGGCTGCTGAATACCCTCCTGGGGTTATGAAAGGCTGAAACGCATGTCTTATTCATGGAGATTACTTATACACAACAGGAGATAACACCCAAGTCACCAAATGGCTGTATTATTGGCCTAAACGCGTAAAAGTGCTGCTTAAACAACAACCCACACATATGTTTGCACAGCCAGGAGTGCCTGGGGTCCTCCCCCGGACCTAAAATTGTAATTTAAAACAAATTTACTCCATTTCTACCTCCTAAC
The DNA here is from genome assembly GCA_030544235.1 of Lepturacanthus savala. Taxonomy (NCBI): domain Eukaryota; kingdom Metazoa; phylum Chordata; class Actinopteri; order Scombriformes; family Trichiuridae; genus Lepturacanthus; species Lepturacanthus savala. The sequence goes on from CM060484.1 coordinate 2,198,071, forward strand.
CTCTTGGATTAAGCCAAGAAACAGCCACCTGCACGTGTCTAGATTAGTTTAAATGCTACTGTGTATTGCATTATGTATTTGCTTAATAACCTCTCAAGGGACAGCAGATGTAAAATAGTCCAGCTCATTTACATTGATGTGGAATGGTCATTAATGTGCATTGTCCCCGATAAGTAAATACAAACGTATGTGGGTCAGAGACAAAACTTCTATAGGTTGGAACCAGAGAGTTTAAGTCTCAAAAAAACATTTTAAACAAATAAAAACACATGCAATCAACACGTTTTATATTTAAGGTGGATTATATATAAAAATCTAGTTGACAGTTTGTGTATTTAAAAAATAAATGACTTTTATTTTGTCATTGACCCAGATATATGTAGATGAAATGATGGTTTATTGCTGCATTAACACCATAATCTGCTTCATTCATGCTTTACTTCACTTTACTTTAGTAAAACTAATTATATCCAATCACATTTGACTTGTAAATCACTCAAAAGCAGAACGATTCCACCAAATTCACCATTTACTATAATTGTGTAAACGCTGATCCCAAGATTTTCTTCCATATTTCACATACACCATCAAGAAAATATCACACGAAATTGTGACTTTTGTGAAATAAATCATACAAATGGACTTTTAAATAACAAAAAACCAACATGAACACACAAGGTACATTTAGAGAGACCTGGTTAAAGGTTAAACATTTTTTTTATTATTTGATTTGATACTTGTAGGAAATGTTTGGATCAACTTTCAAGACTTTATTTACAGCAGTTGTTCAAAATAACATCAATCCGATGGGACCAACCACATTAATTGAGGTTTATTATATTATTTTATCTCTAATTTACCAGAAGGTGCAGTAGATTCTCAGAAAACCAACCAGACCCAACATTCATGATATGCACATACGCTTAACGATGTGCAATTAGGCAAATAGGTTGAATTTTTAATAACTGCTTCACATCTGTGAGTCATGGAGTCAAATAACTAGTGGAAACTTTCAGGTGTTATTCTACTTTTTCTGTGCATCTACTTCACCAATTGGTAAATTGTTTGCCATTAAAAATATAATGTAAGTATTTATACCCTCTCTCTATATATGGGTGTAATGCTATGAGGTATTCATTGGACGTAAACTACTTAAGTTTCAATAAAAATGGGAAAATGTCATATTTTCCTGTGCTCTAATAATCACACTTGAGCTAAACGCTCTGTTTCTCACCTTTGTCATTGAAGGTGAGTCCTGATTAAATGCTGTGGTGGATTCATCTCTACCAACTCAACAAAAAGAGTCTGATTTTTTTAAATCGTTTGTCAGATTAATAAAAATAAGGGGGATGCACTTGCTCCATTTTTTCCATACACACACATATAATAACTTTGACACACACCCACACACATACACAAGCACAAACACGCCCTTGGTGCCCAGCTCACAAAAAAAAGGAAAAGCTCCCTCCTCATGAAGCAGCTTATCTTAACAACCTCTCATTGCGGCGCAGAGAGCAGAGCAAGAAAAGAAAAGAAAGACGCCAAGAGAAGGAAGAATCGATAAAAGGCCATTACGCTTCTGTGCAGCCGGAGTACAAGGGTGGAGTGTGTGGGGGCTGATATGGTTGTGGATGAATGATGTGTAAGGTAGCAGACAACCTACAGTAGCACTGCTTAGAGAATAGTTACTGTGCATGTCTGCAAGCTCAAGGACAGAATGTGTTGTTGGGGAATTAAAAGGTACAACTCTGTGGAGGATGGTTAAAAGCACTTTGCCTCAAACGTCGCCATATGTCTCTCAGTTTGCTGTAAGGACATGATGATCCTGCAAACTAAATTTCATGGGATGACTACACATGCTATTCCAAACCCACTATATAGATGACTTATGATAGCTAGTTATATATGACTCATCAGGCAATATCAGCGTTATAGAGCAAGCAGATTATAAAGCACAGCTGTGGGAAGCTCACAACACAATTTCAGATTCAGTGCCCACATGAGACGTTCCTCCACAGAATCTGACACATTAGAGTGGATGATGGATTTTTGTTAACATAGCACTTATTCCCTCGACCCTTGGAAAAGACTATGGGATTTTTTTTTTCCCATTGGCCTTCGGATTACTGCAGTAAATAAGAAGTTTGATACGACGGAAATGAGGTGATATCTGGTCAAATGAAGCCAAGATTCTGGAAATGAAGGATGATAAATCTATTAAAAAATGCATAAACATGATATCTGTCTTAAATAATGCTGTTAGTTTGATATATTAACATATTTTTTGGAAAAGTGATGTTTATATACCTTCACCTCCTAAGATAAAATGGGCCACATGGTTTCAGATAAAATGGGCCACAAACACACGTCTATGACATTTGGTTCAACTAAAACATGGACAGTTTGTTGATTGTCATGTGAAATTAGTTCAACTCAAAGTAGTCACTACTTCTACTGTGTTTGTGTAACTTAGCTTGTTACATACGACTGGATGCTAGCTTTTTTGTAGCGCTAGCTTAGCCATTTGTCAGTATTATCTGTGGAAATGGTATGTCCAAGAGTTCCCACATGTCGATGTAAAGCCCTGGGCATTGGCTATTCCATTTGGATGGTCTCGTCATGGAAAATTTCCATTGGGTCACACTGTTGTCCATTGAACTAAAGATGGTCGTACTTTTGTAGCCGGTCCCAATTAGCTTTCAAGCTAGCTATCCCCATGCTTGGATTTGCTTGTGCATGGTGTCAATCGAACCGAAACTACTTCAAAACCATATTTTTTGTGTTATTTGAGCATAGAAACCTACAATTAAAGCATAGCATTGCTGTAAATGACCCCCCCCCCCATTGAGTTCAACAAATGCTAACTGTGTTCCAGGTTTCAAAGACTCTTCCTGCAGTTCTATATTGATTGCCCAGAAATAACAGATGCCATCAATCAAGCTATGACGCATTTCAGAGGATATGTTTATATATTGTACATCTCCTCATTTGCAGGAGGTTTGGTGCAACCATCAGACACAGCTGTTCCTTTCCTGTTTCAAACCAGAAGTCTGGCCAGTAACTACAATTGTCCCCTAAGCACATCATGCTTATTATTGCAGCCATGTTTCTCCAGCCTGCTCTTCTTCTTTTCCATCATGAAATAATTGCACTTTTTGTAAACATCCATACAACAAAAGCCCATCACGGCAGATTCCTCGAATCTTTGAATACGTTATTTCTTTTTTTTCCCTCTGCCTCCTTTGCTTTAGCCAATTTCTAACAGAAACCCATGTTATTTGGTGGTACTGCGTGTTCATTCTGCACATTCCAGACCACAATAACAAGCATCTTTCCATTTGTGAGTTAACGTCGTCAGTCGGTACTTTCAAGACCACCTTGTGCTTGCTGTTGTGACTCCAACAGAGCCCACATTTGTATTCAGAGGGAATCGAGGAGGAGGGGAAGGAGGCATTGGAGACATGTTTAGCTTAGATCTGGACAAAGAACAGTGTTTAACACCGGCCAGCGATTTATTATTCATTCACCGAACAGACGACTCTGACCCGTAAAGAACCGCGGCTCTACTCGTTTCTATCCGGCTGAGATTGACAGTAAGCTCACAGACCCTATACTGGGTTTGCCTACAGCGCTTGTGAGTAGGATTTATATTGCCACCGCAGCACTCTCAGCCATTCAGTTCATATCAATTATCAATAAAAAAAAAAAAAGCCTATTCCCTCCAGCACCTATAAAGTCTCCCTTTGCCACCCACAAAAAGAAATAGTGATACAACAGCAGGAGAGAGAGGTGTTCATAGAATCTAATCTTTTTATGGTTATGGCTCTGAGAAAAAAAAAAAAGTTATTCTGCCCGTGATGTCAAAGGCGGAGAGAAACATATAAGCCAGAACAAGGTGTTGATAAGTGAAATGACGAGGGATGTGATAGAAAGGGCAAAGAAAGATTGAAAATTGCTTTTTTTTTTTTTTCGAAAAGTGATGGAGATGTCATCTCGGCTGTTGAAGCTTTTTTAATTACCAGGTTTGACAGAAACGTTCATGCAGGGAGGTGAGTGTACAGGTGACCACAGAGTTCTCCTTTATACCAACTTCTGGTGCAGATCGCTTCTTTTCACATGAACACGGCAAAGGTTTTATTACTGTTCCTTGTGCACAAGGTTCTTTAAAGACTATTAAATACTGTGTTGTGCTTGCCAGGCCAGTAATTGGTGGTACCATTGAATTCAGGGCCACTATTGGCCAATTCGGGGAAGAATTACACAGTAAAATAAACAGTAACCTCACAAAGATTGAAATGCAATTAATGCAAATACAATTAATACTATTAATAACATTTCTATATTTGATTATTTTATATAGCCTACTTATTATTTTACATTTTACACCTAAGTTCTATATGCTCTACATTTCTTTATTATCCGTCAAATCAAGGATTAATGATAATAATAATTATCGTTTTACACTACCATTCAAAAACCATTGGCGTCACTTTTTTCCACAAATTTCCTTATTTTCGAAAGAAAAGCACTGTTTTTTTCAATGAAGATAACTTTAAACTAATCAGAAATCCACTCTATACATTACTAATCTGTTAAATGACTATTCTAGCTGGTCCAATATCTACATAGGTGTATAGAGGCCCATTTCCAGCGCTCATTGCAATGTGTTTGCTCATTGCATCAGAAGGTTAATGGTTGATTAGAAAACCCTTGATGCTAACATGTTAGCACAGCTGGAAACAGTTTGGTGGTAAATGGTGGTAAATAAAAGTTTATCTTTTCATGGAAAACACAAAATAGTCTGGCTTACAGCAAACATTTGAATGGTATTGTATCTTATTTTGAATGAAATGGTGATATTTTACCTCCATAAAACCTCTATTGATGCTGTAGAATAAACCTGAGCCAACATATGACACCGACTGGTTAATGAACTCCTCTCATCTCTTGTTTTATGAGGAACTGCAGGTTTGATGCTCCAGTCCACATCGAGACAGAATGATCCTCTTCTGTCTCATAATTAGCAGCACTCCTGACTCATATTGTCGCTCAGACACCATCCTGGTTGCTGATTGGTCAGATGCTGAGTGCTGTACACTTCTCTTGGGCTGACTTGGTACCCTACTTGGTTTGTGCGTTTGCAGAAAATGCGTCCCCTTGCGTATAAATGGGGCCCCTCATTGAATTTAACCACCTGCATCTGGGCATGAACAAATATGGCGTCTGGTGGTAACGTCATTTCCTTGCGGACTAATTTCCTGGATAAAAAGATTGTGTCTTCAGGACCCTGCGACATCCCAAATGCAACAAAAGCTTCCTGCGTTTTTACAAAAACCATCGGCACAAAAACTACAGAGTGATTTCTCGAAGTCTATTTTGCACGTCTGCTGTAAACTCAAAGAAAAGTGCGTGTCAGTCCAATCTGAATTTTGTTTTTTTAAGAATGACATAAACTAAATAGCTGATTCCCGTGTCCCCACTGATTTAACACTGTTGGCAAAGCAGCTACAATCGCAGCATTAGCCAATAAAGCGGGGGCAGGTTGGGGGCATTCTGCCATGACCAGGAGTAAGAAATACCACTATTGATTATTAAATCAGGGTCTACGCTGATTTATCCCCTCCTCATTAATTAGATATTGATTTACAGGTATTACATAACCTGTTGGCCTGACAATCTGTTGTGTTTTGTTATTGTGTACTGTGGGCTGTGGATACTTTTAGTGAGATTAAATATTAAGCCTCTGTTGTTTTCCTCACCTCTACTCTTTAACATTAAAGGGAGGGGAATGCAGCTGTAAATCCACTGTCCCTGATAAAGCATGTCCATATTCTAAGGACCTCCCCTTCTTTCCTCCTCTCCCGTCTCTGGAGGCGATTTGATTAGAATAAGCCAGTGACTTTCACTGCATTGGACCCAGGCCCTCGCCGGCCGAATAACAGAATGAAGCCAGACTGACAGATCGGGGGAAAAGGGTGAGCGAAGACAAGCCGACGCAAAACAAACAAACACACGACAGCAAATTAAAGAACGGACAGGCTTAGCTTCAAATTAAAGCCTGACTGACGTGTATGGAAGCTGCATCCCGGGCTGCGTGGGAGGAGTGAAATAATAAAGGATGTGTGTGTCTAAAGTACAGAGTGATGTGTGTAATTCATCCAGGGAGTGTTGCTCTTTCTCTGTAACGCTGCCTGCAGCTCCAAGCTACAAACATTCACACTCAGAAGGTGCCATGAATCTGACCAGTGGAGCAAACGAGGGTCATCGTTATTAATGTATGTGGACTAGAGGCCCACTGATCCGTCGGACTGTGGTAGAATGATCCGAGAGTTACATGCTGACATGTTCTTTATTTTATGATCTCTGTGTTTCTCTTTTTGATTAAATATTCCTTACATCATGCCTCATCTTCTGTTAGATAATGTAGCTATAAGTGATCCTAGTTCTTGCATACAGATCAGGAAGACCAGCAGACATTTCTTGGCTTCTGACGTGCACTAAAGGTCCCGGATCAGAGAAAAATGTGACTTTAATATCTTTTTGATTATAATAAAGGTCTAGGTGTTGCATATATAATGTCCCGTGTTTCAAAAACACTCAATCCACAGAAAAATGAAGAGAGAAAATGTGCCTTAAACCTGTCAGGACAGTTACTGCCCACTCCCCTTTAACAGCCATTCATATCAATCAGAATTAATATTAATATAATATAATAAGATGGACACAAAACTGGTTCTTTCTACAGCTTGAGAGGAGGAAACCTGGAAAAAGTGGACATATGGGACCTTTACTGTTTCTTCAAAGAATTAACAGATTATTTAGCTAAAGTCAAAGTCAGCTTTATTGTCAAAAGAAATTTGGAATTGGAAATCGCAGCGCTGCCTAAGACCACAGAGAACATTAAACGTCTTTTAAACAAGACAATGAAACATGATGACAACACAAAGAACAATAAGGGTTGTATATAATACAAAACTGGTTGCAGTTTTAGCCTCAGCAACATCATCATTTAAAATAGACTCATGTTACTGAAGCTAACAAAGACAATTGGCTCAAACAGGTTTGAAAACCTGTCTTTAAAAATGCTTTTTTGGAAAAGCTGTTCCTAGTTCCTTCTTTTCTGAGATCATTGAGATACAAAGATCTCTTTTGCAAGAGAAGCGTAGCCAAGACAGCAGCCGAACTACAGGGACAATACAAGTATACATATAAGTTATAAACCAGTGTAAAAGATCAGTCTATCAACCAATCAATTAACCAATCAGACAATGGGTTACTCAATTAAGACGGGAGCAGATTCCAGATTTCTGACAAGGTTTCTAAATGAAATCAGTTCTTTGAGTTTTAGAAAAATGATTTTCCTTCTACTCCTAGACACAGAATCATGGAGAAAAAAGCCAGGCACACATATTCCAAATGATTTTCAGCCTTGTACTATGTGGGGTTGTGGCCAGTCCACTTGACCACCCACTGTGTCCACCATGCTCGACCCATTCCATTTCGCACATGAGCGTGACAGAGGTACAGAGCACGCTGTGCTGACTCTGCTCAATGCAGCATACAGATATTCTCTTGAAAAGGCTCACTGATCTCAATATCAACATGCAGTTAGTCCACTGGATCAGTGACTTCCTTTCCTGCTGCCCACAGAGGGTGTGTGTCAGATGTACTCAGAGCAGGCTGCCCACAAGCTTGTGTTCGGGTCCCCTGTGCTATGAATTCATGATCAATGTGACACACTTTAAATGGTTTAAGTATGTTGGAGACATGGCCTTATTTGCCCTTCTACAGAAGACTGACCCTTCAGGGAGGAGCTGCCTATCTGGTCCACACTACGCTTCCATTAGTTGGTTAGAATTGAACGTGGCTTATGCAAAAATAATTAATTATCTGTACGAAACTTAATCTAAATATGAAGCCTGGTTTACTTGAAGGCCAACATGTTAAAGCTGTGGGAAACTTTAAATACCGTGGTACAGTTCTGGGCAGGCGAATATATCGATGGATTAGTGAGGTGCATTAAACAATTCTGATGCAAGATGTGGAGGTTTGTCCATTCCGTTCTGTACTGAGAGGAAATGAGGCTTTATGAGGAGTCAAAAATAATCCAATAAACAGCTGGTGTCTAATAATAATGGTACATATTCAGAACTGAGACATGAAAAAACTGTTTTCTTGATTTGATGGATGGATGGATGGATGGATGGATGGATGGATGGATGGATGATGGGTGTATGTGTGTAGAATCTAGAACCCATCCATCCATCTAGACTCTACATGGATGATGGATAGGTGTCTGTCTAGAAGAATGGATGAATGGATGGATGGATGAATGGATGAATGGGTGGATGAATGGATGGATGGATGGATGGATGAATGGATGGATGAATGGATGGATGGATGGATGGATGGATGGACGAATGGATGGATGGATGGATGAATGGATGTATGGATGAATGGATGGATGGATGGATGGATGGATGGATGGATGAATGGATGGATGGATGGGTGGATGGATGAATGGATGGATGGGTGTCTATCTAGACGAATGGATGGATGGATGGATGGATGGATGGATGAATGGATGGATGAATGGATGGATGGGTGTCTATCTAGATGAATGGATGGATGGATGGATGGATGGATGGACGGACGGACGAATGGATGGATGGATAGATGGATGAATGGATGGATGGATGAATGGATGGATGGGTGTCTATCTAGACGAATGGATGGATGGATGGATGGATGAATGGATGGGTCTGCCCCCCCCCCTCACCAGGGGTGAGGGCAAAAGGGAGAATGATTGTTGCCAAAAAGCACAGTAGAAGGATAGAGTGGTAAATTAGAGCCCTGTATATATGCATGGGGACTTTAATTAAGCTATAAGGGGCATTATAGTTGTATGCAGATGGCTAATGTTGCCTTGAGGACACTGAGAACGCCTGCGAATAGCTTCACTGCACAGCCTATTAACACTCTGCCAGGCTTTTTTCAAATACAGTTCCTGACAGCATGACAGTATGACTGATAGCAGCCTGTTAGAATAACGCCGGCTAGTCCTGATGCTGCAGCAGCTCTGTGTGTAAATTACAGATACACTGGCCTCTTTCTGTTCTACTTATCTATCTCTGTTGTCCACAAAGGTCACGATTTCTTATTAATTCTGTTGTCCTTGTTGCCTCGGCCTATCTGTCAAAACGCTGGTATGGAGTCAATATTGAGAAAGCGGCATTTGGTGAAACTCTAATTACTCTATACAAATGCATTCACGCTTAACAAAAAAAAAAGAAGAAGAAGAAGAAGAAAAAACGCTAATGTTGGGCACCCTGCTAATGGCTATGAATATAATGTGAGACTGAGCACAAAGCTAATGTTATTGAGTTTGAAATCGAGTGAAGTTTCAGAGCCTGTGAATAAAATGCTAATGATAGCATTTGCGATGTACTAAAGTGGTAGTGTGGGCGCCACTGTGGCCGTCTCTTCTAATGAGAGAACAGAGGCCCAGTGCAGCGAGAGAGATCAAAAATTCATGGAGGAATGCAGTAAAAGAAGTGCACTCTGGGTTGGCATGTTCTCTGCATGTGCCGTCGAAAACAGATACTTTGAATTTCAGCGATTGAATGAATCATCACTGGTCACCAGAGCCATAGATATGGGTTAGTAGGGCCCTGCTACACCTGCTGAGTGGGTGCCTATGTACCTGAAACAGGTGATGTAGTGTATTTTATACCTCGTAATTTGCTTAAATCTAAATTAATCTAAAGAACTTTACTTGTTTTGGATGCCATGTGAATATAAGTCTTGTAAGAATGGAAGTTGACCATGTGATGATGGTAAAAATGGCCAAATGGGCTTGTAGTCCAGGTCAAAGGTCAAAGCCATATGTTGTACTTTCTTTAAACTGTCTCAAGGCAGCTGACCATCAGAAACAGGAACACACGAGGAGCTGTTTCGACCAAATAGAGAGAAGTTTGAGCAGGTATGGACACAGTGGAATGTTTAGAGGAGTGGACCTAAGAAAAGCAGATAAAGACGATGTTTGTGATGAACAGAGACGAGAAGATTCAGCGTTATGAATTATGAAGAACGATCCACAATTTGGCCCCCAGAGACGCTCAGATTCAACATGTTTTGGACACTGTTCTTTTTTGGAATAAAACTCTTTCTGCAAGAGAAAAACGTGTCGAGTGGTGATTTTTTTACATCAGCACATCAAGAAACAACAGTGCAACCAGCTCATTGGATTAGGATCATAAAATATCCTAAAAAAATAATGATATTTTATGATGAGGCAACTCAACTAATAATTTATTGAATTCATTTAATTTCAAATTAAATTTTTTAATTTTATATATTGAGGTGAACATGAATGGAAATAAATTTAAAATTTAATAAATTATTGAACTGAATAACAAATAAAATGGAAAATCTATATCTTTTTACCCAATACCTCAATATCAGAAGTGCAGTAATATTATAGGAATAACTAATTATGATGTTATTAACCCTTGTGAAAAGGGGGCTTTTATTTTGAAGGACATACATTTTATGAGGTCACATGACCAGGATATCCCTATTGCATGGTTAAGCATCATTGTCTCACAACTGAAGGTTTTATTTTATTCACAATTTGGGAAAATTTTCACCAAATAAAAAAAATGAACTTGAATTTAATTAAATTTTGATGTTATGTATTTTTTATTTTCTAATATGCTGTAAAATTCCTAGTGTCTACAACCTAATGGAGTTCCATTGACTTATAGAGCATAAAACTATACTAAGACTATGTTTACAACTTTTTCTTGTATGTTAACAAATATATCTATATTTTTACCATGTGTAAAAGTAATATTTCATGCAATAGAGAGTTAATAATCAAAATCCTGAACTGTCCAAGCCTCATTTGCTTCATAGATTCGTTCCATCTCTGTTCTCATCTGTTTACCGGACTTCTTAAATCCTTCTTTCTCCATTGGTGCATTAACATGTTTGCTGCTCTTTCTAACCAGTAGGATAGTTTCCAGCAGTCAAATCAGGTGAGGGAACAACCCGAGTTTCCTGTTTCTCAGGCAGCAGCCGTGGCTGTTGGAGGTGTAGGCGTGTAGGCCACAATCTACCGCAGACACATGAGAGTTTTACTGAACAGGGTGTCTGCTATTCTATAAACAGAAGAGCTGGCGAATGCCAGCCGTGATTGATTGGTGTCTACCTACAAGCTCCGCTGCAAAAGGTGAAGATTGATGTCATTTAGGAGAGGAAATGGCAACAACAAATTATGTCATACATCAAGTAGTTGTCGTCAATACGTGACAAAATTCCAGGTAGAAAACTCAGTAGTTTATGTAAAAGTTAAACACTTGACCTTTCTGTGCAGAAAAACCAACGCCATATGAAGTGTTACATCAAGACGATGCAGCAATTTACTTTAAATTGTGTTTATTTCTAACTACATCAAACTTTGGTGCTTATATTCCACAAAATATGTCATAATTACATTCAGATGCTAATTGCTGCTACAAACAGCTGATGTGTTATAGGTTAACTGCGCCACGTTTGTAGAAAGTTGAAAATCCAGGCTAATTTATGCAAATTCATGCAAACTTTGAAACTAGCTGTTGTTGATTTAAAATCGGTTTATGTTTCATTGAGTTACGAATAATGAGTTTTAACTTTGCAAGTCTAAACCTCTCAGAGTTTTTAACAGTTTCAAGACGATTAAAATTCTCCAACACATCCTCGAATTTAAGCAATTAAAGCTGCTTGTTCAAATCAATGGTCCAATCATTGAAAAGACTGAAGATAATTGAGCCTCTGCTTTCAGATGATACAGACTCAATCTAGATAATTTCATCAATCCATTTTTGGCCATCAGTATTATTAGTGTGCAGTATTTTGCCTTTGTGTTTAGATATTGCTGCTTCATTATCTTTGATTATATAGGTTTTGGCTCTATTTAATAAATATAAAATACTTGCATCCATCCAACAATGCATTTATTAGAAACTGAAGGATTTGCATGACTTTACACATAAAACGGTCAGTTGTCTTGACACGTTTAGTAACTAAAATTCCAAGTTTCAACGAAAGCGGTTCACTTTTAAAAAAGACATTAAAAGTTCAGAGATGAAGTCAATGTCTGTGGGCGACTCCTCCGGCCAGAAACCATCAATCACCGACGAGCAGCTTCCACCAAATTACCATAATAAAAGTTTATTAAGTCCTTGAAGGCGTTTGATTTTTTTTACGTGGCCATTATCAGAAAAGGAAATTACAATTATTATCAGTTTGCAGCAGACTTCAACGCCTTTCATTTTGTTAAAAAAACAAAAAATTACAACAATTTATCATGTTTACATAATCGTTTTTATTATCAATTTGAAGTCACTTACCAAATTATCCACGTTTGGACAATTTTAATCTGAACTCAATTAAGTGAAACTGAGGAGTGCTGCATTAACCTGATTACTGATGATTAAAACATGTGAAGCTTTCTGTTCCAATTACTTGGGTGAGACGTTTCCAAAAGAGTAAAAGTTATTATTAATAGTAATAAATCCTAAATTATTCTAACATTTAAGCCTATGAGCTGCTAAGTCTATGACTGTCATTTTATCTTTAACCCATTTTTCCAATGATTTCATGCATATATCAGTTAAATCACCATCAATCATGTTATGCATCTAGTTTTTCTTTGCAGAAAATAGTATTTTAATAACGTTTATAGTTCTGCAAATTATTATAGAGACTTGAATGATTAAATAGATATATACATGTCAGGGTTGGAAATCATAATAATCTAAATAAAATGACTCTTTTTGTTTGTCTTCTCCATTTTCTCAGGAGGAAGTTGACGTCATGTGACAGGAAGTAGTTGGAAACTTAATTTATTTGCTTAAAACCTACTACTCATACATTAGATTTTGTATTTTAAATGTAAAATGACAGAAACATAGGCTTTAATGGATAAATGCACTCTTTAAGTTCTATTTTCAATTAAAATAATAGTATTAAGGTGATATCAGGTAAATGGGGCCACTTTATGGTAAATCGATTGGGAAAATAACACAATACCAAACATATATATTTATTATTAACCCTCTATTGCATGAAATATTACTTAGACATGGTAAAAAATGGTCTATATAATAGATAATATATATATAATCATGCTATGTAAGTCAATGGGGCTCCATTAGGTTGGATACACTAGGAATTTATCATAGATGTATATTGTTGTATATGGTAACAAATATATTTTAGCATATTAGAAAAATTTTATTTAATTTTTGATTTAGTGGAAATTTCAGTTGAAACAGCAAAAATAATAGATATATTATATAAAATAGAAAACATGCTAAAGTGCTAAAATGTCACTTTTTTATAAAAAACAAACATAACATCAAAAATGAATTAAATGGAAAAATAATAATCATTAATGATAATGTTTTATAGATAAAAGACATTTGGTTGTGAGACAATGATGCTCACATGTAAAATGTCCATCAGCAATAGGGATATCCTAGTCATGTGACCTCATCAATCGTATGCCCTTCAAAATAAAAGCCCCCTTTTTATGCTTAACTGTAAAAACATAGATTTTATATCACAGCTTTTTTCAGAAAAATGGCCGAATGCAAACAAGGGTTAATAATAATTGCTTCAGATCATTTTGTGTTGTAATTATGTGATAAAATATAAATCTTGAAATATAAATTTCAAGAATTGAATGTGCGTTTTTTTAATTAATTAATTACCATGAACATTTCTGGTTCACGCTAGATTTGAAGTATTGTCTCATCACCATAGAAACCATAAACTAATTAAATCACCATAGAAACCATAAACTAATTAAATCACCATAGAAACCATAAACTAATTAAATCACCTGTTACTAGTCAACCACAGTTATATCAACAGTTTCATAGTCATTGGCTCTAATTTCCAGAGGAACCTGAAATGGCCCCTTTTACCTGATACCACCCTATTATATCATATTTACGTCCTCACCATGGCGAGGGGTACGATGCCGCCCAGGTCCTGCGGTGCCAGGCGGATGAGGGTCTGGACCTCGGCGGTCAGGGTCCGGGTCAGCGGGTACTCCACCTGCCACGTCACCTCCCTCCCGCCCTGAGTCGCCATCAGCCCGTTGACCTCCAGGTCGATCTGCAGGATCCGCTGGTAGCCGGCCGCCTCCGCTCTGAAACACACGGAGGAGACGTGTCAATTTATCCTTTGATTTCAATTTTAAAAAAATGGTAAAATGAGAATTAAGAGAATTATACATATAAATTAAAGGTTGTTGTGTGATCTGATTATTCCTGAGGGGGATTACAACACATCTCTGAGATAAATCCATTTATCAATCAATAAATTCATTTTTATATTATATATAATGTCAAATAAGAAGCTGAAAATATATTTTTTCCATCAATAGAACTTTGATTTAAACACTAAATGAAGATCAGAACCAGTCAGTTATCTGTCACTTATGATTTCAGTTTTATTCTAATTATTGTTTTATAGTCTTATTATAAAAACCAGAGCATTTTATAATTTAGTGAAAACACTTTTTTATTGTTTTATTTTGTTGTTTCTATGGAAATCGATGCTAATAAAACAATTTAAATGGTTCTTTCATGCATTTAAAATCTAAAAACACGTCGACCCTAACACAAGAGGAAGGTTAAGAATTTAAGCGATTTGTCGTTTTATTTTGAAACAGCAACTTTTATTATGAAAGAGCTTCCTTTTGTATAAAAATGGAAGAATTCAAGACTGTAAAACCATGAAATTTACAGTAACTGGCAGCAAATATCCAGAAATTTACCATCATTATCTTAGAATAGAATTACTGTACTTCTGTTTACAGTATTATTTATTTACTGTAAAATAAAAAATAAATAAATAAAATAGTGTTATTTCAATTGTATTTCCATTATTGAGTTATTAACTGTATGATAAGTAGAATAAGTAACTGAATACTGTGATTTTCTACAGTAAAACTGTGATTTATTGTAAAATATGCATCAATCTACTGTAATAATCATTTACAGTAACATGACTGTGTTTACACAGCAAAGTTCTACAGTTGAATCATTTAAAACCAAACCAGAACTTCACTAAACTTTAATAATAAAACTATTAAATCATCAAATATTCACCAACAGAGGTTTTTAAGGCTTTGACCTGTTGCTGCTTCACTTTAAATCAGAAAAATATTGCACTCATGTTCCTAGAGAGAAATAGACAGCAGCATAATATTATATATTCACATTCATTCTCTATGCAACATGTGATCATACACCTATTTTCTCTTCTAAAATTGAAGCGTCAACTCAAAATTTGATATCAAACTAATCGCGGCTCTATTGAAATTCATTCTCACATCCAGAAGAATCATGTCGGCAAAAAAAAAAAAAAAAGCAATTTATTTTTCTTCTTGCAATATGGAACTTCTCTTGCAGAGATTGCTTGGACCAAGCAAATGATTTTTTTTTGTTTCTCGCAGTTGATTGAGATGAAAAAAGCAAAACAATGAAGTACAAAAAAAAGAAAATACTCCAAATGTATTTGGTTTGTGGAGTCTGATCATGTTGCTGCTGCTTCACTGGATCACAGTAAAAGTCCTTCTCCAACACATGGTGCATGTCTCAGAAAATGCAATTCACACTTGGAAATTTGGAAGTGGGACACAGAAATAAACATTTATTGTATGCAACACATCTTCTTTAGACAGAGGTGGACACAAGGGTGGACAAAATATAAAGATAGAGGCAAGTTTTAGATGCAGGTAGGGAAGAATTAATACTAATATTCTATCTCCTTCTTCTCTCCTTTGCAACTTGTCTTGCAGGTTTAAGCCTCATCATGTTATAAGTAATAATAGTAGTTATATCAGTGTTTGATGCAACATCTTGTACCATTTAGAACACAGGAGAGATAACTGCTGTAAATATATACATTTGCAGCTAGAATATTCATTTACAACCTATTTCTGATTAGTTTAAAGTTATCTTCATTGGAAAAAACAGTGTTTTTCTTTAAAAAAAAATAAGGACAATTTCTAAGTGACCCCAAACTTTTGATTGGTGTCGTCGAATGAGATCATGAATCTATGAGGTAAAACTCGTTAGAGCTCGTTAACGATCATCAGGTCTGATCTTAACGAGCAGATTATTAAAAAAAGGGGCTGATTTTAGACTAATGTTGATCAAGTTGTGTGATAAATGACTTACTGGCTGCTAAATGGTAGTTTGATTGGTTTCTTCCATGGAGCTAGCTACTAGCTGACTGTCAGAATTAGCCGTTAGCCACTAGCCCCGCCCACTGGTAAGCGGCAACTGGACCAAACCACTTTGAGGAATAAGTAGGGGGGTTGCTATTAGTTATATATTTATTTTACTCTTCTCTTTATATTCTAAGCTGTTTGTTCTTTGGCTGGATAGAGCCCAAACTGAACATAAGGAGGGGGGAGTGGGTTGGATGTAAAAATCAAAGCTTTTATTGAACATAGTGTGCATTAAATACAATACATTACATACAGCTCCTCACTCTGTTCACACTTCAGATATCACCTCACTTCAAAGATACAAACATCCACTGGGCTCAGACTACAGGCGACAAATGTAGAAACCATGAGTAAACACTAAAAAAGTCCCCATATCCTGAGACAACAATTTTAACCATTTACATTCATTTAAAGCATTTTCTTTAGTATTGATCTTAAATTTGAGCCATTGAATTCCTCATAAAATCATTAACATTCAGGTTTTTACCTTCTACAGTCAAGAAGATGGAGATTGATTGGATTTTGACCTGGCGGCCATGTTGGATTTCTCCATTTTGATGCATTATGGGACATTTTTGAGTCTGGAATACAGAA
The DNA here is from genome assembly GCA_030544235.1 of Lepturacanthus savala. Taxonomy (NCBI): domain Eukaryota; kingdom Metazoa; phylum Chordata; class Actinopteri; order Scombriformes; family Trichiuridae; genus Lepturacanthus; species Lepturacanthus savala. Next base: position 2,214,959 of record CM060484.1, read on the forward strand.
GATTTGAACATTAAAAACCTTTAGGGTTAATTTTTGTGTATTTTTTCTGTTTTCTTTATACAATTAAGACATTACTTCCACACCTTTTCCCTACAAGTAGAACACGTGCTGTACATAGGGCCCCATTTATACACAAGGGGACATATTTTGTGCAAATTCTGACAATTCTGACCAATCAGCAGCCAGATGCACCAACAGGTTGTTGATGAGGATGAAGAGATGGCGTCCGAGCGACAAAATGATTAAAAAACAAGAGGCAGCTCTCGAAGGTGGGTTTATTGTTGAAATAAAAAACAAAAAAAAACTTTGTGGCATAAACACTTATCTACTGGCTGCTAATTATGAGACAGAAGAGGATCATTCTGCCTCGATGTTACTGGAGCGGCTCTGATTAGCATTTAATCAACGTCTTGTTAACTCCAAACCTGCGGTTCCTCTCACTCTCAGACAATAAAACAAGAGATAAGAGGAGTTCATTGACCAGCTGGTGTCATATGTCGGCTCAGCTTTATTCTATAGCATCAATAGAGGTTTTATGGAGGTAAAATGCTACAAACAAGACAAGATATGATGATATAAAATAGGATAAATCAAGATAATCTTTGATTTGATGGATAATAGGCAGCATATACAAATAATTAAATATAGAAATGCTATTAGGGTCAGTGAAAAAAAGCCTAAAAACTTGGTACCAGATACTTTAACTCTCTTAACCCCTTTTTTTAGGTTTAGGACATACCCATAGTAAGCAGGGTATGTCTCCGGTCGACACAAAACAACCATTTATTGCTGTTTCTTGGCTGCTAGTTTACTGCGTTTCTGTCATAAAGCTACACTGATGGTACCGTTGGACTCGTCACAGTCTCAGCTTTCATATGAGATGTCATTTGTTTGTATAACATGAAGTATCAGAGCGCTAGCCATCAAAATGTGGCGAGTGGGTTGGCTTTATGATCGTATACCGATTTTCATATTAGTTAATTAATTAGCTTGGTGTTGGAGTTGTGTTTGGTGTGTGTAAATATGACTTATATGTGCTTGTAGTGGAGTTTCTCCTGTTTAATTTGATGTATAGCTTCACTATATTTGGACATTATTAGTGGAGCAATCGGGTTAAACCCTAACCCTAACTCTCCTTTTTCCCCAAAGTTATTTGTCCATTATTAGTTGTAATTCTATTTGAATTAATCACATTTTTAAATCTCTTTACATTCATTAGACTAAACCAAACCTTAATAATCTGCTCGTATGTCTCATTCCCTAATTAAATTTAGCCCAGTCCACACCCATTAAAAACAGCGTTGGACATATTTTAAGCTTCATTTTCCTCTTTGAAATCCATTTTCTTTTAAGTTAAACATCAAAAGAAACAACAAAAGCAAAGCGACACGTGAAGCCATAGATTGCTGTTCCATATGGTCACCTCTACTGTACCAAGAGATTTGTTGAAAACCTCTACGTTCATGTGTATGTCCACAGACTGCAGCCATTATTCACTCCAGAGCTCCATCCATCACTCGCTCTTTCCTTCCTACGTTTCTTGTCTCAGACAGAAACGCGAGGTGGTAACCCGCCGCTGACAACGGGCCACTCCGCCGATTATGTGGTTTACGCTCATGGTTGAACAATTACAGCCGAATCAATTATCTGCAGCAGACAGTTCGTTGTGTTTACAACAAAAAAGAAGCTGCAAACAATCAGAGCTTTAATGCTCAACTCTACAACACAACTCTACCCCAATTCAATCTGTAGATTTGTCTTTTTCTCGCCGAGGACATAACCTGAAAAAAGGCTCCATCATCTTCTCTAAGTCCCAAATAGCCACAAACACTTCTTCACTGTAATAACTGTTAAAAAACAGGATTAAAGCCAAAGACCTTTGGGAACGCAGCGTTTCATGTCCAAAATGTGAAGAAAAATGTGTCAGTTTTCCTATTACTTTACAGAAAATCAAGAAAAATGAATATTAGGCTGTTCAAAGAAGTAGCAGTGTCCGAGTTTTCCTTCACGAAATCAAATATTTACTATATGAACTGCAAAATCTTCAGGATTTAACATTCTTGTAAATCACTAAAGTAATATTTAGTTCTATGACCACGGTTTCTGACACCTACTTCACTTATGAACTGGTGTTTCAGCCTCATAATTCCTCTGAACTTCTTGTTTTTTGTCTCAGAAACAGCCTTTTCACAAGTTTTCAATGGGATTAAGGTTTGTGGATTGGGTTGGCCAAGATGCTGCTGGTTTACTGGTGTGTTTGGGGTCGTTGTCTTGTTGAAATAGCTTATATGCTAACAACTTCCAACAGTGGAATCACCAACTTCACCTTGTTGTTACTAGCAGCAATGATGACAAAGGTATAGAGCTATATTTAGATCGATGAATCCATATTTCCAGTTATTTTGGTGAGTTGAAACTGTTGAAATTGGTTAGCATATAAGCTAACCAAGATGCTGCTGGTTTACTGGTGTGTTTGGGCTCGTTTTCTTGTTGAAACTCACATTTCTAGGGAATTTTCTCTTCATCATAAGGCAACATGACCTCTTCAAATATTTAGATATAGGCAAACTGATCCACGTGATGAAGAGGCCTGACACGACAGTAAGAGAAACATCCATATATCATGATGTTTCACTGTCTTCAGAGTGAACTGTGGCTTACATTCATTGTTTGGTGGTTGTCAGAATGTTTCTCCATTTGTCTTTAGGCCAGTTGATGTGTTCTTTGGCAAACTGTTCCCTCTACATCACGGAGACACTGAAGACAGTGGAGCATGATGGTACAAACATCATGCTATGGGGATGTTTCTCTTACTATTGTGTCAGGCGTAGTTATCGCATGGATCAGTTTGCATATATCAAAATACTCGAAGAGGTCATGTTGCCTTATGCCGAAGAGGAAATACCCTTGAAATGTGAGTTCTCAGCATCTTAGTTAGCTTAAATGCTAACCACTTTCAACAGTGGAATCAGCAGTTTTGTCAGCAAGATCCTTGTTGTTACGAGCAGCAATAATGACAAAGGTCATGAAGAATCCATATTTCCAGTTATTTTGGTGAGAGTAACTTAAAAGTAATGCAATAGTAGTGTAATGCCTTGCATTTTAAATACTGTCATGTAATGGATTACTTTGAAATGACAGTAACAAGTAAAGTCTTCAACTGCTTTGAGCTCTTTCCCCCTGCAGTACCCCCTGCCCCCCGTAGAGGGTGCTGTTCTCTATTCTTTCTAAACCAGCATGTGTTTTGGATGATGAATGTCCGCTGCCCGCTGGTCAGAGAGGTCGACCCGCTTCCTCCACGTCTCATTATAAACATAACCGTGCCCTTTCTCCCTTATTTTCCCCAGCGTGCCGCCGTACAATTCAATTCAGCGGCTGGCAACTATCACTTCTCCTGCACTGATGCGTGGACGACGGGGGGATGAGAAGAGGGAAAAAGAGAGAAAAAGCACCGAGTGGAAGCAGAGGTTAGAAGGCCGAACGATAAAAAGAAGTGTCTACCGGGATCACGGGAAGTGGACTGGCCTCTGAAACAGAGTCGACGGCATCCGGGGGTTGTTGTGGTGAAATGAGGTGGAAAATCGGTCGTGTCGTGTTGAGCAGACTTTGGGGGAATCTCCATTTGTCTTATTGTTTGGTGGGAAACAGCAAAAAACAGGAAAAGGTGAAGGAATTTACACAGAGGAGAGTATGAGATGATTTATATTCTGTAAAATACATTTTAAACCTCCTCTGTTGCATAGTGTCGCCATATGGAAACAATTGTGATAAAAAAATATATGTATTTTACAGTTAGGTGTGAAAAGGGGGCTTTTATTTTGAAGGGCATTCAATTTATGAGGTCACATGACCAGGATATCCCTATTGCTGATGGATATTTGACATGTGAGCATCATTGTCTCATAACTTTTATTCTGAATTTTTGGGACATTTTCACCAAATAAAAAAACTCATTTTCTGTAAATAAACTTTATTTATTGATTTTTTACATTTTATTTAATTTTTATTTGTCGCCATTTGTCAACAACAAGTTCCATAACACACACTAATACATACTTTATTTCTGAATTTTGGAAAATAAAGTCAAATTTATTTTAACATTTAATTCAATTTTAATGTCATAAATTTTTGTTTTTTCATAATATGTTAAAAAAATCACCAAATAAAACTTTAACTAGTGTAACTAAACTATATTTATTGATTTTTTAATTAAATTTAATAACATTTAATTAAATTTTGATGTAAGAAAACAGATTTGCATGCAACATTTCATAATATATTCGTACTTTTTGTAAATTTTCAACAAAAAAAATGAACTCAATATCTGGGGGAAGTAAACGCTGTTAATATTATTTATATGTTATTATTTTAATACTATTATTTCTGAATTTTGTAAAATAAACTATTTATTTTAACATTCAATTACATTTTTAAGTCGAAGGTTTATTTTTTTAACAATATGCTAAATAAAATATAAATTGAACTCATTCTCTAGTGTAAAGAAACTTTATTGATTTTTCTTTATATTTAATTTTAATTAAGTTGTAAGAAAATAGATGTTTCCATATATCAACAATATGTAAATATGATAAATTCCTATTGTATCAACCTAATGGATCCCATTGACTTCCATAGCATCAAACTATCCTGATCTTTACAACTTTTTCTTCTATTTCATAAACATATCTATTATTCAGACCATTTTAAATAATAAAACATGCCAAACATTTTGTTTTTTACCTCGTCTAAGTAATATTTCATGCTGTGTTCTGGGTAAGAAGCAGATTTTTATATATATGACAATAAGATTCCTTTTCTTCGCCAACAGGGAAACAGCAGCGTCGATCTAAGGACACAGAGTCTGTTAAACCTGTTGTTTTTATTATTTCCTGTGTGAATATCTGCTGCGTCTCTGGTGGAGACTCCAGGCTTGTTCCTTTCATGCGTCTGACTCGGGTCAGAACAACCACACGACCACATCCACATCAAACAACTTTCCTCAGAGTCGCGTATTGTTTCTGGATCTATCGGCAGCTGTGATCTCGTTTTATCTCCTGTATCAGTCTGGAAATTTCCCTCTGGATTTAGACGCTGTCTCTGAGTGAAAGAAGAAATGCAGCTCTGAAAAAATAGTAGAATAATTATATATATATATATATATATATATATATATATATATTATATATATATATATATATATAATATATAATATATATATTTATATTTAATATAATTTTTTTTTACATTTTTTTTACATGATTTGCCTTTAAAATAGTGAACAAAGTCCTTCACCCTTAAATTATAATTTTTTCTGATAATAATAATAATAATAATAATAATGGTGCACTAGTTTACAGTAAAAAAATACAAAAAATGTATAAAATATATATTAAGATTTAAAACAAAGTGTGGAAGTTATATAGTCTATAAACAAATATTTTTATTTTATTTACCATGATATAAAACATAATAAATCAAGGATTTTGCCTATTTTGCTTCACCACAAGTTATTCAAACCTCTTCTAATGCAGAATATAGGTCAAAAGAATCATCTGTATTTATTTCCTGATATTTAACTGAGCTTTTCTTTGTTATGTCTTAAATTAAATAAACATAACCTTGTTTTTGGTACAATTAGTCAAATACTGAGTCGAATTTTCTTATTCCTCTGGCTGATAATTTAGCTTATTTCATGTTTTTCATTTTTTTTGGGGTCAAACATAAAAAAAAAAACGATTAAATTGACTAAAAATCATTGAAATGAGCCAAATTATTTCCCAGTGGAATAATATAATTCTAGTTAATAATGGAGTAATTGTACCAAAAAGAAGATATTTTCACCAGTTTAGATTTTAATTTTTGCAGCATATTTTGTGAAATGTTGTTTTTTATTACCACAACTTTATATATATGTGTAATAAAATATATTTTTATATATTTTATTTTATATCTTTTCTGTTCAATATCTTTACTTATAGTTTATATTTATTACTATATATTTATATAATTCATAATCATGTACACATAATAGCTAACCATGTGTAATGTATTTCTATTTTTCCAATAATTCCATAATTATTATAATAATAATGTAATAATCAATCACCTACCTCAGACCATGTGACCTTTACAATAACCATGTAGTAATAATAAACACATTTACTTTTATTTATTTTTCTCTATGTTGGTGTTTTTTTTATTTATTACTATTTATTTATTTTATTTATTATTACTTATTTTTTCTAACAGTTCTGTGTGTGAAAAACATTTTTACACAGGTCAAAATTCCCTTATTCTTTTAATATTCAGAAGATTTTGCACTTTACTGAGAACTATTCCAACATGGCTGCTTTCAGGTTCAGGAGAACGATATATCGAAACTGGGATTTCAGGATCAATAAATAATCATCATAAATATGTGCAAAAACATTTCCAGGATTTATTTAAGTATAAAAACACTGGAATCAAACATTTAACCGTAAACCACCAACGAACAGGATGAAACTCAACAAAACCACGATGTAATAAAGTCGTCATGGATTTACCCCAAATGTGAAAGTAGGACAACTTCCTATTTTTAAACAAGGTCGATTTTTTACATTTCCAAATATGCAGAGTGCATTTAAAACAAGTTGTTTGAGGAGTCCCTGGAACAAAGAATGGTAAAATGGATTTATAGCGAACACATGACAAATCAGGTCAATTCAGATTGATTTTGACATATTTAATGGATAAAACACTGATGGTTTATTGGTTTAATGGGCCCCAGGGTTCGTTTTTCAGGTTTTCTGCTGTGGAATATCTCTACAAACACAAAGATTATGGATTTAAACCTGGAATCACAAACACATGAGGTGAGAATGAGTCACAATCAGAGCAAATATACTTGGAATATTGATAAAGCAAATCAAAAGTTGTGTTTTACTATGATAAAAACGCTTTAAAACAAGACCAAACTGACCCGAATCAGGAAAAAACTTAAATTATCTGTATGTGAAATTTAATAGTTACGATAAGAGTTCAAAGGTCAATTATTTGTCCATAAAATGATATAAATCCCACTGAGGATCATTCCAGAACATGAATATATTCTGTAAGATGTTTAAAAAGGAGCCAATTAAATAATCACACAATCCCAGGTGGTTGATTAATAATGGTTTTAAAGTGGATTTTACATCTGATTTGTTAACATAATGGATGAAAATAGCAAACTAACACAAGAGGAAGGTTAACAGAACCAGTGGTAACAGTTTACAGCCTAATAATTGGAGCATTTTGTGAAATAAAACCTCACCTTGGTGGGATTTGAGCATTGGAACCATTTCACAATTTCCTCGTTTGTTGCCTGGCAACCTCCCCTTAAAGGTCCCCTAAAACTGCAGCTTTAACCCGTCTGTTCCTGCTCTGATTAAACAAAACGAGCCACCAGCAGGTTAATTAGTGAACGTCGGATGTGATTGTGGGTGTCATCTTGAACTTTGACCCCTTTCCTCTGCGTTTTCAGCCTTAACGATGAACCCGACTGATTGACTCCCGCCTCCAGCTCCTTAGTTAAGGACTGAGGTCCATCGTCTTCGCGGCCAAACGAGTGTTTTTCTCAAAGATTGCGCGCTCTTCCTTTAATGGATGTCTCATTGTTGCAGAGATGGTGTTTGGATAAGACGTAATTACAGTTATTTCTCAATTTTTCTCTGAGAGTTCCTGTGTGGGATGACACATGATGATTTGCTTTTCACTTCCCCTGCTGTGAGCCCGAGTGTCTGCAGCGTTCGGAGCGTTGACATCTCTCCAAACAGAAATATGTTTGGATTCTAATTGGTCCAAAGCCCTCAAGATAAAAAAAAAATAAAATCTGGGATAATATATCCAGTGAATAAATCCTGTTTGCCACTAAACAATGGAGTTCAACAGGAGGGAAACCTTACAAACACGTGTGTAATCACTTTATGCTATAGTCGGGGGTGATTAGAATTTTATGATTAATAAATTAGGATCCGGTTAAGCAGAAGCCTGATTTTGTGTGAGTGTGAGCATCCCAGGGGAGTTCAGGCTCCTCTCTAATGAGTTTCAGTTTCTCAGGTCTAATATCAGTCTCTTCTCTCCGATGGTGCTAATGAGATCCGATTTAAATTAGCAGAATCGCTGCAGAATCCCTCCACAACACGGTTCAGCCAGATGCAACATGTCTAGAAGTTTGGAAGGAGTTTTAACAGGTGAAAAAAGCAAAAAGTATACGATACCGTAATAATCTGGTCCCATCTTCTTCTCCTCAGCATCTTAAAACATTTAACCCATTGAAGCTGATGAGTCTTTAAATGAGTCTAAATGTTATGTTAAATGTTTCTTTATATTTAAGATAATGGGATACATAGATTCTTGTTTATTGGCAGATTTGTGCAAGAAGCAACTAAAATAACCGTTAAAATGATATTTTCTGCAAATAAAATGGAAAAGAATAGATAAATAACATGATTGTTAGTGACTGATATAATTATAACTCTGGGGTTAAATGGGTTAAATATAAAATGACAGACTTAGTGACTTAGAGGTTTAAATGGGTTAAACAATAGTATTAAAAGTAATGAGATCATGAATCAATGTTCCTGTTCCCTCCTCCCTCCCCCTAGTTACTGTTGCTATGGTAACATCCATCGTTAGAGCTCGTTAACGATCATCAGGTCTGATCTGAACCAGTTAAACTGGTAAAAAGAGGCTGATTCTGGACTAATGTTGAACTAGTTACTGGCTGCTACATGTTAGTTTGATTGGTTTCTACCAATGTAGCTAGCTGCTAGCTGTTAGCCACTGGCCCCGCCCACTTGAAAACAGCATCTGGACCAAACCACTTTGAGGAATAAGGAATAAGAAACACATTGTTTTAATATTCAAAATATTTAGTTGTTTTTTTGGGGGACAACTCAGTGGAGGAGTGTTTGATTCACGCTGAAAAACAGACTCAGTTGTTGACAGAAAACACTCGTAAAACACTTTCACCGTAATCCAACCTCAGGCCGGTCTGACGGCTTTTCCCCCATCCAGCGGCGCGTTTATGGAGCGATAAACAGCGTCATGTGACAGACAGATAATGAAAGAGATCATAAAACGAAAACCGTGTCAAGAAGCAGATGAAACGTAAAATAACCAATTTATGTATGCCGGAGATTTCCCCCAGGATCTATCAAACTTCTGTACGTCAGCCCTGTCCCTGTCACTACAGATTAATTCACTTTCACAGTGGGCCGCGCCACAGTGCAATGAAAAAAAAAAGGTTGAGGGCGAGAGAAAAGACCAAGGGGAAACATTGCAGGTTTTCTCCCAAATTGCCTAATTTGGATATTTCTTGTGAAAACCCTCTAGTTCTGATGCTGTCGGCTTGTTTTCTGCCTTTTCTCTGAGCCGTATATCTGTTTTTTTCCTGTATTCCTCTCAAACGGTGTGTGAAATGAGAGGATTCAGACTTTTTGCATGAAACAGATGTGGCTCCGTGCGTCGGCCGATCAAAAGGCGTTTGTAGGAAAAGCCAATCAGAGCCTGAGGATTCACAGTCATCCTCTGCAGAATTGGAGATATTAACCCTCGATCACAGTGTTGCCATATTACAGGAATTTATCTCCATTTTTATAAAAAGCTGTGATATAAAATTGAGGTTTTTACAGTTAGGTGTGAAAAGGGGGCTTTTATTTTGAAGGACGTACAATTTATAAGGTCACATGACCAGGATATCCCTATTGCTGATGGACATTTGACATTTGTCTCACATTTTATTCAACATTTTGGAAAATATTCACCAAATAAAGAAAAATTTAGCTCCACTATCTGGGGTAGTAAACTTTAATTTTCTTTTTAATAAAATAATTGAAATAATAATTTAAAATATTTTTTTGATTTCATTATTATTATTTACATTTAATTAAAAAAAATTCCCAATAAAAAATAAAATAAAATAAAAATAATAATAATAAAATAATAATATATGCATTATTTTGTTGTTTCAACTGAAATTTCAGCTAAATAAAATTTTAATTAATTTAATTTAAATTAGTTTTTTACATTTAAATAAATGTTGATATTCTAAATATTTTTCTAATATGCTATAAATAAATAAATTAATTAATTAAAAAAGATAGACTTCCTGAGACTATGGTTCCAACTTTTTCTTATATATATATTTTTAAATATATCTATTTTTAAGGTCATTTTAAGTAATAAAACATTACAAACAGTTTTTTTTTACCATGTCTAAGTAATATTTTACACAATAGAGGGTTAACACTGCTAAAATATTACAGGAAACTTGATTCTGCTCAACAAGAATAGCTGTTTTTTTTTTTCCTCTTTTCAACTATTTTGCCAAAATCATCTGTTAAACGTTGATGTCATATGATTTAAAACCACTCACTCATGAAATCTGCTCTTTTCCTTTAACGTTCTTCTCATCACAGACCAACGCGGCGCCTCAGAATCTATTTAAACTGATTGAAGAGGAGACAGATGAAGAGGACGTTTCAGCCATTACATCAAAATTGAAAACCTCAAACGGGTGAAACCCTCAGCCATTAAAAACTCATGTTTATGCCACTTTTTTGTTGCTTTTTCCATCAACGTAATGGAGAGTTTTATATTGAATATATCCTCAAACTGTCTCAGAATATCAGTTGGGAATGAATCTGGAAACTGTTTAATGTCAAAATGATGAATATGTTTCCCTTCAATGTGTGTTCCTGGTAACTTGGGGATGATTAATAATAGTTTTTAGTCCTGTGTGTCTGCTGATGTCAGTTTGTCATCTGATTGGCTGCATTAATCCAGCAGTAGATTGTTGTTATAGTTGTGTTCAAGCAGCTCAAAACGCTCAGTTAATGTTTGGAAGATTCTGGTTCAATAATTGAAACGTCGATATGAGATGCTGCCTGTTGAGTTTTTATATATTTGCCACAAACCACAATCTTTTACCTTCTTCTTTCACTAAATCATGAGTAATTTGATATTTTCTACTCAGCTACCTCATACCATGTACACTTTACAATAGTTCTGTTGGTATTTATGGAGTTTTATTATTATATTTTTATATATCAATCAATAAATCATCAATAAAGTCCTATTTAATCTAATCTAATCTAAATCTTTCACAAAAATCCAAGTGTTTAAACAAACTGAACGGACCAGGACACTTAAGGTTGATTTAAACTTCTTCTACTTCCCCAGAAATATATGGAAAAGTTCCAGTAGAAGTAACCGTTCAACCATAAACGATGTCAACTATTGATCCTGTGGCATCCAGGAAACCAAAGTCTATTGGTTCCATGGAGTTTATGGTTGCAAAGCTGAAACTTAAACCTAGTTTATACTTCTACGTACGTAGCTAACGTGTTGAAACCGAACACCAGGCACAAAAACAAAAGAAAGTCTGGCACAAAACATGAAAACAGGCAAAACAACACACCTAAATATCACATATTCCAGACTTTTCTTTTCCTTCTGCTGTTATTTTTCGTTCGTTCTTGTACCAGGATGCAGTGTGTGTGTTTGGAGCTCATCGATATCAAAGAGTAAATGATTTTATTGAAAATGTTGAAGTGGAAACAACAGAGAAGCCGACCTGTAGACCACCACAACTGAACTGACCAATCACAGCCCTTGGAGGAGCTGAACTGACCAATCACAGCCCTTGAGGTCAGCCTACGGCATAGCTACATATGTAGAAGTATAAGCTAGATGTTAAATAAACTGATGGAAGGAGCCACTAGGGTTGGAGCTTGTGTTTTGTGTTTCTCAATCAACAGATTGATAGTTTACATCTTCAATCGTCTGGGAATCGTCCATTTATTTGTTCCTATTGGAGGTTTATGGAAGTCTAGAGCTGTTTATTGGCTCCTATAAATGTCAAATACATCTGTAGGTAGCTCATAGCCAATCACATCAAACATAACTAAAAATGTACCCTAGAGCTGCTTGATTATGGAAAAACCCTTTTTCAGAAATTGTATAAAAGATCTTAGAACACCTTCTAAGATAAAGCTGTCGCCATGTTGGATCCACTGTTATCCACAAAGTCACTTCTGTGTTTCCTCATCGAATTAATTGCTAGATGACTTGCAGAGTAAAGTGAATTCACATGCAGCAATGGATGGGTATACCTAGACTTTTCAATCCACTTGTTTACAAGAAGAAACTCACAAAACTCACCAAACTCCAAAGCCAGCTGGTATTTTTTGGTGTAATTGCAGAGCAACAAAGCTTAAAGCTTCACGGTGTCATAGGTCACCAGTGTTGTCTACAGTGTTGAAGTTATTCAACCTGAACTTAATGGTCAAGCTTCAGATCTGCAGTAGAACAACACTTGTTGGTTTAGTATGAAAAGAATTGATGCCAGTGGATGTAATTAACTGCGTCTCCTCTGATATGTTTGGAGGGAAATGCAAATTAACAGCAGAAATTGTGTAGAAGACGTGGAGTGTTGCAGCAGATCCTTCATGTTTAGCTGATGCTCTATTAAACTAAACATAGGCACATTTGGAAAGTGGTTATTAGAACTTTTAAACAGAGAATACTCCAGCTAATTCTGGTAAAAAAAACTGCTTTTAACATGAAAAAACTCCCAAAAAACAGCATTTTTCTTAGAAACACTTCAGATCACAAGTGTTTACTCCTGACTCAGCTGAGCCGTGTGTGATTAAACAGCAGAATAAGAGCAAAATGCCTTTATTTCCTCTTTCTGGAGATTTCTGACTCTACACCACATCGACCTGAGAGCCACCGTGACTCCTCGACTCGCTGGAACTGAACAAGCCGTGCTTCAAAAACAGCAAATATAACAATACATCCCAATCAATCACCATATAAAAAACATGGTGTATTCCTTTATCGATTCCTGCGAGGCTTCAGGCGCGTTAGTAACAGTCTCCGGGGGGCGATTCTGCTTCATCCTCTTATCCCGGACAATAAGATCATCTGAGTGTGACTGGCTAATCTCCCCCTTAGAGTTTAAACTCCTCAGCAGGAACGTCGTTCCTTCGTCGACACGTATACACGTATGACAAAGCATGAGATTAACTTGTCCTTCCCATTATTTGCCTCTGCGTCGCTGCCTCTTAAACCTGGTGATGTGGATGAGTTTCGACACCAACGGCAGCCGGAGATGAATCTATTTGATCTCACTCGCCTTCTTTCATACTTCCATCTTTTCATCTCCGTTTTTTTTTTGCTCTCGGCTTACCAGTCCCCCCTTTACTTCTTTGCCTTTTATGCCTTTCTCTGCCTCGACTGAAATCTGCCATGTAATAACCTCAGCCTTGTCCATTTCACTCGCCTTTCCTCCTCCTCCTCTCGCTCTTAACGGAAATATTTGGTTGAAACGTCGAGATAAATAAAGTGAAACACAGCTTGTGAAGAGTTCTAGAGTTCTAGAAAAGACAAAGCAGCATTGAACGGAGTTGTCGTTTTTGAAGATGACCTCTGACCTCTTTCTGGTACGACCTAACAGACTGAACAGCTTTCAAACTCCCTGTTCACCCAGACCGGCGGGGGCTTCCTTTATGAATAATTAATCCTTCTTGTTAAGATGAGTAGAAAACACCAACATGTACATGTAACACACCAAAATGTCGACAAGAAACTCAGCTACAAAACTATATCAAACATTATGAGATTAACTAAACATCATTTCAACCACAAGCAATAATATGAGCATATAGAGAAAATATAAATCTGTAAGTTTCTGCACTCACTCCTCAGTCTTTCCATGAGCCGCCGCCAAAAAACCCTTTTATTTTTACTGATACAACGATAAATTATGTCTTTTCTATGCTGTTTTTCAATAAAAAAACATAAAAACGCTGCAATCTGCTGCTTCTAAACCTTCTTCATCATTTTAAAGCTATATTTTTTTACAATCCACACTGTTTATTAAGTTATAGACCAGATTATTTATAGTGTATAACGTTTCTTTGTAAAACATCATCACTATGATGCGTATTAAATAAAATTAGACCAAATTATTTGATTCTATTGGCTTTGATGGATCCGTAGAGCTGTCAATCATCCACACACACGCCCAGATCAACACATATGTGCCCATAAATATAATTGTACTTTTAGATAATTATTATTTAGCAAATTATATATTATATATGTAATTATTATTGTATTTTTTTGATAACCAGGTCCGCCTGGGCATACCTGAACTAAAACATCTCTAAAATCAGTCTGGTTCACATTATAAGGCTGATATTTGGTGCAATTACTTCTAAGACTTTATTTTACTGCTCCATAGATGAATCAGGCCACTAACACATGATTTTCAGGTGATTTTCAACATAAATAGATGTTTTTCTTTTGGGCGAAGCTAATTTTTTTTCACTTTTTTGCTTTATTCCAGCTGGATGTACTTCAACACTGTACATTTTATTTTAATTCTGTCACTGATACAACTATCTCACAGGTGTCAGCTTTATTTTAAACCCAAGATCATTCAGAACACCCCTGTAGTTGTGGAGATATACAGCATTAAGTCTGGGCCTGTTATTTTAGAGAGGTAGATGATAAATAGACATAGGGGGAACAGGTTATGGTTTGTACCAACGTCACCATGTTGTGTTATAGTCCAACTCTCTTCACTTCCCCCTTTTCTTTCTACTATCAATAAAATCTAAAGTTAATCCTGAAAAGAAGCTTCGGGTTTGACTGGCACATTTTTTTTGTGGGAGCCTTGCGATTTATATTCCATGTTGATGAACCATGAAGCCAATAAGGTTTGGATTTTGCAAAAAAAAACCTTTTGACTCATACTAAATTAGACACCATGCTGTTTGGCTTTTTTTTCCCCCAGAGGGTCTTTGCAGAGCTCGGCATTCATTCCGCATGAGCAATGCTGGATTTTCAAAAAAAAAAACATACCTTCGGGCTGCAAATTTTGAGGATTGAGGAGGTTGAATTCTGGCGAACGCGACCTGTAACAACCACGGCTGATTGTTCGAGTCTTTGAGATGCAGATTACCTTGTGGACTATGGCTGTGGGCGTCAAAGTGTGTGGTTTAGAGAAACGTTGGCAACAGTTTTGAGAATTGCTGCTTAAAATTGTGCACGTTTGGGGATCTGATGCGTTTATGGGAAATTTGGTTCATGTTTGATTGTCTTGGGTCTAAAAAGGTGAATTGTTTTCCACATACAGCATAATGCAGTTAGTGGGAAAACTCTGATTCTTGGCTTTAGAAACATGAGAAATGTCATTATTTATGTCCATTTATGTCCATTAGAAACAATATTTAGTTAGATTTATAAATTATAATACCCACAAAATCATTTCTTGCTTATTCCATTAATGAATAGAATTGTTTTTCTTCTCCACACAGACCAGGGTTGGACCCACTAGTGACGGGCATTTCATCCGTTTTTAGGGATCGGATCTTTTGGATCAGTTCACTCAGAAGAGTCGGTTCTTTCGACTCCTAAACAACTTAATTTTAACATTTATAGCTTTTGTAATTCAGCCAAATTTAGTTCTGTTTTGACTTGTGATTTGTATTAAAAGACTAAATCCTCTGGATAAAAATTAAAACACTAAAACCACTGAATAAAAATTAAAATTAAACCAATAAAATCACGGATTCTAAATTAAAATTAAACCAATAAAACCACTGATTCAAAATAAATTAAAAACACTAAAACCATTGATTCCAAATTAAAATAAAAATTAAAACAATAAAACCACTGATTAAAAATTTAAATATAACACTAAAACCATTGATTGAAAAATTTAAATGAAAAAAGCTAAAATAAACAAATAAAAATGAGTAAATAAATGAATAAATAATCATTTTTAAAAAATCCGAGGAGAAACTCTGTATTTTTATGTGATTATTCTGTTGGATTTAGTTTAGCCACTTCCTGTATCTCCCTTCATGTTTTTCTTATTATTTATTGTTGTAATAACAGACATTAAATAATGGTCTTATTACTTAGTTCCTAAATTCTGAATAAAAGACGATGTGTGTGACAGTGATGCTCACATGTTAAATATCCATGATTAAACAGGATATCCTGGTCATGTGACCTCATAAATTGTACGGCCTTCAAAATAAAAGCCGTTTTAGAAAAAACACAGATATATAATTCTATTTAATTTAAATTTTGATTCTATGTGGCACTTTTCTAACTCATTAACACTCATTTTTTTGGACATTCATGATAAAAAGACCATTATTTGTGTAGAAACTGGTCCTTTGCAGGTAAAAGTTGTGGTAAAATTCGCTTTAAACACCTGTAGCTTGTGGTTTTCATCACTCGCCACAACATATTGAGCCGCTGCACAGCCGAGAATTCATATTTCAACTACAACCACGTTTCACTTTAGACCCAGATTTCAATTCAAGAAACTCTTTCTTCAATCACTCCTCATGATTCGGTCTGTTTTCAACATTTTTCAGGCCTCATGTTCAGACAGAACAAACCGTTCAAATGGAAAAAAACGTCATTTTCTGAGTCTGTTGTGCAAATTCCAATCAGATACAAACATAAGAGCCACAGGTGAGCGTGAGGTGTCAAAAAATGAGTCAAAGCAATTAAAATAAACAGTAAATGAAACAGGAAGTCAATTATGACTAATCTACATTTACCATTTTCTGTAAATGTGCGTATTTTTTACATTTTAGGATGATTTATCTGCTCATATCATGTTTATTGAGTCTTGCTGAAGTGTCTCATATTGTATTTTTTGCTTTTCTACTCCGGCTTTAATGAAGTCTCTGTTTCTGCACCGTAACCACTGGACTGTGCGTTGCTCCGTGTTGCTAACGGGTCATCGTTAGACTTTTTCATCTCACATTTTACTTTATCGTTTCTGACAGAGTGAATCAATGAAACCGCAGCGTCTCATTTCCCTCGGTGGACGATTCTGCAGCGTTGGTTCTTTCTCTGCTCCTATTATGAAACGGTTAAATTCACCTTTTCCTGCAATCAATCAAAACTTAATACAACTTTCATTGTTTAAAAATGACACACACACACACACAGACACACACATACACACACACACAGTACAGTTAGGGATATTATGAGAGACATTTATCGATTTTTGATGATTTCCATGATTTGAATGAATATTAAACTAATGAAAACTGTTTTTTCTTCTCATCCATCGTTCATTATTAATAATTTAACCCTCCTGTTGTGTTGAGGATCTAGGAAAAAATAGGAAAAAGTAGTATTTAAGTAGTATTAGTATTTAATCTGATTTAATTTGTATTAATTTCAATCTTTTCTCCTTTTAAACACCTGATTAAATTGTCTCTTGATGCTTTTTTGTCAAATGTTCTATATAAATAAATTTGCATTAATCAACATTTAATATTAAAAAGGTTCATTTCTGCTTCACAAACTAAATGCAATTGTGTAAATGTATTGTTTTATATGTTGGTATTACAGAAGTGATGAAACATTATGAAAAGACTTGAACATTTTTATGAAAAACAAGTGAATTATCTGAATTAAACCATCTTCTGTTAGAGGTAAGAATCACCATTGCATTAAATATTGATAGAATAGTTATTAATGGAGTTAATAATGAAATATTAACAATTATTGTGAGTTTTAGATAATTAAATATGCAGCAGGTCAATGGCAGTTTGTGAGAAATTAACATAAAAGGAGGGTTAATTCATTAAAATTCAGACCAAATATATATATATATATATATATATATATATATATATATATATATATATATATATATATATATATATATATATATAGGTGATATCAGTAAAAAACAAGTTTGGTGTCTTTGAAAATTTGTGAAAATCTACTAATAATCTACTAAAATTTGCTGAAAATTACAATCCTCAGCTCATTCCATATATATATATATATATATATATATATATATATATATATATATATATATATATATATATGAATAGTTGCTGCCATTTGTATGTACAGACTTTATAAAGTCTCTTACACATCTAATTGATTTTATGGCACCAGTCTTTGTCTCACACACACACACACACACACACACACACACACACACACACACACACACACACACACACACACACACACACACACACACACACACACACACACACACACACACACACACACACACACACACACACACACACACACACTGGGAGGAAGTAGAAAACCTGGCATCACACCTGCCTGTGTGTTCACCTCCCAACACAAAAAAACCGAAAAACAAGCAAACTGGTCCCTGGTTCAGTTTTTAAATTGGCGTATCTGGCCGGGGGTTAATAAGAATGCTGGACCCGGCCCTGACCCGTGGCTGACCCTGGACCCGTATTCCTGCTCCCTCGCCTCATTAATCTGTCGAGTAAACACAAGCCTCCTCACTCCTCCTCACTCACTGGGTGTGATGGGATTTGGAGGAGGAGTGAGGGGAGAGCACTGGTCCTAAAAGTGGTTTTACCATCACTTATTTTTTATGAACACCACTGTTGAGCTAACGTGTCTCTAAGGTGTTGTAGATCTGTCTCTGCTTCACCTACACACATCGACCTGGACCTAAGACAATTTACAGTCCTGTTATTGGCAGCAAAGAACTCACATCCTTTAGTAAAAATACAGAATACAATCAGACTTATTCAAGTAAAAGTCCTACATTCAGTTCCTACTGTATATAATACATAGATAATCTGTATATAAGGGGCCATAGCTATTTAAATCTGGTTAGATGTGCAATGACAAAGTTTAATCTAATCTAAAAATACACAGTATTAATTACTACAGCGTGTTTATCTTGGTGGCCCCATTTACCTTAACCCCCTAAGATAAAATGGGCCACATGGTTTCAGCTAAAATGGGCCACAAACACATGTGTCTGACATGTGGTTCAACTAAAACATGGACAGTATGTTGATTGTCATGTGAAATCAGTTCAACTCAAAGTAGTCACTACTTTTACTGTGTTTGTGTAACTTAGCTTGGGCGCTAGCTTTTGTGTAGCGTTAGCTTAGCTTGTATACATAGGTGTGTTAGCGTGTGTGTACAACACATAACTGATCTGTTCTTGTTTTAATAGCAGCAATGTGAGTTTGTTTAATGCGTTTTAAAAGTTGTCATTTGAGTGGCCCATTTTACCTGATGAGATGGCCCATTTTACCTAAAAGCAAAAAAAAAATGGCACAATGAATATTTTAAGGTTCATAGGGTCTAAATAATTATGTTTTATCACATAATTCCAACACAAAATGATCAGAAACAGTTATTATTAATGATAAATATACATGGGAAAGGCTTATTTGGTTTTGTGTTATTGTCCCAAGCGATTTACCAAAAAGTGGCCCCTTTTATCTGATCACCCTACGTATCTACATCTGTCAAATTGCATTTACCTGTTATACTATATATATTTAACTAATTCAGCCAATGTTTTTGTTTGTAGTTTCCAATATAGCAACAAACATCAACCTCATTGACAGCTTGTTTAAACTGTTGGTTCTTACCTGTGATCGGAACCCTTGAGTATAAAGTGCACCTCAAAGCAGAGCTTCTAAAGCACTAACTGGGGCCAAGGATTCAGAGGCCGATTTATTAGAAGATAAAGTGGATCGGGGGGTCTGAGCCTGAGGTCCCAAGGCCACCAGCCAGGCCTTATCAAACACCACCAGGCTCCATGGCCAATCTCCAGCTGGTCTGTGGGCAACAACCCACCAGCGCTATGGCTTTGGTTGCTGATAAATCAGATTGAGGATTAAGGAGAAGGAGACTTTTACTTTTAAATTATTCCTATACTCAGCTCCTTAATAAATACTCAAAGAAACAAGGAAATATCCATCCAAACATGTTTGACGAACACTATTAGAGCCTGTATCCGATTCCCCAAAAGGTTCAAATCAAGGAGGTTTTACTGCTTCACCCAGGCAAATATACGAGTTCACCGATAACATGCGGGTCAAGGATATCACAGAATCCACAGGAAATACCTAATTCATGTCTGGAGCTGTTAGGGGTTTAGATGGAGGAGTCGGAAGGAGGAGAGTATCTCTGTAAATCACTCCCTGGAGATTAAATTATTTATGTCCTATTACTAGCATCACATCTGTTTGGATTTCCATTAATAACGACAGGTTAGATACATATAAATACGATTTGTGTGGTTTTCTTTGATCATATTAGATTCAAAGGGTTTTTATGATTGTAAAATGCCATTCAAGTAAATTAAATTACATTTGTTCAGATCCATCAAACCATCACAGAATTGACTGCAGATTATTTCTTTTAATAAAAAGAGAGGCAGCAATGCATTAGTAAGTTTATGGGTAAAGGCAGGAAAAGATGTTTGAATGATTATTTAAAAGGATTACGACTCATACTCACATGTTTTTCATGTTAAAGTGAGTCATCTAAACCTGAGATACACCAGCACTTCACAAACATACAATCTGGACCCCCTGGGTGGATAATCGCTCTATCATTTCAACGGTTTTTGTGTTTTTTTCATTCACACGTTCAAGGACACGCAAGAAAATAAATGCAGAAACAGCCACTACACCCATGAATGGGTAGGTGACGAATAATGTTTGTCAAGATGAGAAAGTCAAAACTTTTTAAATGATAGTTTTAAGAAGAATTCACCAGGTTTCTTGTTATTTAAAAGTCAATTTGTACAAGAATCACAAAATACCATGGGCCATCGCTGTCTTACTCCAAGATGCGTTCACAGACCCTCAGGAAATCCCAGCGCTGTCACCTAACAGAACAGAATCTGGGCTTAAACTCATTTATTTATGAACATATGGGTAACAAATAACATTTGACAAGAGTCAAAAACTTAGAGATTTAAGAAGAATTCATCAGGTCCCTCAAAATGTACTTTGTTTATGTTGGTTTCCTATTAAAAAGCATTAAAAATTCATGATTTTTTGACACAAAATGTCAAATAGTGTTACTGAAAAAGACATTTAAAATAAATAATCCACCTAAAATACAAAAACGTATTAATAGTTAATTAGGTTAATTAGGTTTATACACTAGGAATTTATCATATTTGCATATTATTGACATATGGCAACAAATCTTATTATTAGAATATTAGGAACGAACAAAAAATGGTGAAAAATGTTCCAAAATTCTGAATAAAAGACAACTTTCAGTGAGACAGCGATGCTCACATGTCAAATGTCCACAAGCAATAGGGATATCCTGGTCGTGTGACCTCATAAATGATATGTCCTTCAAAATAAAAGCCCCCACTTTTAGATTTTTAAAGTAATTATTGCCATATGGCAACAATATGCAATAGAGGGTTAACAAACAGGTACCAAGGTTTTAGAGTCACTGACCAGTGTAAACATCTCATCTCTTATTTCTCACACACACACACACACACACACACACACACACACACACACACACACACACACACACACACACACACACACACACACACACACACACACACACACACACACACACACACACACACACACACACACACACACGGTATAAATCTCAATTTCCCTGTCAGAATGCATAGTTTTGAACCAGTTTTAATTAAGCAGATTACAACACACCACTGAAACCGCCGCGCTCTTCAAGGGCCAAACTAACGGTCGTCTACACTTTAATTTCCCACTTAATCAAACACATCTATAGGTGCTTATGGGCGTGCAGACGCAGACACCCTCAGCAGGCAGGTCATTAACATCCATGCATCCCACTGATGCATGGAGAGTTCCTCCATTTCCAATCAGATTGAGCTGAAGGGGCCTTTGATTTAACTGGGGTTGTTAAATGCGGGTCCCGCCGGTCCTGCTTGGTCTGGCCATTGATTGTGTGTTTTCGCCCGCCGTGTGAGTTGATCTCGGCGCAATCGGAGAGAACAGCTTGAGGCCCTTTGACCCCTCGGCGTGAGCTGAAGAGGACTGAATATCGAGCTCCCTTCCCGTTCAATCTTCACTCATCATTGTTCCGTCAATTATTCCGGCCCCTTAACGACTCCCCGGCGTTCAACTGATGCCGCCCCGGTCGCGTTTTCACGAAACCAAACAATGCACATTTACATGGGCTCACAGGTATTTATATGAAGCCATACATGAGGGGAAATTTAGAGGGAAAACGTGTGTTTGGTGGAACTGCACTGCATGTGAAATCTAAAATAGTAACCAAAGATGTAAAACAAATGTAGTGGAGAGAAAATTACAATATCGCCCTCTTTATATACCATTTCAGGTTTCTCTGGAAATTAGAGCCAATGACGATAAAGGGTTTAAACTGTTGCTATAACTGTGGTTAACACAGTGGTAACAGCTTATGTTTCTATGGTGATTTGGTTAGTTTATGGTTTCTATGGTGATGAGACAATACTTCAAATCCAGATTGAACCAGAGATGTTCATGCTAAGTAGCCTGGTGTGACAAATCTAATGCTGTTAGTTTGATATATTAACATATTTTTTGGAAAAGTGATGTGTATCTTGGTGGCCCCATTTACCCCCTAAAATAAAATGGGTCACATGGTTTCAGCTAAAACGGGCCAGAAACACACGTGTATGACATTTTAAAAGTTATGTGGTTCTAAGCAGTTGAGTTTTAACTTTAAAACTGATGATTCAAATTTCCCCTTTTACTGGCCCATTTTAGCTGATGAGATGGCCCATTTTACCTGAAACTGCTTATGCAAAAAATGGCACGGAGGATGTGTCAAGATTTTTAGGGCCAATATAAATATATTTTTATCAAATAAGCGATTTACCAAATGGTGGCCCATTTTATCTGATGTCACTTTAGTACAGTATTTGCAAACTGGTGAATACAAACAATGAATTTGGTCAATTGCTTTTGTTTGTTGTTTCCAATATAGTGACAAATGTTAACCTCATTGATAACATGTTTAAACTGTTGAGCTGACGATGAATTAATTTTAAATTTGACTGGCCCATTTTACCTGATGAGATGGCCCATTTTACCTGAAACCACTCATTGTGCAAATTTCCAGATTTATAGGGCTTAAATAATTATATTTTATCACATAATTCCAACACAAAATAATCAGAAACCATCATTAATCATAAATATACATGGAAAAGTCATATTTGGTATTGTGTTATTGTCCCAAGCAGTTTACAAAAAAGTGGCCCCATTTACCTGATATCACCCTACTGTAGGTGTAATGCTTACAGTATACCCCCTTTTTACTGTATACAGTAAAGTCAAATGTCACAACTGAATGAACAAACCCTTCTTCATTTAGCTGTAACTGGCTAATTAACATAAATCCTCATATTACACGGATATTCAACATATGGGATATAATCACTGTATCTTCCGTCAGACCCCTCATAATAACAAATTAATATCTGAATGACAGATTCCTACTATTTTCCTTCCGAAAGGCAGGATTACCATATAAGAGGAGCCACATAATAACTGCTTTGCATTTCATGCGAGGGGAGGAGGAAAGTGAGGGCGGCTGTCATTGAGATGTGACAGAAAAGTGATGAGAGAAAGGAGAAGATTGCACCTCGGGCTATTATTACCGTATGATGAGAACAATCAATCAAATTGGGTTAAAAAGTACATGCTGGTGCAGGGCCACTTAGACATGCATAATCAGATCATGAGGACGACACGGCTTCCATATGTGGCGAAGGCCCCAGGTGACCCATGTGTGATTGAACACAGCATGAACCCCCCTACATGTGTTGATACGTGTTCAAGTCCTGGTTGGCTGCAAAAACCCTGGTTGGTTGATTTAAAAATAGGATTTTCTGTCATCATTCCCCTTTAAGCTGTGATCATGAACCATGATTTAATTGTTGTTTTTTCCACAAATATGCTTATAATATATGCAACGCATGCATGTTTACATTCAACTCTCTTGCCAACAATATCTATATTCTATGTAATTTCACATTTTCTCTGTTTTATCCTCATATATTCCCTTATTTCTACTAACTAATGCAGTACCCATAGGAAGTATCTATTATGAAAAATGGAAGATTAAGTAGATTTTTCATGTTTGGCTAAATGGGTGTTATATAGCCTTGAACCTCTATTGCAAGAAATATTACTTACACATGGTAAAAAATATATTTTGAATGTTTTTATTACTTAAAATGGCCTAAATAATAGAAGAAATATAAGAAAAAGCTGTAAATATGATCTCAGGATAGTTTCATGCTATGTAAGTCAATGGGTTTTGAGCACTAGGAATTGCACATATTTGCATATTGTTAGCATAAAACTGTTTTAGCATATTATAAGCAAAAATTTAAATTTAATTCTGAATAAAATACAACCTTCAGTTGTGAGACAATGATGCTCACATGTCAAATGTCCATCAGCAATAGGGATATCCTGGTCATGTGACCTCATAAATTGTATGTCCTTCAAAATAAAAGCTTCCTTTTCACAGTTAGCTGTACAAACATAGATTTTATATCACAGTTTTTTAGAAAAATTAAAGTAATTGTTGCCATATGGTAACACTATGTAATAGAGGGTTAAGAGATGAAGGATCCAGGGATATCCAATAAAAATCTACTTAAAACTAATAAAATTGGTGATGGCGTTCTTGTTAAAACAGTAAAAAACGAGCAGAGACAACAGCAGAGAATCAAACAGCGTCCTCATGCTGGGTCTCAGCCGGAGATAAAAAATCAACAGCCGGAGCTGGTTTAAGACGCCATCTGGAAGTTCAGACTAGCTGCAGAAAAGAGTCTCTGGAAAGCTGCTGGAGACCAACATTACACCACCTCTTCATATATTTAAAGTCACATGGAATGGTACTTAGATCCTTTGTCTTGATCTCCAGTCATATTTCAAAGTAAAACAGAATTCGTGGGCAGGTTTTTGTTATGAGAGATATTTCAACCAAAATCTACAAGTGATTAAATTGCTCAAACACTGGCAGCATGACGTGGACTACTTTGACAATTAAATAATCATTTTAGTATTGATGATTACAGCTCATCAATTATGAGGATTTTAGTTGATATATGAATATAAAGTGAATATTTTTGGATTTAAAGGACATTTAAAAGGTCCCACCTTGGCTCTATGAAACTATAATGTCCATTTTTCACCGTTTTCTGAGAATTTATAGGCAAAACAACTGATCATCCCTTCATTGCACTGCAAAAGGGGGCTTTTATTTTGAAGGACATACACTTTATGAGGTCACATGACCAGGATATCCTGTTTGCTCATGGACATTTGACCCATGAGCATCATTGAAGTTTAAATCGTTGAAAATATCACCTTTGTGTCATTCTATAACTGGGTTTTGATGCAGATCACAACCTTTTATTTATATATATGATTCTTTTGAGGTTCATTTTACCATTTTTTAAATTTGAAATCTAGGGATAAACTAAAATATATATATATATATTAGTGGATCTTACATCCGATTTAAGATATGGGTCAAAACGACCTGTTAAATTAAGGGATGGAAACAGCAAACTAACACAAGAGGAAGGTTTAATACCATTGTTTAAAACACTTGAAGATGCTGAGGGCTCAAACCTACAAGACAAGTTGGAAAGGACCAGATTATTATGGTAGAATGTCCCAAAGACTAAATATCCTCTGAACATTTACTGGTTTTTGTTTTTTCCCCACATTCTGTTGGCTCTATGTCTGGAAATCTACAACTACGATTGTGCCAAAAAAAAAAAAAAAAAGGCGGAAATCCGGTGAGATCCCATCATCACTGAGCTGAAAGTCATTAAATATTGAATTAATGCTCATCCCAGAGGAAGTGGGTAATCTCACACAACAATGAATAAGGATATATGTTACAGGGGAACGGAATCCTGCATAGATACATAACAATGATTAACAAGGCCAATCGTATTCAACCAGAAACCTGATGGACTGTTTATACAGGGATTGGAGCTCCATTCTATCCCTGCACACACTATGCTAATCACTTCAGTCTAAATCAGGCTGGGGGTTTCCACCCCCCTCCACATCGCTGCTTTGCTTCCTCTGTTTCACAGAAAGACCCTCAGAGGCTCATGTCAGCTCCCTCAGCAGATGGCTGGGACAAACGCAGAATGACAAGCCGCGATTTCACTGATGCCTAAAACAAGATTTCACCAACTGTTGAGAAACAATTTGGATCTTTAAACTATTTTAACACCGGGGCCTGCACACTCATCAAAGGCTCAGTAGAAATATATAAGAAATGCTGGAGAATGAAATCTATAAAGCATATTATCATAAGCTGTGTATATAATTTAGAACACCAAGACTCTGCCTTGATACTTCCAGTGTAAGTCGATGGGGATTTTAATGCTTATAATGTCTTATAAGGTCCCATTTTCACTACAGAATATTCTAATAAATAATGTTTGCAATCCATACAGATAGGATTATTATATTCTTCAGTCAGATGTTGTGTAAATTGACCAGAGAAGGTCACATTTTAATGAAATTCAATTGTTGATAATTATCCAGTTATGGCTGATTTATGATGCATTTCCTTGTTTTGTTTTATTTTAACCCTCTATTGCATAGTGTTGCCATATGGAAACAATACTGTATCTCAATGTTTCTAAAAATCTGTGATGTAAAATCTATGTTTTTACAGTTAGGTGTGAAAAGGAGGCTTTTATTTTGAAGGAGATACAATTTATGAGGCTAGGATATCCCTATTGCTTGTGAACATCACTGTCTCACAACTAAAGGTTGTCTTTTATTCAAAAGTTTGTACAATTTCACCAAATTAAAAAATATTTTTAAATTATTATTAATTATTTTGTATAATCTGATGGAGTTCCATTGATTTGCATAGCAAGAAACTATCATATTATTATATGTTCACAACTTTTTCTTACATATTGTTTTAATACATCTATTATTTAGGGCAATTTAAGTAATAAAAACATTTAAAAATATATATTATAAGTATTATTTTATGCAATAGAGTGTTAATAAAAGAACAAACAAAAACAATTATGAATGTGATTCAACAAAGGTTTACAAAAAAAGAAGGTTTCAATATGTTGAATTAGCAGAGTAACAAAAAAACAACGACTCTATGAGGATTAATGTAGATTTGTTAAACCCTAATTGATGAAAAAATAATATATGGTCTTTATTTACACAATAGTATAGTATATTTCTACTATTTGACTTGAATTGACCACCAACAAACACTGTCCTATAGCAACAGAAACACAGATATGAGGCCTGAATAAATACAGGATTAGGAATAACCTGTAAAAAGAAGCAAACAGTTCTTCAAAGATTGGACAAAAGGTGACAAAAATACAATAATATGACTAATAACAGACCATGTTTGAATAGCTTAATAAAAGCAGCTCAAAGTGCCTTACAGAGAAATTACCTGCACTAAGTACTTCACATAAAAATAGACATAAAACGAACATAAAGGTTAAAAACCTTAATGTAACATGAGATGGAAAATAAAACAGTAAAAATAGCACAGCATTGATGATTTTTGTGAGGTTTGTGTGCTGTATTCTTCACAGAACGGTTTCATTTATTAGTTTAGTGCATAAATCTAAAGGGAATAAATGCAAAAACAGCAGCTGTAATAAGGTAAAGCTGCAGCTTTTCCCTCTATAAACTCAATTTGAGTTTGTCAAGCTTCAAAAATAACTGAAGAATTATTTATGTTTCATGTATATAAGTGTCGTTGAGTTGCATTAGTGGAAAACACCTGAAACAAACCAAACTAGAACTTTGTGACTTTTCTTTTGTGATTCACAGCTGCAGCGAGTGGAGAAATGACGAAACAAACATCGCCAGATCAAATCTAATATTCCATTTATCCTGGTGTATTGTCGTGTTGCGGTGCAGACGTGAGCCTGTGATGTTGTTTCATAGACAGCAGCAGCTTTGTTTTACAGCCTTGCATCATGTTGGAGGTGTGAGGTGGTCCTGTCAGCCTTTTAGACTCAGCCCCCCGCCCGCTCACAGCAGGAATCCTCCCTTGCAGCAGCAGATAAATTGAACGTAGCGCCGTGTTTCGCAAGAACCGCAAGACTTTGAAGGTGAAAAGATGCTGCAGGGTTCCATTTGTACAATTGTTTGCTTGCGTTTGCAATAAACGTCACGTGTGTCTATGTTTGACTTGTAGTCAAGACTACCTTAACCAAGACCAAGACCAGACAGACCACACCAAGCCCAAGACCAGAAAAAAACAAACAAATTTCCCTATTTCGCATGAGTTTTAGCTGCTTAGGATAAATATCAGATTGAATTTTGTTAACTAGTAGAACTATCTCAAAGAAAGCTGAAATATTATAGGTTGAAGGGAGGGGGATATGTAAATTACAGCATAACAGTTTCTAAATGGTTACCACAGCACATGGTAAAAACATTTAAGCAACTAAATTTTAGAAACTTCAATTGATTCCCGTTTCAACGAGGTGCACTTGAATGCACCACGAAGTCATATTACTGTAATACTGATGTAAATGGGCACTAGAGTTTTGAAGTGTAGATAATGTGATGCAGTAACTCGCTCATGGTCGATAAAATCACAGTAAAACCAAACACCAGAGGAGCTGCTGCTCTACTTTGAAAGAAAAAAGAAAAAAATGTTGCTGTGTCGCTCCCATTGTACATGTTTATGTTATAAAATAATAAGACCAAAGACCAAAGACTATCAGGACTGAGACAAGACCAAGATCAAAGACTGTCAGGACTGAGACAAGACCAAGACCAAAGACTATCAGACAGAGACAAGACCAAGATCAAAGACTGTCAGGACTGAGACCAAAGACTGTCAGGACTGAGACAAGACCAAGATCAAAGACTGTAAAGACTAAGACAAGACCAAGATCAAAGAATGTCAATACTGAAACAAGACCAATACCAAAGACTCTTGAGACTGAGATAAGACCAAGACCAAAGACTATCAAGACCAAGACAAGACCAAAGACTCTTGAGACAGAGAAAAGACCAAAGACTGTCGAGACTGAGACCAAAGACTATCAGTACAGAAACAAGACCAAGATCAAAGACTGTGGAGACCAAAACCAAAGTCTCTTGAGACTGAGACAAGACCAAACACTGTCAAGACCAAGACCAAAGACTATCAAGACTGAGACAAGATGAGAGACAAGAGACAAGACCAATACCAAAGACTCTTGAGACTGAGATAAGACCAAGACCAAAGACTGTCAAGACCGAGACAAGAGATAAGACCAATACCAAAGACTGAGATAAGACAAAATACTGTAGAGACAGAAACAAGACTGAAACCAAAGACTATCAAGACCGAGACAAGACCAAAGACTGTAGAGACAGAGACAAAATCAAAACCAAAGACTCTTGAGACTGAGATAAGACCAAGACCAAAGACTGTCAAGACCAAGACAAGACTAATAACTGTTGAGACCGAAACAAGACCGAAGACTGTTAAGACAAAACCAAAGACTATCGAGACCTATACAAGTCCAAGACCATAGACTGTAGAGTCTGAGACAAGACCAAGACCACAAAAAAAGAGTCTTGAGACAAGTCTAGTCTATGTCTACACACATGTACAAGAACTCAGTCAATATTTACTGCAGGACAGCGTATGTAAATATGTGTCCTTCAGTTCGCCGCCTCTTTCAGGCGTGGACTTGATTACATAAACGTGTTGGCAGTTTTACATGTTGGAATTTAGAGGCTCCTACAGTAGACGGGCTGCACCATTACTCTCCATTACTAAATTCTCAACTTTTCATCTATGCCAGACGCTTACGGCTTGATTATCCGGCAGAATTTTTTGCATGTGAGCAAAGAAGATATAAATGATTCACGGCCTAATGTCTTGTCATGTTTTACTGTGCTTGGCTGCTGTCGGACTCCCATGAAATAGGAGGCAGAGTTTTCTAATCTATCTGCTAAATTATGACATTCATGAGAAAGGAAGGGAATTCACAAGTGAGAGGCCTGCACCTTCAAGTGTCTCCGATGCTTAAAATACTCATTTATCCTTCATATTAGAGCCAATGAACCGAGTAGTCGATCAACAGGAAATGAATCAATCGATAATCAATTAATATGGTCAGAGTTTCAGCTTCTCACATGAGGATCTGCTGCTTGTGCTTTATATAAAAAGGACGTTTTAAAACTACAAGTTATGGTGACTCAGCACTTTGTCGCCGCTCAGATGTCAATTATTTCCACAATGTTCATGTTTGAGTAGAGCAAAATGAAAAAACTTTAAATTCCCACTCGCTCAAAACTTGTGTTTTTCTTATTTCTACTTCAGTCGGATGTTTGAGCTTCACAAAATACATATTCATCGAGTCTGGATAATTCAATGAGGGAGAAGGAATAGAGTTTTGTAAAAGAAATTACAAATAAAACAAAATATACACCATTATAAGTAACTTTCCTGCATGAAAAAAGTTCCATTTCAGTAAATGTACTTAAAGTATTAAAGTAAAAGGACTCATTCTATTCCTCTGACGTTATATAAGCGTTTTACTGTAGTTTGAACTATTTTAGCTGGTTTAATCATCTGAGGGATCATGAGAAGATTAATAAAAAAGGAAAGAAAAAAGTTTTTTCTTTAATCTTTGACGTTTGGTGAAATATTGGCTCGTTTGAACATTTATTAAAATGAAATCGTGTAAGAAGTTTAGAGGGAAAATCTTTATTTGATGGAGACTGAAATATGACCCGACTACACACTGTTTATTATAAGATGTCAAAGGTCAAGAAGTTCAAAAAAGTTACAGTTACTTTATCTTAATTCTTCTAAAAACCTTATACAGCTAGGTGTGAAAAGGGTGCTTTTATTCTGAAGGAAATACAATTTATGAGGTCACATGACCAGGATAGGTCTTTTATTCAGAATTTTTCTTATCTAGGGTAACAAATCTGACAAATGTGTTAAAATTTTCACCAAATAAAGAATTAAACTCAATATCTAATGCAAACTTTTTATATGTAATATCATTTTTGATGTTATAAATTAAATTTATATATAAACCAGTAGAAATTACAACAGTGAAACACAAAGTAGATACAGCACCTTAAATAATGTGAACCCAGCTAAACCCCATTCACAGTCAAGATGCTTTTATTACATTAGCTGCTTCAGTTTGTCCAAAAGAAGAACTTAAACCAAACCAGCTGATTCTTTTTTTTAGTTGTATTGTTTTCGTTTGGATCTGAGCCCCAGAATGCAGCGGTCAGCGTTTTGCAGCCAAGGACGTCTGTTTGCAGACAGACAGGATTGCAGAGTGTATGATAAGGAAATCCTTCAGAGACCTGGTTTCTAACTGGACTGAAAATGTCTCATCAAACCCGCTGCCTGTACATCTCCCAGTGCAATAGATTTTTATAACCGATACGGAAGAACAGAGACTCAACTTCATCAAACTCAATGTTCTCCGACAGCGTGGTATCAAAAAAACTACATATCATCTCTTTTAGGAAATCGAAAAGAAGAAACCAAGTAATCGATGAGTCTGGGTTTGTTTTTTCTGTCCCTAGAGGATTGTGAAGCAGATTCATCCACAAGTCTCCTATAATAAACCTGACTGATGCATTTAACTGTCTGCATGAAATATTACTATGACATAGTGAAAAGTGTCTTTTATTACTTAAAATGACCTAAATAAGAGAGAAATTTACAAAAAATATGCAAGAAAACACTGTAAACATAGTGTCAGGATAGTTTCATGCTATATAAGTCAATAGGTTGGATACACTAAGAATTTTACATATTTGCATATTGTTAAGATATTAGAATAAAATGTTAATTGGATAAAAAACAGACAAATAAAGTTTCCCTATGCTAGATAGTGAGTTAAACTGTTTTATTTGGTTGTGAGACAATGATGCTCACATGTCAAATGTCTATGAGTCAACAGGATATCCTGGTCATGTGATCTCATGCTTCCAGAATAAAAGCCCCAACTGTAAAACAATAGATTTTATATTGTAGCAGCCTTTTTGAAAAATGAAAATACTATTGAATGTTTCACAGTTCAATTTTTTATTTGTTTTTTTAGTTCAGTTGTGAGAAAGATGCTCACATGTCAAATGTCCACAAGCAATAGGGATATCCTGATCATGTGACCTCATAAATCGTATGTCCTTCAAAATAAAAGCTCCCTTTTCATTTCTAACTGTAAAAACATAGATTTTTTATCACAGCTATGTATAAAAATGAAGTTAAAGTAATTGTTGCCATGGCAACACTATGCAATAGAGGGTCAAGAGTTTTCTGAGATAACTTCTTCCTGCTATCGAGCTAATCCATAATCTTTTTTTCCTGCTAGTGCTACCGAATTCAAACCCCTATTTGCTGTTGGTATAAGTGGGAACACACACACATCATGTACACATTAACCCTGTCTGTGCACATCCACCAGGATAAATAACCCTGCAGAATCAGAGAATTAGAGCCATCAGCCATGCATGTCAGGTAGTGGAGCTGCTTCTCTGCTCCTTTATTTCTTTTTAACGAATGCCAACGCAATTTGGAGTTTTCCCGTCTAATTTCAGGGAAGAGTCGACGAAAGAAAAGAGACGGAGATTTAGTTGTTTCAGTAGCCGCCCGATACTCAGCATGTCAATCAGTAGGTTATCCAAGCTGTGATGGGAGTTCGATTTGTAATTGCGGGAGGTGAAGCGAGACACCTAACAACTAATTAAAGTGAACCCAGTGTAATGGCCAACATTTCTCAATCTGCTCACTGCCTCAAATTAACACACGCAGTGTTAACTTCAAGAGAAATAAAGCTCTTATTTAGACTTTATCTATTAAAACCAGACGTGTTTCAAGGTATAAATACACTCAAAGTAACTACAGTACTGTACTTAAACCATTGACGCCGTTTAAAATGAGGTTTCCAAGTGTTTCCTGTCACATGACATCCACTTCCTGTCCCTTCCACAGGTTTTTGTGCAAGCAGCAACTATAATAGTGAGTAAATTATATTTTCTGCAAAGCAAAGAGTACAAAATATAAAAAAAATAGATGCATAACATGATTGTTAGTGACTCAACTGATATAATTATATGCATGAATCTGGATTTAAATGGGTTAAAAAGGGAAAACAAGGAGAGAATCTCACCACAAGGCAAACTGTTATAGAACTTCATAGACAATTCATTGAGAGCAGCCGGGGACCTGAAAGCTGGACAACTAAATATATAAACCATTGCACTGCAGCCTTCCATAAATACTGTGGCTTTATCATCATTTGTCAAATATATTGAGTGCAGTTTCTCTGTTTTTCAATAAGTAACTGCAGCCAATAGCATAGAGGTCCAGCTACAGAGAGAAAACAATCCTCTCAATGAACAATATAATCATTTGGAAGCAAAAATGGACACATTGGCTGTAAATGTTATAGAGTTTGCCAAATTGGGAAGATCCTTTATTAAATATAACATCATGCAAGGAAGATACTTAGGGTGATATCAGGTACAATGTAAGGTTTAGGGGTCCCAGTCTGGAAATTAGAGCCAATGACTCCTGTGGATATAACTAAGGGAACATAACAGGTGATTTGATTAGTTTATGGATTTTCTGGTGATTTGATTAGTTTATGGTTTCTATGGTGATGAGACAATACTTCAAATCCAGACTAAACTATCATAAGGATGAAAAATCAATTAAAACATGCACATAAAAAACTATCCATGATATCTGCCTTGATCCATCCATCAGAAATAATGCTGTTAGTTTGATATATTAACATATTTTCTGGAAAATATGTTAATATATGTTTATCTTGGTGGCCCCATTTATCTTAGGGGGTCTAAGCTAAAATGGGCCACATGTTTTCAGCTAAAATGGGCCACAAACACACATGTATAAGACATTTGGTTCAACTAAAACATGGACAGTATGTTGATTGTCATGTGAAATTAGTTCAACTCAAAGTTCTTTTACTGTTTGTGTAACTTAGCTTGTTCCATATGACTGGGTGCTAGCTTTTGTGTAGCGTTAGCTTAGCTTGTGTGTTAGCATGTGTGTGTACAACACATAACTGATCTGTTCTTGTTTTAATAGTAGCAGGTTATGTGGTTCTAAGCAATTGTGTTTTAACATTAAAACTGATGATGAATTAATTTCGGCCCATTTTACCTGATGAGGTGGCCCCTTTTACCTGAAACCACTCATGCAAAGTTAGAACTAAATTTCACTATATTCATATTAGGACTTATAAAAAGGCAACATCCAATGTAAAGTAATTCATTGTGTCAGAATCCACAACAAATCCTGAAAACAGAATAATGAATCTGTTGAAGAGTTGCTCTGATATCCATTCAGAGACTAGCTGCATTAAATACGTTGCTAGTGGGTTCTGCTGCAGTCTTTACGTCTTCATTTTCCTCTTTGGGATAAAGCCAAACCTAAAAATGAATTTAAATGAAAGGATATATAGACTTCTTGACTTCTTTTCCTTGCTTATAACTTCAATTTGCAAACACCAGCACGTACCACCTTCTGCGGCTTCTCAAACTAGGTTCCAGCCTCTCCAGAGCATAGGAACATATGGCTGCTGAAGTGACTCAACCTGCAGACGAACACTGCTGGGATGTGACTGCTTGTGCTTTTTTAACCTCCCTTAAGTGGTTATTTAGAAACCATGTACATGCACAATACATCTGTGTATAGATAGTCTCTGTGCACGGTTATACAATTACACTGAGATCAATGTTGGGAGTAACGCACTAGAAAAGTAATAAATTACTGTAATGCATTGATTTTTGCTGTAATGCAGTAATGTAAAGCATTACAGGAAGATAAAAGAGGTCATATTTTACTTGGTACCAATGCCAGTAACACACATTAACATGCGTTTTAACCTGGATTTGTTCTTTCTTCATACAAATTTGCGTAAAAAACACTGCAAGATAAAAAAATACTTGACTTTCAACAGTTATTTACATTGATGAATCCATATTTCCAGTTATTTGGATGAGAGTAAGCTCCATTTTTTACACCTAAACCTTATTAAAAACCTCTGGTGGAGGGGAGAGAAGTATTGATTTCTGAACTCTTCTCAAGTGTAAACATTAGTATTATGTTGTTTTAAAAAGAATTTGATCTTGTTTATTTGTGCTGTTTGAGGTGAAAACATTGGATCTTTATTGTTATTGTGACCATTTGTCATTTTCTGCAAATAAATGCTGTAAATGCTGTAAACTCAAACAACATTTACAGTTGTTTTTTTGTGAATAATTATCTAATTTCTGAATTTGACCTTTGATTAATGACATTAACCCAAAGGGAAACAAATTGGAGGCGTCTTTATTGATTTTCAACTCTCCAAAGAATTAACATGATGCCTTAATTCTTAAAACTTCATTTTATTTCCCTTTATTTCACCAGAGCCCATTAGATTCATTCTTTACAGAAATGTCTTTGCAAAAACTGAAATCTTAACAGGTGAAAATATCTTGTTTTTGGGACATTCAGTCATTTTCAATGCTTTAAACCATGGAATTTGGAGGAAATGTCAGTAAAATCAGGTCTGCAGTGAAATCCCTTTAAATGAGAGTAACAAGTAATAAATAACACATATTTTAAGTAAGTTGAAGTAACACTGGCTGAGATACAACTGTCTTCAGTCGATGTTCTTCTCCCCGAAGAGTCAAGTCATTAAACCTGAGTCCTGACCTGCTGGTTAAACCATTGGCTGATGCCTTCATGTTGCTCTTCCTGCAGTTAATCTAATCCATTCTGGTGTTTTATGGCATCGATGCCGTTTTAACAGTCGGCAAAGTGAGCTTCAATCAACGTTAGTGGAGAATTTGTCTTTTAAAAAACGCAGCCGGCCGCTGCCTTTACATATTTCCACTGACCCCGATTGGATTTCTGGCTAATGAAGATCCTTGTGAATGGAACCTGAGTGATGGGCCTGCTGCTGCCCACTGGATAGCAGCAGAATAAAGTGACCCGTGTGGACCTATTAGGGAGAAGTAGCAGGAAGTGTGTCAAAAAAGAAGAAAAAGGTTTTAGAGTTGACTTTTTATTAGTTTTAGTAGAAAAAAGGAAGCTACGTTTTCTTAGCTTTACGTATGAAATAATTTATACAGTAAATATCTGGTTTTATTAGTTTTAAGAATTATTTTCATTTACAGTTTCAAATAGTTATTATTTGTAAAGCCTAGTTGTGATTTTTATTTCAGATATTTTTTTACTACTTTTTTAAATTATTTTGCCAGTTTTCATGAACTATATCAACCTTGGTCCAGCCATTTTTTTTATTTTAATTTAATTATTTTCTTTATTTTTGCCCATATTAGTTTTTTGTCATATTTTATAAAATTTTGTCTATTATTAAAAAATTTTAGAAAATTTTCTGAATCTAGTGAAGGTAAACTATATATATATAAATTAAATACATTTCCAATGATCTAATATGCTAATAAACATAATGTTTCCATATGGAAACAATACAAAATATGGAAAATTTCCAGTATATACAACCTAATGGATTCCCATTGACTTATATAGCATGAGCTCTTCTTACATATTATTTTAAATATGTCTATTATTGACGCCATTTTAACTAATATAAACATTTTTTACGATGTCTACATGATATTTCAGGCAATAGAGGGTTGAGGGCATTGATTTTGTCTCATGTTCGTCATGAAAAACCATCCTTGATGAATATATTTCATCTAGTCTCCTGTGACTGTGCCACATTCAGTTCCTGTTATACAAAAGGTAAAGAAGCCTTAAACCCAGAGGGTATGTGAGGTGTTGCATTATCATCTCAATACTTCAAGGTAGAAACACAGAATTGCGAAGCACAACACACGATCCGACATGTACGACCTTGATTCCAGCAGTCCTGCGTTAATTCAATGTCTTTTCTCCTCCGCGGGGCTGTGAATGAGATGCATCTGAACGATAAAGGACCTGTCATTCATCACTGTCGTCACCTTGACACCCGACAGGAAATCACGGCCCAGACGGGGTGCGTCACTTCCTGTTTGCAGCTACCTCGCACCACTACGGAAAAACACGCATATTTATTACTCATTAGTGGAGAAACAGTGCTGTAAGCAGCAGCCTCCTACGCATGAAGCTTTATTTCCCATAGAAAATGAATGAGTAGCATTGAAGTCATTATATAAGAGTTACAGGTGATTTCTAATGTGTTGTCACTAAACCTTCATTATCAATTCATTTGCCAATTAATTTTAGAGTCAAACATACAATTAAATAATAATAGTAACCCTGTGTCTTTGTGTGAATATTGTATATTCCAAGTATAAAATATATATTTTTTAATTATACAATACCATACTTCCTTGTTAGTGTGGGTCATAGTCCTTATCAGCGCAGTGAGGAAAAAAAATATTCATTTTCAAAAGAATGTTGATGCCTAATTAATTAATTTCTCTCTCGCTTTAATATAATCGCTGTATTTGTTAAGAACCACTCACTTTTTAGCGTTCCAATCAAATCAGAAGGATTTGATTTAAATCCTTCTCGTAATTACTGATTTTAATTAATCTGTTTGTTTGTCCAAAATAGGAAATAATGGAAAATGCCCATCACAGTTTCCCCAAAACACCAAGACGACCTGTTCACATTGTTTTGTCTTTGACAAAACAATCGGTGAGAAAAAGCTGCGAAACCAGTTAAACGTTGAGACTTTAGAGCTTCAATATGTAACTTTGACAAGATTAAAACATCTAAATAAAAGTACTTTAATCACCCCAAATGTTTCCAGCAATTTTCAAACCTAGAGAAATATGTAATTTGATTTTTTTTATTTAATCAAATCAAGGGATATTACTTGTCTGCCTCTTATTGTTCCCAGCGCGTGATTGTCAGCCCAAAGCTGTCGTTATGTTTGTTTTTTAACAACCAGATGAAGGTTTTCACTTATAAGACACCTGGATTTTAAAATATCAAGAGCAATAAGTAGAGCAAAGAAAATCATTACGTTCCAGTAAAAACCTCCTGAATGACGAACACTGCAGGAATCCTAAACCGAGCATCGTTAGAGATCCCAAACTACTTTATGACATCATTAACTCCATCTTTTTTTATGGTTTTGATAGAGGATCCCAGCGGCAGGAAAATTACATATTCTGCTTTTAAACAACTGGTAAAGTAGAGAGATATCATGTAAAATATGACTGGGTGCTAGCTTTTATGTAGTGTTGGTTTGTGGTTTTAAAACGTCCAGACATAGCCTGTGGAGTCCCCCAAGGTTCAATACTGGGGCCTCTACTATTCAACATTTACAGCTAAGATTATGGAGGAAGACAAAATAAAGTACCATTATTATGCAGATGACACACAAATTTACATCAGCATTATCACCAGGACATTACGTAACTGGTCTGTTCTTGTTTTAATAGCAGCAATATGAGTTTGTTTGGTTAATTTTAAAAGTTATGTGGTTCTAAGCAATTGTGTTTTAACATTAAAACTGATTAATTCATTTTGAATTGCCCATTTTACCAGATGAGATGGCCCATTTTACCTGAAACTGCACATACAAAAAAAACGGATGCTTTAAAGGGAATAAATAAATAGATTTTATCATATAATTCCAACACAAAATGATCAGAAACAGTCATTATTAATCATAAATATACACGGAAAAGGTATATTTGGTGTTGTGTTATTGTCCCAATTTACAAAAGAGTGGCCCCATTTACCTGATTTCACCCTAATTATTCCAGCTCTAAATCAATTATAATCCACTATGTGGATAACTGCTAACCATTCTCAAAGAAAAGCAGACATCAGATGGATTTTCTATCTAACAAGCAGCTATTTGTACTCTATGTATGACATGGTTGGATGTGTGGTACATTCAAGGATATTGAATCTCTTCCTTTCTTTTTTTTTTTCTTCTTCGCACTAAAGGCTCAATCATATTCTTCTATATTCCGGCTGTGTAGGCTTTAGCGAATGCTTCCTCTTTCAGATATAGATTGGCTGCTCCGCTGAGTATTTACAACAGCAGAACTGTGAATGTGGGAGTGACTGGAATCAAACTACAGTAGCCACGTCCATCCTAATGAAGGAGCCACCGGTGGAGCTCGCCGATGTGTTTTTAATAGTTTTATGGACAATAACGTGGGTTTATGAGAGAGGAAGGAGGAGTGGCTGTGGCTACACACACACACACACACACACACTTGTTAGTAGGATCAATTGATTGTTGGTTTTGTTCCCGTCATAAGATTTGTTGACGGTGAGAAATAGTGTGAACAATAAGTTTTATTGACCGGGGTTGATGCCTGGAAGTGCCGCAGGAATGAATAGTTTAAATGCTAAGTCATGTCCTCTTTCATCATTACGTCGCAATCACGCTGTACTGACAGTTTTCTGAAAAATGGACGTGTAGCCGAGGCTTTTCTGGTTTGTTCAGCAGAGCGTTGGGTCCATACAGCTCTGGAACAAAAAAATAAGAGACCACTGCATTTTTTTTTCTGAAATCAGCATCTCTACATGTATTCCAGCCATTTTATTCCAGCGTCTGTTGAATTCCACCTTATTGTGCTTAAAGAGGAACCAGGAATGTTGATTTCTGAACTCTTCTTGTTTGAGGTCTGAAAACATTGGATCATTTGTCATTTTCTGCAAATAAAGGCTCTAAATGATAATAGTTTTATTTGGAATTTGGGGAAAATGTTGTCTAGTTTATCGACTCAAACAAAAATGTTCCTTTTGAAGATGAATTTCTGGACTAGAAGCAAAATTATAGCCATTTATAGTTGTTTTTTTTTAATAATTATCTAATTTCTGAATTTGACATTTGATTATTGACACTAAACCCAACAGGAAAAACTCTCCAAAATATTAACATTGCAAATCTATGGAAATTCAACACCTTAATTGCAAAAACTATGCTTAAGTCTTAAAGCCTCATTTTATTTTCCTTTGTTTTATTCACTTCCTTATTCAGCACCAAGGCTCATTAGATTCATTCTTTGCAGAAATGTCAATTTTAAAAACCCATCTGCCTGGTGAAAATATCTTGATTTTGGGACATTCAGTCATTTTCTACTAATAAATGTTCTAAATGTTGATATTTTTATTTGGAATTTGGGGAAAATGTTGTCAGTAGTGTATAGACTCAAACTAAAATATTCCTTTTGTCCAAACACATAACTATAAGGAGTAAAATCAGAAAAGCTGATCATTCTCTAAGTTTATTAAGCTGCATTGATTCGTTGGAGTCCTACCTTTGACTGAAACTGTTGTCCTTCCTCCGACAGTGGAGGGTCACGACCCTGTGACCTTCACTCCTGACGTCCTGGCTCACCGTCCAAACCACCGGGTTACTGGCCCTGGCCCCGAGGAAAGCCACACCGTCCTTCAGTTTGATCCTAAACACACACACAAACGTTGAGACTTCTGTTATTTATATAATTTCATCAGTTTTTGAAATAGCGCATTTTATTGTCTATTCCTTCTCTAAAACTTTGAGATAGACAGATATCCTTTGACATGTTAGAAAATAAAATACATTAATGAAATAATAATTAATAAAGGCAGTCTTTTACAATGAGAACACCCTTCTCACCATATCATTTTCATTCAGTTAAGCATTAAATATTGTGACAAGTTATTGCAAAGTGTTTGTATTGGTCCATATTTTTCAGCTAACAGTAATAGAGATGTTGTCCTTTTATATTAGGGTTTGATTCATATCTAAAGGTGTGATATTCTCTATTGTAGAGACCAATTATGAAAGTTCTACCTAAATTAACTTGTGACCCAACTCAAAGGACGGCCAAGATGGCCGCTGTAGTACGGCCAAAATGGCCGCTGTTGTACGTAGGAATTGTACCTTCTACTGGCTAACTTCCTCTCTGTAGGAAATTAGCTACTACAGTGGTGTTGGAGTAGCAGCTTAGCTCAGGTTAGTAGCAGTGATGCTAGTCGTAGCTATTGGTTAGTAGGTACTGATGCTAACTACTAGTAGCTACTGGTTAGTAGACAGTGATGCTACCTAGTAGCAGCTACTGGTTACTAGACAGTGATGCTAACTAGTAGCAGCTATTCATTAGTAGACAGTGATGCTAACTAGTAGCAGCTATTCATTAGTAGGTAGTGATGCTAACTAGTAGCAGCTACTGGTTAGTAGACAGTGATGCTAACTAGTAGCAGCTATTCATTAGTAGACAGTGATGCTAACTAGTAGCAGCTACTGGTTAGTAGACAGTGATGCTAACTAGTAGCAGCTACTCATTAGTAGGTAGTGATGCTAACTAGTAGCAGCTACTGGTTAGTAGACAGTGATGCTAACTAGTAGCAGCTACTCATTAGTAGACAGTGATGCTAACTAGTAGCAGCTACTGGTTACTAGACAGTGATGCTAACTAGTAGCAGCTATTCATTAGTAGACAGTGATGCTACCTGGTAGCATATATTCATTAGTAGGTAGTGATGCTAACTAGTAGCAGCTACTGGTTAGTAGACAGTGATGCTAACTAGTAGCAGCTACT
Source organism: Lepturacanthus savala (assembly GCA_030544235.1). Taxonomy (NCBI): domain Eukaryota; kingdom Metazoa; phylum Chordata; class Actinopteri; order Scombriformes; family Trichiuridae; genus Lepturacanthus; species Lepturacanthus savala. The sequence continues at coordinate 2,256,355 of CM060484.1, forward strand.
CATTAGTAGACAGTGATGCTAACTAGTAGCAGCTATTCATTAGTAGGTAGTGATGCTAACTAGTAGCAGCTACTGGTTAGTAGACAGTGATGCGAAGGTTTCGGTTGCAGCCATTGAATTAGATGGTAGTGGAAGTGTCAGCAGGATGCCACACAGTTCTAATTATAGGAAAACACATATCCACTTTAATACTCCACCCAAATATGTCAAAATAAAGAAATTACATCAATGTTTATTTTTCATTATTATTATTTGATTTTATTAATTCATACTTGTCGAGGGGTTTCATACGGAAGCTCTAAGCAACCGTGGTTGCAATTATTCTTTCAATGTCATTTCGAGATCACAAATTGGTAATTCTAATAATTATTAATGACAAAAACGGCCACTTAGGGCTTTTAAAGTGTTTGATGTCTGTCACAAAACAAACCTTTAAAACTCAAATAGCCTCTCACTCACACTCAAACATGTAGAAGGATCTGAGTCTTTGTCTTTATGTCAGAAACTAATTGTAGGGACAAATAAAGTCACCTAGAAACTAGTAACCACATAATATTATGTTGGACAATAGTAACAGTGATTAAAAAGGTTTTAAACCCTCTATTACATGAAATATTACTCTGACATGGTAAGAAATGTTTTGAATGTTGTATTATTCGTACTATGTAAGTCAATGGGACTCCATTATACACTAGGAATTTTATCTATTCGCATATAGTTGTCATATGCTCAATGCTCACATGTTAAAATGTCCAAGAGCAAACAGGATGTCCTGGTCATGCAACCTCGTAAATTGTATGTCCTTCCAAAATAAAAGCCCCGTTTTTCACACCTGACTGTAAAAACAGATTTTATATCACAGGATTTTAGAAAAATGAAGATAATGTAGTTGTTGCCATTTCTTTTTAAACTTTTGGAACAGTTTAAACAGTAATGAGTGGGGAAAAAAGAAGTTTCAATGCCCTTTATTCCTATTTTCATGGGGGTTGAATATTGCTTTAACAAAGTCAGACTGGCAGGTACAAGCCAAATTATTTCATTAGCCGTGGTGAAGCCGAACATCAGGCAACAGATGGCACGTTTGCTTAATTAGGGGGTAGCGAAGTTCAAATTAACCACTGTAGAAGTGTGTTTAACCAAAATGGGTGTACATATTGAATGTAGGAGTAGAGGTCTTGTTTTACACGCTATAATATCCCCAACATCTGAACTCTCTGGACCAATAAATAGGCGTCAAGCTCCGGTTCAGACATTTTTGGGTAATTTCCCCTCACACCTGGGGTTTTAAACGCTGCCGCCACGCCGCCTCCTCAGCTGCCTCACCTGTTTTAATCCCTCTATCACTTCCATTACTCTCAGTCACAATCTGTAGGAAGCATGGATGTATTATAGACCTGGATATGGTGCCAAATTTTCCCAGTGGCCACTCGTGGTACTGCAACAAAAAATCCCATGTGTTATATATCTCTGAAATTTTTAATCAATAATAAACTGTCACAATTAATTATGGAAGAATAATATAAAGTATTTTATTAAGGTTTTCTTTATTTTATACACAGATGTATATTCCTTTATTACATGTTTATTATACATTTTCATGTTTGTATAGTTGTATGTGTATACGGTTGTTTGTATGATTGCCTGAATTGTTTGTACAATTTAAAATTGTTAATAAAGTTTTGGAGGGAAAAATGTTTTTGTATTTATTTTGAAATGTACTTTGAATACTTTGTTGTTTTTAATGTAGTCAGCAAGTGAATTAATTTTATTTATTTAATTTTTTTCTTGGCAATTTACATGTTGTCATCGCCCCAGAGCATCATGGGAGGTGACTCTACTAATCAATCTCTATGGGTCACATAACGTGGAAATAAACCCAGTAGTTGGGAACCTTTTCGGAGTATGAAACTGAAATGGATGGCGGCCATTTTTCTGTCATGATTTCATAATGATTCATAATGATTTATATTTGAAATAATATTGTTTTCCTTCAGTTTTCTATCTTCTCTTATCAGCTAAACTGTTTCCAGCTGTGCTAACATGTTAGCATCAATGGTTTTAAATCATCCATTGATGCAATTAGAAGCATTAGAACACTGTAGTGATAGTTGCTGGAAATGGGCCTCTATACACCTATGTAGATATTGGACCAGCTAGAATAGTCATTTACCACATTAGCAACGTATAGAGTGGATTTATGATTTGTTTAAAGTTATCTTCATTGGAAGAATCTGTGATTTTCTTTTAGTACATTTCTGACACAGTAGTGTGTATTGACCTGTTGTTTTTCTTATCTCTGACCATGAAGTGCATGAGTGACTTTCAATGCTTCCTTTGACAAATTGCTGTTCAAACCACTGGCATGAATGGGGCAGAATATGTTATGTGGTGGCAGAAAAAGCAGGATAAAAGACGGAAGGGAAAGGCAGATCCAAGTTAAAACTCCCAGCAGTTCAAAAAAAAAAAAGACGGCGGTGAAGACGACGTTTCTTTTCAGCGTGACACGGCGGGTAATTTTACCCCACATCAAAATAATTGGAGACTGTCCTTGTTCTGGAACTGTGAAAGTCTTGTAAAAGATGGAGAAGGAGGAAAAAAAAAGGAAACGTAGCGTTAACAGGGGATAATGATGTGACAAACCATGCAGCAGTCCTTAGAAGAGCAGTCATTACGTCTTCCCGTGTTCAACCGGTCGTCTTTGATCGGATCCGAGCGGCTGAGGCTGTAATAACTGGTCTGGTGTTGGTCGCTGCTCCTGACGAGCGCGGATAAAAAGACCGGCGTGGAAAACCAGACAATAACTAGGAGGAGATGACTGATTGCTGACTGGCCTCTGGTTTACTGAGAGTAATCCAGCATTTTTAACCTTTAAACTACATTCCCACTCCCTCAAAAGTTGTGTTTTTCTTATTTCTACTTCAGTTTGATGTTATATACACACACAATTATAAGCAACAAGTACATATCAAATAAGTATGAAAGTATTAAAGTACTCATTCTATCCATCTGTCATTATATACCATTTATAGCTTGAACTATTTTAGATGCAGTTAGCTGGTTTAATCATCTGAGGGATCATGAGAAGATTAATAAAAAAGGAAAAAGGTTTTTCTTTAATCTTTGACTTTTGGTGAAATATTGGCTCGTTTGAACATTTATTAAAATTAAACCATGTGAAGTTTAGAGGGAAAATCTTTATTTAATAGAGACCGAAATATGACCCGACGACACACTGTTTATTATAAGATGTCAAAGGTCAAGAAGTTCAAAGGTCAAAAAGACCCTCTACTGTATAGTGTTGATATACTGTTGGTATACTTTATCTTCATCTTTCTAAAAGATGTGATATCAAATCTATGTTTATACAGTTAGGTATGAAAAAGGGGCTTTTATTTTGAAGGACATACAATTTATGCAGTCACATGACCAGGATATCCTGTTTGACATGTGAGCATCACATTTATTCATAATTTTGGAAAAGTTTTCACTTTATTTCAAACTTTATTTTTTTATTTTATTTAATTTAATTCAGTTTTGATGTTATTATTTTTCCTAATATACTAGAAGAGATTTGTTGCCTTATGTCAATAATATGCAAATATGTTAAATTCCTAGTGTATATAACCTATACCAACCCATTAACTTACACAGCATGAGACTGTTTACAACTTTTATCTTTTATTCATATATATATATAAAGATTTAGGCCAACATTTTTACCATGTCAAAGTAATATATCATGTAATAGAGGATTAAAATATCTCTGTCTTCTATAGCATTTTTGCATTTTATTGTGCAAATGAATAATTGATAAATACATACCTGCAAAGATTAAATTAAATTCATCACGTTTTGTCTTTTCTCCCACACAAAAACCTGCTGCTTCTTTGCTTTTCTTTGATAGTAAACTGAATAACTCTGGGTTGTGAACTATTGGTCCAACATAATTATATTTAATGTTTCTTTGTCTCTTTCTAATCTAAATGCTCCTCTGTTTCACACCTGCTTTATATTATATTTCTCATCCCGGTTCTTCTCTCACACTAAAGCCCAACTCTACAGACGATGTGCTATACCAGCAGAGGCTAAATTAACAAATGGCATGTTGTAAATGAGATTGGTTTGACTAATATGATTTCTAGTGAGGGAAGGCGAGGGAAGAGGGGGCGGGGGGGGGGGGGGGGCAATAAAGGAAAGCAATTTGAAGGGAGGTTTCCTTCCACATGCATCAGCACATGAAGCTGCCTCATTAATTCCATGAAAACCTGCATCAGTGCGATGAGTATTTACAGATGAGATGAGGTTGTCAGGACAGACGGCGCTCAGGGCTCCTCCTGATTGATGTCCTGGAATGACACCCAGCATGGCGACTGCCCCAAAAAAACACGTCTACACACCTGGCAATTTGTCACGGCGAATAAAACAGAAACCAGCATTAATATTAATGCACTTTAACGCAGCGGGAAATTTAATAGAATATAAACAATTCTGAGAAAAGTGGAAGACAGAGTGAGACCTGGAGCTGCATGAATAAAAAAAAAACTGGAGATTCATGATGAACTTTGTATAGAAATAGGCCAGAAACATATGCATTAGGGTCAGATGTATAAATCCTGGTGTTTGCATTGTCCTGTTTTATAAAGCTCAGTTATTGAGACTCTCTTTCATATCAATTAATGGATTAACCCTTTATTGCATACAATTATTTAGACATGGTTAAAACGGTTTTTATTACTTAAAATGGCCTAAATAATAGATACACTAAAAAATAGTTTCATGCTATGTAAGTCAATGGGATTCCATTAGGTTGTATACGCTAGGAAATTGACTATATTTGCATATTGCTGCCAAAAAATATATATAACATCAAAATGCATTGAATGTAAAAACAAAAAAAAAACGAATTAAAGTTTATTCACCCCAAAGTCTATGAGCAAAATGGACTGGTACTTCATCCTTCAAAATAAAAGCCCCCTTTTCACACAAAACTGTAAAAATATAGGTTTTATATCACAGCTTTGTAGAAAAATGAAAAGTAATTGATGCCGTCATGCAATAGAGGGTTAATGCTTTATATATTCTGGTGAGAAAAAAATGAATTATTCCATCAAAATTGAATTCAATGTAAATTTTACCTACATTAGATAGTGAGTTCAATTTTAATTTGGTGAAAATCTTCCAAAATTCCGATGAAAAGACAACGTTTGGTTGTGAGACAATGATGCTCACATGTCAAACGTCCATGAGCAATAGGGATATCCTGGTCACGTGACCCCATCCTTCCAAAATAAAAGCCCCCTTTTCACACCTCACTGTAAAAACTTACAGCTTTTCAGAAAAATGAGAATAAAGTAATTGTTGTCATATGGCGACACTATAAAAAACGCCTTCTTTCATGGACTGAAGTAAGAAAAATCGAAGGAGACGCTTGTTTGATGCTGTTAACTTGATTTTTTTGTCTCGTCACACATTTTTCTGGTTTTCAAACAAGTTGCTGCACATTAATCATTTTAACCCAAACCTGAACAAGTGTTTTTTACGCCAAAACCATCTCAATCACAGCTGTAAAAGAGCAGTCGATATGATACGAATCTACAGGAAGCGTCAACCTTTCCCTCGACTGATGAGGTTGTGCAGTTTCACAGGTTGTGTTGTTCATGTCATTAATCACCGTCATCATCACATGGAAACTCATCAGCAGCGGTGACACAGTCAATGATTCGTCTGTAGAGCTCATATCTGAACTTTACAAGTCACAACTAAAGATGGAATATAAAGAATATCCATCTAAATACAATGTTGATTGACGATTGATGTAATTAACTGCAAAAAGTGTTCGTTTTCTGTTTCCATCCCTTATATTAACAGGTCAGTTTTGACTCATGTCTTAAATCAGCTGTAAAATCCACTTAAAACTATTATATATCAACCAATTATTGTCTCACCTCTTGGTTCCTTGTTCAGTTTCAAAGTGAATCATAGAGAATCACTTGTTTTTCTGCAGATAAACGGGATAACAAGAAAAAATGAAAATCCCCTGAAGCTCAAATGATTGGATGATTGATTCCATTGGCCGATTTCATTATTTATTATTGTGATTATTGCTTTAAAATCATATTTTTATAAATGGGTCAAAACCAACTCAAGCTACACAAAGGTCCTAATTTCAACCAGAGCATTTTATCATTTAGTGAAAAGATGTTTTATTTTGTTGAACCAGAGGTACCTGATAAAGTCAAAAATCCTTAATGCAACCAACAGAATTACATGGTTATTTTATGCTTTTAAAATCTAGAACAGGGTCGATGCCGACCATAAACACAAGAGGAAGGTTAATAAAACTGCCCTTGAGTGGCATTTCCCCAGCGTTTCAATACAGGCTTACAACACCTGACGCCCACTACCTCGCCACTCTAATATGGACGTTCTTATTACTTTTTACGGAGCCCCGCTGGTGACATTTGATAAAAAAAAGTAAAAAAATGCATGGCCATGCGTTATTATCTCGTGGTCATGAGATACTAATGCATGGTAGATTGGTATTGATTTCATTTCCATGGAGATAATGTTGATTGTTGCTCGTTATTGGATATTGATTTTTGTTTTTGGACTGAGCCTTTCAATCAGACATCGTGACAGTTTCAGCCTAATTAAAGACTGCAGGTTATAGCACATTCATACAAACGGTACGTTTCAGTGGGAAAAACTCTAGATCACCAGGAAAGTGGACAGTAATCGTATAGTATATCTCAGCAGGATGAACGTGCTATAACCTGCAGTCTTTAGTTAAGCTGAAACTGTCATAAAGTCTGAAGGAAACTCTTAAAAAACCCTATGGAGAGGGGATTAGATGGGTTGCTATAGAGGCGGTTAGCTCCGCCCATCGGCGTCGCCCCTATTATATCAAAGCACTTGCTGTCTTTGACCTGTGTACCAATTTTCATGATAATTTTAGGTTGTTAAAGAAATTAAAAAAACAATCTTTTCATGGTGAATATCCGAAAATGGCGGCGCTGCCATGGCAACACTGTTTATCGTAACATAAAGCTTTTATTAACTTTTAAAGACAAAATCTTTGAGAACATCTGTACGATGAGTTCAGTTAATTCAAGATGGCCGACTTCCTGTTGGGATTTCACCATATCGTTTTTAGGGTTTTTAAAAACCAACCCCTATGTGGATTGGCACTACAGGAGACCAATAGAATATGGGCATTTTCACCACTCCTGGTGCCAAATTTGGTGAGTTTTGGGGCAGATTCCCCAACAAGGGGAATCATTTTGACTAAAAAGAAGAAGAATTCCTTCAGTACTAACAGGGCCTTCGACCTAATTACAACAATCACATTCAGTTATGGTGGAGAAATTAATAAATAGCCTGGTGACCTGTTTGTTTTGATGCAGTTTATCAATTAACTGTACAGATTATTGCCATGTTTTACCTGCAATAAACACCAAAAACATACATCCTTGGATCTTCTGCATAGGGAGATATCAGATAAAATGGGCCATATAAGGTTTGGGGGTCCTAGTCCTTTCTGGAAATTAGAGCCAATGACTGAAAGGATTTTTAAACTGTTGATATAACTGTGGTTGACTAGTAACAGATGGTTTCATTAGTTTGTTTTTTATGGTGTTGAGACAATACTTCAAATCTAGACTGAACCAGAAATGTGCATGGGAAGTAGCCTGGTATGATAGATCTAAGCAGAGTGGATATTTCAGGATTTATAGGGCCTAAATAATTATATTTTTTACATAATTCCAACACAAAATGATCAGAAATAGTCATTAATCATAAATATACATGGAAAAGGCATATTTGGTATTGTCCCAAGCGATTTACCAAAAAGTGGCCCCATTTACCTGATATCGCCCTACTATGGAAGCCATAGCATCAGGCCTTGTTAGTCCCTCTTATAATACAATATAATACCTCTCAGTGAGGTATTATATTGTCTGATAGTCAATATTATCTTCATTTTAGAAGTAGTGTATCTGTGTTCATAGTCTAGACATATAATGACTGACAGGTTGTAGCATCCAGACAGGATCCATAAAAACGTGCGTTTTTTTCGGCTTTTAAATAAAATGAGCAGAACATACGTTACACAGATATCCTATAACTGCATGAGCAGTGTGAACGAGGACATAATATTTACACTGCACTTCAAAACAGGCGTAAAACGGCACGTCTCAGACAGAGGAAGTGGGAAAACGGCTTAGTCGTTCTTTAAAGAAATTGCAGCCAATTTCAGTGGATCTTCAGATGATAATGGATGGAGTGCATTAATGAAAAGGGCAAAAACTGCGGCGATGATTACATGCTTCAAAAACATAATGGGCTGCCACGGTTCCCATGGCGATGAGTAAACAAGGTGAGTGTGTGTGGGGGGGGGTGAGGATGAATGAATGTGGGTGAGTCTACGGGAGCTGGTGGGTTTGATGGGAGGTCAGGGTCAAGCAGGAGCAGGTAAAGGTCTTAAAGGTGAGCACGTAGTATGAAGAATAGCTCAGAGTTAAAGGCGGTGGACAGAGAACAGCCAGGTGGACTGGAAAAGACAGGTACGGTATCAGGGTGGACGAACAAGGACAGAAGGTGGGACGGAAACATTCAGTGCAGGAGAAGGTTGGAGGGAAGGGCCGCGTCAGTGGAGAGACTAGAATACAAAGCTGTTGGTGTCAGCATCACTTCTACGCTGCCTGTTAGGTGGTCGTGTATTTCCAGCAGAGAAAGAGAGAAATGCATTATGGCAAGAGGACATTTGCAAGGTTATTTTACCCAATAAACTTACACTACCATTCACAAGTTGGGGATCACTTAGACATTTCTTTATTTCTTAAAGAAAAGCACTGTTTTTTTCAATGAAGATGACCTTAAACTAATCATTAATCCACTCTATACATGACTAATGTGGTAAATGACTATTCTAGCTGCAAATGTCTGGTTTTTGGTGCATCAATATCTACATACAACTCTTGATGCTATCATGTTAGCACAGCTGGAAACAGTTTAGCTGCTTAGATGTCAGATACAAATCATTATTTCTAATCTTGTCAATGTCTTGACTATATTTTCTATTCATTTTACAACTCATGATGGTAAATAAAAGGATGACAACACTGAATTGTCTGGGTGAATGTTTTAATTACTTTCAATTATATAATAGATATATAATATATATATATATAGCATCCAAATAGAAGAATAATAATAATAAAGTTTACTTATCCCAGAAAGAGTTCAATTTTTTATTTGGTGAAAATTTTCCAATATTCAGAATAAACCATTGTTTGTCCAAATTGTCCATGAGCAAAAGAGACCAGCAAACAGGACATCATGTGACCTTATAAACTGTACATCCTTCAAAATAAAAGCCCCCTTTTTCGCATCTAGCTGTAAAAACAGACTTTCTAACAAAGCTTTTTACAAACACGAGGATAAAGTAATTGTTTCCATTTGGCAACACTATGAAATAGAGGGTGAAAACTTGCTGGTTTATTCTCACTAACTAAAAAAAACTCAAAGTTACTGTCATGGGAAAAAAAAAACAATCATTAGGGTTAAAAAAAGAGAGATAACAGATGGAGACACAGATCTAAGAGAATCCAATAACTACACACATGCAGCAGTGTCATATGTCTTTATCTCCTGCTGCTATAATTACCTCCAAACCCCTCAATGTGTGTTTGTCAGGAAAAAAACAAGGTATCAGCCATGAAAACATGTTTTTTCTGTCAACAAAATGCACAGGTCTATGTCTGTGCCTGATACGACGTTAGCACGTTAGCACGTTAGCAGGGAGCGAGCTGGTGGACGAAGCTAACCTTTAGCGAAGATAAATGAAAGCGAGAACAATTGCTGTGATATCAGCTCCGGCACAAAGAAACCACCTTTAGTTCCTACATCACAGGACGCTGTGAAAGGGGAGAGACCCAGACGAGGAAAAAATAAAAAGCCGCTGCAGCCTGGACTGTAAGAACGGAACGGCTCGCTGATATATAACCTGCTCCCAGGTTCTGAGGCATCATTAACTAATCCCATTTAAACACTCAAAACCACAGAAAGAAAGAAAAACCCTTGGATGACAAATTGGTCTGACGATTAGGCGGATAAATGTGAAACACACAATAACTCGTGATTGGGCACATTTTCCTGAATTCATAAAAAAAAAAAGGTAGTTTAGCTGAATTCAATTTACTGACAGCAGGCGTAATTGGCCAAATCAAATTGAGCTACTTCAGCCGGCCCCCGTGTCCATTAATACTCAAACACCTGCAGCTAAATCCAGTTATGAAATAAAACACATCGGGCAACACTTTACCCTCCCTCTCTCTCTCCATCCCTTCCTTCTTCCCTCTGTCTTGGTTTAAAAAGACTAAAAAAAAAAATCCCTATCACCTTGGGGGTGAAATTAAATTCGATCGTGGCCAAAGACGGGTGAACCGGGCCGGGAGCCGGTCCAATAAATTAGTAAAGGTGAAACGGGGCTGCGCCGGAGTCAATTAGCTGAGGAATAGCTGACGGACGAGTGTTTTTAGGGCCGAGCGGACACAGGCTGATGCCGAGATAAAGAGAGAGCTAATTTAATTAATGAGTTTGATGCTGTTCCTCCCCATTATCGGAGCTAGTTAGGAGTGCTGGTGCGTAGCAGAGGACAAGATTAACGCTATCAGATGAGGAGTGCTCGCTAGACAAAGCTCATCTCCACCCATGCGTTCTGCTGCTGTTTCCCTCTGTCTCACCCTTTTGTCTCATTTTATGTCTATCTCTGCCGTCCTGCTGCGGAAAAGTTGTCCACCCCCCAAAAAACATCTTTGTACAATGCATTTCAGAATTGTTAAAAGATTATGACTCTTATTCCTCAAAATGGTTTGGTCCAGATGCTATTCTCCAATGGGCAGGGCCAGTGGCTAATGGCTAGCAGCTAGCTACATGGAAAAAAGAAGGTAATATGTAGAAGCCAGTAAGTCATTTATCACACCACTTGTTCAACAGTGAAAAATCAGCCTCTTATTTCAATGCTAATTGTTGAAAAATTGTCCCCTCATATTCATGCAAAGTGGTTTGGTCCAGATGCAGTTTTCCAGTGGCTAAAGGCTAATTTTGACTGTGAGCTAATAGCTAGCTACATGGAAAAAAACAATCAAACTAATATGTAGAAGCCAGTAAGTCATTTATCACACCACTTATTCAACATTCAGCCTCTTATTTCAGTCGACAGGTGTAAATCCTGGGGGGAACAGAGGAAAAAATCTTCGTAAACACAAATAAATAATTTTAAAAATTAAAGAAATGTTAAATAAATGCACAACAAAACTGCTGCTAAATGTAAAACAATGCATTTCTTAATTGTGACCCCCCTATTTGCGCTAATTGGTTTGGTCCAGATGCTGTTTTCCAGTGGCTAATGAGGCTAACGGCTAATCGCAACAGCAAAGACGAGTAGAAAGAAAGATTTTCATATTTTTTCGCTCACCTATTCATGATCTCATTTTCCTTACGTATAAATATAAATAAATATGGAACACTACTATAATAATTACTTTTAATACCATTTTTTAAAACATTTGAACACGATGAGGCTCAAACCTGCAAAACAAGTTGCAAAGAGAAAGAGAGAAAAACAGGACAAACATTTTTATGTCCCCTCCAGAAATTATTACCATTATATACTAATATACTGCCATTCAAAGGTGAACAGACACTGATTAAGTAAAGTGAGAACATGTGACATGTGCAGGATTCCTATGACGAATGGTGAAGTAGTAGTCAAATTTTTAACTAACAAAATTGGGCCCTGAAGGAGGCTAATAAAAGTGAACATAAATCATAATTCAGCAAACTGACCTGTCAAATGGCACCTGAGGGGGTGAGCTTACCATACACCGGCTGTTCAAACCATTAATCAAACTCAGGATTAACTGAGCAAAGGTAATAACTTTAAATTAAGGTTAGAAAACACACAAACAAGACTCTCTCTAGCCAAACCCTCCTTTCTGTAGCAGGAGGTTGGTATAGTCACATATACAATACACCTCAAAGATAACAAAACTTATAAAATTAAACTAGTGCAGTGCCAAAATAGAGAGAGTATGGCCAAATAAGGGTGTTAGTAGAGAAATTGTACATTGGGTAATACATGGACATACAATGAGATAAGGAGAGACATGCAAATATATGCAAATATGGCCGATAACTTAATAATGTCTGATTATATCATCAATTTGGCCTCTTTAAAATTGAATTGGCCAATAATATAATAATAGGCCTATAACATAATAATTGGCCAATAACGTGATAAAAATCCTTGTTCTGTTAGGTGATAGCGCTGGGATTTCCTGAGGGTCTGTGAACGCAACTTGGAGTAAACGTTAGCATGAGGAATAAAGTAGCAGCTAAACCAGCTAACGTGTTAGCATGTGTTTTTTTGAGAGATATAACAAAACAACGGAGCTTTGAATTGTAACTGAAGCGCTGGGAAGCAACAAGAGGAGGAGCTGTGATGAGGAGCTTTACCCTGCAGTGAAAGCGCTGTGATACAAAAGGCTCTAGGATTTTAATTATAATAATTATAATAGAGTTGATAGTTTTTCATTGCAAACCTTGATTAGCCAATCGCGGGCCAGGCTTGGGTGCCCAGGTTTCCCACTTTTTGCCAGACTCCACGACATCTTTACCCCTCATCCCGTGGCCCACTTATTGAGACGATGTCCCACATTTTGATCAGCTCTAGTTTTTTAAAAGTCAAACCACTGCAGGACAAGACCCTTTTCTAAAATATGGCTTTTATCCAGTGAAGGAAGCAGGAAGGCTGTCATCATGGGGCTGTGTTTGATGTCAATTAAACAGCACACAAACGGGTCAAGTGCAGGTTATCCCGTCACCGTCTCTATGGCCACCAGGGAAAGTAGAGTCACCAGAAAGGCCTGATTTATGCGTCTGTATTAAATCATTGCTGTTCCTGCAGAGTAGGGATGATAGGTTCTGCATAGAATCAACACAGAAGATGGATTCAGCCTAAAACTCTGTAGATAAGGTTGATAAAAACTCAAATACTCTATACACACACATGAATTAGTGTTGTAAACATAGGTTCAGGGTAGTTTCATGCTATGCAAGTCAATGGGACTTGTGACCTCATCTTTCCAAAATAAAAGCCCCGTTTTCACACCTAACTGTAAAAACATAGATTTTATTTCACAGCTTTTTAGAAATGAAGTAAATGTTGCCACACACATACATTGACATGATCAATTGGCCATTTTACCTTTGACACATAAGGAAACACAGATGGTCTGAGCCACCACGGCAGCCATCTTTGTAGTTCTTCCATAAACATATATGCGGCATACACTCACATGTATATAGAACCATTTAGTTTAGATTGTTGTGTTTTTATGAATAAATGCTTTGCTGCCTCTTAACTCTTCTTTAGAATCCTTCAGATCCTGGTTTATATTATTAAATTAATTGTTCTCATTTCCAAACTGATAGTTTAGTACAATTTATGAGAACTGATTCGAGAGGTGGTGCCCTGACCCCTATTTGTTAATGAATATTTATTCTTTTCAATCGCCAATGTCATCTGAACAATTAGTGCGAGACACGACATTTTATCGGTGTTTCAAGTTGTACAACAACAGAACAACTAGTTCACGCTTTTGTTTAGTTTCACCTTGATTATTGTTCAGCAGTTTGATTCATTCTGGTCCAGAATAAAAAGGCGGATTTAGCTCTTTTCTTTTGGATTGAAAAGAAGAAATGTCACCAACGCGTGAATGTCTCTTGCTTTGAAACGAACAGACGGAACTCCCCCTTAGTCCATCCTCTATCGATACACAATTATTTAAGGAGGCACGTGGCCAGGGGCTGTGTTACTTTACCATTCCTTACAGATCGATACCTGTGTGATCCGCAGCAAACAGCAGACGGCTTTGTTTGGAGGATATTGGAGCTGCGAAGGGTTAAAAGCTACCCAAGGGACGAAGATGATCAAAGGGAGTACTACTTAAAGTGCTGCTTTCATTTCAACCTGCAGTGGATTGTATTGAGTGCTACTTAATTGAAGGGATGCTGACTGTCACCAAACACTCAGCACATTTGCAATCAGGTGGCTCTAAGGAACCGGGCGCCGTCCAAGAAAAGCATAGATTTGCTTTGCACTCAGAGAGCAGAGGAGTTGATTGCCTCCAGACAAATTCTCCCTTCAACCGTATCGCAACGACTGGGAAAGAAAAAAAACAAACCGTGTCAATGCCTCATCTAAGGTTTTTTTTAATTGAAGAGAAAAGCAGCCGGATGACTGACACACGGAGCTTGGAAATGAGCTCTGGGGAGCAAACGAATGCCTTTAAAAGCAAAAAAAAAAAGAGAAAAAAAACGAAATAAGTGTCAGAAAGGAGCTCGCTTGACTTCAAATGAACAGACGTTGGATATGTGAGGCGGCCATAGCCTCGTGACACGAACAAATCCATGACAGATCAAGAGCAATCATATGGGCAGGAGCACTGAGAAAATGAATTTGAGATGAATTCAGAGAAGCCGCTGAGCTTCCAGACGAAAGGAACATTCCGTTTGAAAGTCCGGGCGAGGCTTCATACACGCAGCACACCTTAAATTAGGGATGATACACTCAGTCACTCAAAACCATATGATTCAATATATTGGGCTCACCATTCTTAACCCTCTATTGCATAGTGTTGCCACATGGCAACAATCATTTTTTCTTTTTTCTAAAAAGTTGTGATATAAAATCTTTGAGACGTGAAAAGGGGGCTTTTATTTTGTAAAGACATGCGATTTGTGAGGTCACATGACCAGGATATCCCTATTGCTCATGGACATTTGACATGTGAGCATCATTGAAGAAGGTTACAACCAAATAAAACATTGAAGTCTCTGTCTGAGGTAACTATACTGAGACTGTAGGTTTTATTCAGGCCAAGTAATAAAAATATCCAAAACATTTTTTACAATGTCTTAGTATTATTTAATGCAATAGACAGTTAAACAAAATGAGATTGAAGACAAATTATAGCTTATGATTTTACTTTAAATACTAAAACACACCAACATACTGTAGATTTTCTCTTTTCTGTGTTAAGGAATATCAGCATTTCTGGGATTTGCACCATGTTGTTGAGTTATATGCTGCAACATGATGATGTTTGTGCTATTTGTGGAGTTCATTGTCCTCTTGCAATATTTGCACGCTGTTTTCATCAGTCTTTCTTATCTTTGATGTTCTCACCTACTTTTTGATTAAAGTATGCGTGCATCCGACATCTCATCTGCCGCCAGGTGTTTTTCGACTGGAGAATTCTGAAAAATGCATTTTGGCGGTTGTAGGTTATGGAGAAGGGAGGGATGTTCTGCTGATGACATGCTATTATGTGGCTAATGGTATTTTTTGGTTTCACTGATGAAACTCAGCAAATACACAACTGCAGTCTAGTGCTATAACTAAAGGAATCATTCAAAAATGTTAAACTATCCCTTTAAATCTGGTTGTTTTAGCCAGGATTATACTATAATATATTTCCCCAAAACTACCTGTTAAAGGCAAACCTTCAATTTTGTAAATTGTGGATTTATTCCTGTTTATTCCCATATATTCCCATTAATTACCATATATTCCAGAGCACTCGGTTTCAGGATTCATTTTCCATCTCATCCTGTAACATCCCATTCTTAAATACATCCTAAATAAGACAATTTTTATATCAAAATCCTGATTAGAGTTGCAAAAATGGAATTTTCCAATTGGAAACTTTCAATGGGAATTAACAGGAATATATGGGAATTAATAGAGAATTATCTAAATTGAAGGTTGGCCCTTAAAAACTAACTTTAATAGAGTCGGGGGGAAAATGTATTGTTGCATAATCTTGGCTAAAATTACCAGATTTCAACATTTTTTGCCAATTGTCGTCATTCCCATAGCTATAGCAATAGATTAAAACCAAAAAATACCATTAGCCACACAGTAGTAGCTGAAAATCAACAAGAAAATGTAAAGCTGGATCCCTGGAGGCGACTTTTGAGCCCAAAGTGCAAGACTAATGATTTTAATGTTTCCGAAATAACAAATTCCAATGGAAAGTTTCAGGAAATTTACCAAAAAACATCCACACCTTTGCAAACCTAGTCCCGATGTATTAAAATTATTTGTATTAATTAAATGTATGCAACAGCTGGACAACGAACAAAACGGACATTGATACGACTGTGAGGAAAATGACAACTTTGAGGTTTCAGAGAAGGTTTTTACATTAAAACGAATAAATCAATCGTACTTAGCTGCACGTTACTGAAGATTAAATAAATGAGGCTAATGGAATCTTTAAAACATAATTTTGTAAGCAAAGCCCTCAAGAGTGCTCTAATAGTAAGATGATGAGATAACACTAATGCGGAGCCCATTTCTGCATAATGCATTGCTGCTGTTTTGGGCCAGTTTTAACCTGTACATGATCTAAAATACTGAGGAGGAAGATGTAATGGAGGCATTATTAGCTCAAAAATGGGAGGAAGGGGGCGAAGATGAGAAGGAAAATGACAGGAGGTGTAATTGTTGCCCACATGAAATGGGATTTATCAAAGCCTCCAGCTTAAAACAGCCAATGATATGTTTTCTTTTCATCTTCGACACATTATCTCCATATGTCGCGTGTGTAAGTGTAAGAAAAAAATGCCATAGATTAAAAAAAGGCCGTACATTAATGGGAATCTATGGGAATAAATGTGAATAAATCCAAAACTCAATTAAAGGTTGGCCGCTAATAGGTATCTTAATATAGTTGCGGGGAGAATATTGTGGTAAAACAACCAGATTTAAAGGGATAGTTCAACATTTTTTCCATATTTTTCCATGTATTTGCTGAGTTTGATAAGGGAAACCAAAAAAATACCATTAGCCATGAAAAAGTAGCTGAAAATCACCAAAAAAGGTAAAGTTAGATCCATGGTGGCCACTTTTGAGACCAAAGCACAAGACTATTGAATTGAATATTTACAAGATTTCCTAATTTAACTTCCCATGGAAAAGTTTCAGGAGATTTACAGAAAATCTTCTGTATTTTAATATGTGGAGTAAGATGTAATGGAAGCATTATTAGCTCAAAAATGGGAGGAAGGGGGCGAAGATGAGGATGGAAAATGATAGGAAATGCAATTGTCGCTCACATACAATGGGATTTATCAAAGCCTACAGCTTAAAACAGCCAACGATATGTTTTCTTTTCATCTTCGCCACTCTCATTATCTCCATATTTCATGTTATATTAAAGCTTATTTCAAAAAGTGTGAGAAAAAAAAACTGCCATAGGAAAAAAAAGGCAATAGATGATATTCTGAACAAATGAAGGAAAGGCTGAATGTGGGTGGGGGATTGAGTAAAATGACAAGACGCTTCATATGTGTGTGTGTGTTTGTGTGTGTGTGTGTGTGTGTACATGAAAGTGGGCCGACGGGATGATGACACCGAGGGGTGTGACAGTGCAACAGCCGCCATGGCCGAAACAAGTCAACCTCCAGTAAATCACATCACTGCACGACTCCAAATGTTAAAAAATTCAAGAATACGTCCGATCCGGTGTCCTACATGTTGGATACTTCAACCCTCGTTCTAATACAGCGGGAAAAAATTAAGAGACCGCTGCATTTTATTCTGAAATCAGCATCTCTACATGGATTCTACCTCATTCTGCTTGAAGAGGAACCAGGAGTGGGACACCCAAGAACAATGGTAAAGACTGTGCATTACAAATAAGGGTCTTTGCACCAAATTTTGATTTCTGAACTCTTCTTAAGTGGAAACTGTTGTTTTAAAATGAATTTGCATTGTTTGAGGCCTGCAAATAAATGCTACAATGTTCATTTAGCCCAAACACATACATATAAGTAGTAAAATTTAGAAAAACTGATCGTTTTGTAGTGGTCTTTTATTTTTTTCAAGGGCTAAATGTGTCACTGTGTTTGCAGAAATGTACACTACTGTTCAAAAGTTAGACAATTTAGTGTTTTCCATGAAAAGTCACACTTTTATTCACCACCATGAGTTGTAAAATGAATAGAAAATATAATCAAGACATTGACAAGATTGAAGCTAAGCTAGTTTTTATTTTAAAGAAGATTTTTTTCCTTCAGACTTTGGTGAAACTTTTCCCAAACTCTGAATAAAAGAACCTCCAGTTTTGAGACAATGACGCTCACATGTCAAACGCCAATGAGCAATAGGGATATCCTGGTCATGTGACCTCATAAGTCATAAGTCCTTCAAAATAAAAGCCCCCTTTTAACACCTAAATGTAAAAACTTTGAATGTATTGTTTCCTTTGCCACTTCATCTATTGCAGCTTGTCCATCCTGTTTCTCTTCCTGAGGTTTTCGCTGCTTTTTTCCCTTTTAAAGGTTTTTTTAAGGACGTTTTTCCTTGCAGGACATGAGGCGATGCTGTGTTGTACAAACTGTAAATCCCATTGGGGCGAATCTGTGATTTGTGATTTTGGGCTGTACAAATAAAATTGACTTGACTTGAGATACAGTAGCACCACAGCTCTGGCAATTTACACCTTCTGTCCTGAGATGGTCCGTCTGGATGAGGAATAACTCAGAAGAAAAACCCCGGAAAGAGCAACAGAGGAGGCTGCTGTTCTCAAATCAAAGGCGGTTTCTAAACTTGTTAACATATCGAACTGCTGCTAGTAGATGACATAAATAAGATATTTTTCACTCAAATATTTTGCTGAAAATGATTTCCTGACAGAAAAATATACAATACTGTCAGAAAACCAGCATTCGCTGCTGAGGGGAAGAGGAGCAACAACAAAAAAAGAAAAAAAATCATAATCGCCATATGTATGCAAATTATATCAATCTGAAGCCATTACTGAAACAATTAATCTTTGGCAATCACTAAAATATTTAAATCACGATCGTTACAAATGGTTGACTATTCATTATGCCCTCTAATTAGATCATAAATTGTACGCGTACACTGTTGTGGGAGGTTTTGAGCGATGTCACACACCGGGGACCAACACAAAGGAGCCGACCAGGACTGATGAGACGCTGCGTTAATGACGCTGGGAGTCAAGGTTGCTGAGAAGGGACTGAACACTGCAGACTTCATCTACGGCTGATTTATCGACCCACTGGTTGGGGGCTTGGAGCATACAGATGTCTGGTCAGGTGACCAGGGGTCAAATGTTAGGGTATGATATCCAGTTGCCCTGAGGTTAGCCGCTATCAATAGCCCTCATGTTATTGATTAAACGCTAGCGCCTGGCGCTAGTTAGCTTAGCGAGCCCCGGCGAAGGCACAAGCACATTCCTGGAGTAAATGTCATGTGTGGCTGTTGCTGTCATAGACGTCCGTGTTGTGACATTTGTGCAGAGTACAGTAAATGTCGCAGTGGTGGTTTGACAAGGAAGACGACAGGCGGGATGCTAAACCAGCATTTAAGGCCCCGTCGGCACGACGATGGAGTCGTGGAAATACGACAAACTTTCACGCCGATTTCTGCAAAAATAAATCCATACAGGTAGATGTTTTATTCAATAAATAAATCTATCAAATTTATTTATCGAGCACATTTAAAAAGAAAACAACTTGCAATCGATCAACGTGCTTCACACGTACAAAACAAATTCAATATTCAACAAATTCAAGGTTCAATATAACAGCAGCATAAAGCCAAGATTCTCATAATTAGTTTTATTTCAGCGCATTGGGAACACTGCAGTTTATATAAAATGATTTAAAATAGCAGTGTTTTTCTTTACAAACTCAAATATTTACTGTAAAAACTGAAAAACCGTCCAGATTTACCATTCCTGTGAATCACTAAAGTTATAATTAATTGTACAACCATGTTTTCTGAGAACTGCTGCATGTGTTGCATTGACTCTTAACAACTTCTAGCTCCTATGAACAGGTGTTTCATCCTCACGTCGATCAACAAGACTCTCTTTTCCATCAGGTAAAGCCTCGACTGGATCAGTTTGCCTATATCAAAATGCTTAAAGACGTCATGTTGCCTTCTGATGCAATGAGCAAACACTGGAGTGATAGTTGCTGGAAATGGGCCTCTATACACCTATGTAGATATTGATGCACCAAAAACCAGACGTTTGCAGCTAGAATAGTCATTTACCACATTAGCACACATTATTTCTTTCAAAAATAAGGACATTTCTAAGCGACCCCAAACTTTTGACGGTGGTGTACGTATTACATCGTTGCATTCACATATGGTCTCAGACGTCGTTTGCTTTGAAACGGCGTCGACCTGCGCCATGATGTGCACATTATTGGAAAAATGCTCAGGTGAAACTGCAGGTGAATCAATTCAGGCCTGATGTGTAAAAGCTGGCATGTCAGTCGGTACATTAGCCTCATTTACACTTCATTACGTGCACCAGCGGGCAGCGTTCAACACTTTAACATCAGCAGGAGAAAGGGGGTAAAAAAAGGACTTCACTAAAGTGTTAAAATGTGCTTTGAGATGTTGGAGCAGTTCATAGAATAACTGAATAATTGACTTTGACATGGGCCTGAAAAACAGCAATTTGTACTGGCTGCTGTGCTTTTCTTTTGTTACAGAAGGTTGTAAAAAAAAAAAGAGAAAGCAGCAAGAGTTGTTGTTCACCTCCTGGTTTCCTCACCAACACAGAAATTTGCAGATGTTTTTATTTCATTTTTCAGAGTATTTTGCAAAACGGAGCTTTTATTTCTGTGTCTGTAACATCAGGGACAAACAATCAGGTTTCACCCTCTCCCTGACTGCCTTCCCCTCCCATCAGCCTTTCCACTCAGTTATTTTTCTCCCGGTTTCCCACTCAGGGAGCTGATCAGAGATCTGAGACTCTGCAGATCTGAAGAGAAAAACCTCCTCATCACCATGTGTCAGTAAGTAAATAACATGCTGCTGTTTTTATTTTTTTTTCCTCAGGAGCAAAGACAAGTCACGGCAAATATTTGTGTCAACATAGATTTTTAAATGTAGCTCGGAGCAAACCATATGTCTGAGAGCTTTTTTTTAACATACTGTGATATTTTAGTATTGAAATCACAGCCCAGTCCTCCAGGAATAAACTTTATGTCTGTGAACCACAAATACATTGATATACTGTCTTTCTAGATTTGTTCTTGGTTCTTTTCACACCCATCACTGTGTCATGTAGGATTTACTCAATATAAGAGGACATAACCACTGGCTACGCTTTATTTTTAAAGACATTGCAACCATCCTGCTTATTTAAAACAGGTTTTAATTCAAAATAAAATTCAAAATTAAAGCGTCATCTCAATACAAAACAAAAGGTAAAAGACCTTTATTGTTTAACCCTATATTTGCCTTCATTTTTCTAAAAAGCTGTGATATAAAATCTACGTTTTTACAGTTAACATGAAAAAGGGGGCTTTTATTTTGAAGGACATTCAATTCATGAGGTCACATGACCAGGATATCCCTATTGCTGATAGACATTTAACATGTGAACATCACTGTCTCACAACTGAAAGTTGCCTGGAAGGTTTTTCACCAAATAAAAGAAATAAATTTTCTTTTTACATTGAATAATTTAAGTGTTCTTCTCCTCTTTGTTCCATTTATTATAAGGGTCAGTGACAAAACTGTCATGTGGTGTGATCCTAAAATCTTCTCTTTGCTTAAAAAGGTTTTAAAAATTAAAAACACATGATGTGGTTTTATATTCTAGGCCAGAGGATCACATCAGTGGTGTGGTTTCACTTAAAGGGCCAGTTGTAAAGATCATATATATGTTTCTTCTTATTATTATATTAGATAATTGACTAAGTTTTTAAAATAGAATTAACAATTCATACTGATGTACAAATAAAGAGATAGATGGCAAAACCATAGATTGGAATCTATGGTTTTGCAAACAAACTGCAGTCAAAGAGCAAGAAAGTGATGACGGATGTGGTTCAACAGAGGAAAAATGGAAACTTGTCTGTTTAAAACAACATTAGTGGCCAATCATCCTATGAATTCGCCTAAAAAGTTCAATGTTTTCAACTCGACCCAACAGGCGAATTTAGCGATTTTTCGCCACTTCACATCCAGCGAAAATTGGCATCTTCCCATTGACTTAACATGTAATCGAACTCCTCTTTAGGTTTCATCGTTTGACATTTGGTGTCAAAAAAATGCACAAAATTGTGATTTTTGTTACAAATGGACTTTTAAATAACGAGAAACCAACATGAACACACAACGTACATGTACAGAGACCTGATGAATGATGAATAAAGCTGGATTTTCAACATTTTTGGGGGATTTTCTCATCTTGCCAAACATTATTTGTCATTGACCCTTATGCGTTTGTGGTCGGCCATCACAGAAAGGTCATGTAAAGTGGGGTGTTATTGAACCATGGGTCAAAAATCGTGATACAAATGGAATCATAAGTTGGTGTATCGTCACAACCAAGTACTAAAAACACACCTAAACGTATCATTTGAGGTTCTAACTCCAGTAGAACTCATATTCTTTACATTCACCAGGATGTGACTGACATTTCTCTGCTTGCAAACACAGCAACGATTCTTTCATCATGTCAATAAACAACCCACCACTTTCCCTAATAATTTATGTGACTTTGTGCAGCGCTTGTTTGCCTCCGGCGTCTCAGAGACGACAATCACACGAAATTAACTCCAAATAACGATCGCCAAAGAGATTTTGGATGCAGCTGGATAATAAAACATGTTTTGCTGTTTTAGTGAATGGCTGCAGCGTTTCCCCTCATTCTCTGTGACGGTAAACATTTTCAACTCAGAGACGCCTTGAGAGGAAATTCATGTGCTTTCAGCTGCGATCGGGTATGTTTAGTGTATGCAGCTGATAAAATGTAAGTTGTTATAAACAACTTCAATCAACGAGTCCATTTCCTTTTCCCCGTGACAGTTTTCTGCCACCCCTATCATCAGGAGAATATCTGCAGCTCCTGTCAGAGGACCAATTTCAGATATGCACCCTCCACTCACATATATGCAAGCCTATTTGTGACATCACAGTTAGTTCAGAGCCGGTTTGTGGTTCGATATTCGACTAACGAGTGTCGTGTGGAGTCTTCAAGTCTCTGGTGCTCAGGAAATTGACTCGACAGTGAAGTAAAAGGCATCTTCTGCCAAGTGGTTAAAACCTTTGAAGTGAAATGAATTTGCATATTCAAAGACTTTTTTTCTTTTAATGAGGGAGTAAAGAGAGTAAATGCCATTTTAAGGATTTGAAACATGGTAATTATACTTTTTTTGTGGGAAAACCAAATCAGACACTTAATATTGTTCAGTCCTTTGATTTGGTTTGATTATGGTTTTCAACCCATTAAATATTTGGTTAATCTCTTGATTGTTTAATTGCACTTTTTTTTAAAGTTTTTAATACTCTTAACCCTCTATTGCATGAAATATAGACAAGGTAGAACATGTTTTGAAGGTTTTATTACTTAAAATGGACTAAATAATAGATATATTTAAGAAATGTAAGAATGGAACTCCATTATTATATAGTATATTATACACTAGGATTTTTTTTTTATTGAATTAAAAATAATTTAAATAATTTTAAATAATTAAAGTTTATTTAGCATAGATAGTGAGACATTTTCCTTTCCTTCCATAACCTTTGGTTATGAGATTATACTCACATTTAAAAAATATCCATGAGCAAACAGGATATCCTGGTCATGTGACCTCATGAATTGTATATCCTTCAAAATAAAAGCCCCATTTTCACACCCAACTGTAAACACACACAGCTTTTCAGATAAAACGAAGATAAAGTAATGCAACGTGACGTGATGAGTGGGCAAATATGCTTTAGGAAAATTGGAAAATTAAAAAAATATATTCTCTAGAATATTCTTAATTAGGACCTTGAACCTCGTTATTGCATTTAACATTAAAACATGTTGAAAACATATGGCACAAGTTGTTATATTGACCTGTGAGATGCAACTCTCTCTCTCTGAGGTTGCTGTTGATTTGCATCTGAACTGTTTCATGCATAAAAGAAGGAATATTTATCACTAGGACCCGTTTAGGATGATGATTAAAGTAAAAGCTGTTGTTTTGAAAGAGTTGAGAGAGCAGCCTGCAGCAGACTCTTTGCTCCCTGACTGAGGAAAAAACCAAAAAAAACTGACTATTTCTACAGCCTTTGGTCCGGAAGTGCTGCAGCCGGGGTCATGTGAGGGAAATCAGGCTGGTTGATATTGTAAAGCACAGAAATACCAACAAAATGATGATTTACTATGAAGATGGATGCTTCTTCTTTCAGAATCAGATGACTTTATCTCCATTTTTCTAAAAATCTGTGATATAAAATCTATGTTTTTATAGCTAGGTGTGAAAAGGGGGCTTTTATTTTGAAAGGACATACAATTTATGAGGTCACATGACCATGATATCATGTTTGGAAACCAAGAACCCAAGGTTGTCTTTTATTCAGAATTTGGGAACATTTTTTACCAGATAAATAAAGAGCCCCATTGACGCACAGAGCATGAATCTATGTTTACATTTTCTTCTGGTATTTTAGTTTTTTTATTTATAATTTTTTATGTTGGGTAGTTATGCAACTACCCGATGAAGGTCTGAATTCAATCTTTGAAGGTAGTGTGTACTCTAGAGTTCAAAGGTTGGAGGTCAACCAGACAATTTAGTGTTTTCCAAGAAAAGTCACACTTTTGAATGAATAGAAAATATAGTCAAGACATTGACAAGTTTAGAAATAAGGATTTGTAACTGAAATATTGTTTTCCTTCAGTTTTCTATCTTCTCTAAGCAGCTAAACTGTTTTCAGCTGTGCTAACATGTTAGCATCAAGGGTTTTCTAATCATCCATTAACCTTCTGATGCATTGAGCAAACACTGGAGTGATAGTTGCTGGAAATGGGCCTCTATACACCTATGTAGATATTGATGCTACATTAGTGATGTATAGAGTGGATTTCTGATTAGTTCAAAGTTATCTTCATTGGAAAAAATAGTGTTTTTCTTTCAAAAATAAGGAAATTTCTGAGTGATGCCAAAGTTTTCAATGGTAGTGTATGCCAAGCAGTGTACTATCTATTCTAGCATATCTGCTCTATCTATAGAACTATAAATTGATTTAAAAATGTAATAAATTCAAGTAATTTTTGGTTTTATTGGGTTAAAATGTTCACAAATTCAGATTAAAAGAGACAATGATGCTCACATGTCAAATGTCCATGAGCAAACAGGATATCCTGGTCATGTAACCTCATAAATCGTATGTCCTTCAAAATAAAAGCCCCCTTTTAACACCCAACTGTAATTGTAATTGTTGCCATATGGCGACACTACACAATAGAGGGTTAATGTCATACTCAAGATATTGATGCACCAAAAACCAGACATTTACAGCGAGAATAGTCAATGTACAGAGTGGATTTCTGATTAAAGTTATCTTTATTGAAAAAACTGTGATTTTCTTTAAAAAATAAGGAAATTTCTAAGCGACCCCAAACTTTTAAAACTGTAGTCAAAGAACATATTTAATGTTAGGGTGTTTTGGTTCTCACATCTTCTATAGATAGTTACATAACTGCACGATGAAAGTACTGAAACATCCCAACATTAAATTCATTCTTTGACTATTAACTGAGCTGAAACTCACACCTCAGCTTGTCCATCTTCATATAAAGTGCATGGTCTCAATTCATGGTCTTGGTGCACAGAGCAGCTTATTATCCTCTATGATTGATGTGATGTACACACATGCTCATGCAACCTTGTGCTGTTGCGGTATGTGTCACCGCCGCCGCCGCCGCCGCCTCCTCCTCCCACTAGTGTGTTGCAGCAGTAATTCGGCACCAAGGGAATCGGTGGCTGCCGGTGTTTTAACAGCAATGACCAACTCACTCCTCTCCTGTATGTTAGTGGGTCTTATCAGCCGCCCTGAGCACTTCTTCCACTTCACATGGCCACCAACACCTCGAATGCCACTGGATGTTTACACTGATCCCTTTATAGAGGGCTCCCTTGGGCTATTCTCTCTGTTTGTGTGTGTGTGTGTGTGTGTGTGTGTGTGTGTGTGTGAATCCCGAGGCCACAACACAGCTTGTCTGCTTTGAGCCTCGTGGAGCGACAACGCCGGATCTGTTTCCTCCGGACCACAGCCACGGCAAACATCGCGTGCCAGGGAACGAGCGATGAAAAAAAAGCGAACAAGGACAAGTGGTCATTCAGGCTTGAACCACCTTGCGAAAGCTATAAAGCAATGAATAAAATATAATAGCTCCGTACTTAAAACTACATTACAATTTTCTGTGATTTACACATTATATACTGCGTTTTTCTTTTATCATTTATATGTCCTAAAGCAAGCAAATGGAACAATTCCAACATCAAGACTCGCATTTAATCATGCCATGACCATGATCTATGATTAGGGCGTAAATGAATCCCTGTTTGATGCAGTTCAGAACAACCCAGTTTTTTTCTTTTAGGCTGGTCTGATAGCAGACAGAGGCTGCTTGTAAAGTTGAGTCTTGGTCTAGTTCCAAAGCAATCTGGGAAGCCATCGGCTATCTGACAATGGATTAGGCTTCCAGGGGTGAGCTGTGATATTTCTGTGTATCCGGTGTAGCCGACGGACGTCCAGTCCAATTAAATCTCCATTTGTCAGATTTGATAGTGACTTGACACATGGAACTGGACAAGTTAACCCTCTGTGTTGGTTTCATGTTAATTAACCTGGTGTTCCTGGTCTAATTTGACTGTTCCAACATAAAAACTGTAATAATACATATATTATCGTAACTTCTTGTGTCCCAGGACATTTGTTTTGAAACCATTTAAAATGTGGTGTGTGTGTGTGTGTGTTGGTTTTTCTATATTTATGAGGACCAAGTATTGAGAAACAACTTTTTCTGTGAGGACATTTTGGGTTGTGAGGACCAAAACTCAAGTAATTTCTCAATACATTAAAAAACAACTAACAAGAACAATTAAATGACAATGTTCATCAGACTCACGACAAATGTAGATATAGTTCAGTTTCCTACATTAATTCTGGTCTCCTCCATTCATTTCTAATGATTTTACTCCTCTTTGTGGGCAAAGTTAAGGAATCTTAGGTGAATCTGGTTAAATTAACCTTTGAAATGGTTCAGATTTGAGCTGGGAACACAACACGAGGGATATTAAATGCTGAGATACCATTCATGCCTCCGTGCAACTTTCCATAGACTGCTGCTTGGTCAATACTACTCAGAAACTAGTGATCACCACTCACATATTCATATTCACATATCTGTTTATACAGATTTGTTCCAACGTGTCTGGTATATTTGATTGCGTGGTTAAATTGGATGTATCATGCACATTTCTAGGTCTATACTTATATTCTGGGGCTTTACAGAAATATTTTTACTTGATTTATCTTCTACTGGCTCATTATGCAGCCTGTTCAGCCTCCGTTGGAAAATGACGGGGGAAATAGAGGTTACTTTGAAAAACAGGCTGTTGAAAGTAGCCCGAAGCCCTGGTTTTTGTCTTGAGGGCAGCATTTTTATACATATTCACCCCATATAGCATAACTTTAGTTAATAAATGACTAACCACAGTAAGATGTCATTTAAGCATGGTCCAAAAAGACATCCATTTCCATGGGAACACTCTGCATAAGGAACAATAAATGCAGCCTGACATGCTTTCAGTAACTGCAGTAAAACGTAGTGCTGATGATGCAGGATGACAGTCATAAAACAGCCCAGTGCCTGAGTCACAGGTCAGTGTGAACACAGAATGGATCAGAAAATTAAGAGGTTACTCTTTTGTTTTTGGCCTGGATCAACTAAAACTGCTATTGTGAGAAAGATCAAACGTAGAAAGGTTTATGACATCTAAAAAAAAGAAAGGGTAATTGTGCCAAATGGAGAATTGGTGATGATTGCACAGTGATCTTTCATTGTCATCCCCATTCAGCCTTCCATCAGATACTGAGGGTAGTATTTTCTGTTATCCACACCACCATGTGCTCTCCAGCCTGTTGAGTACCACTCAGTGCCACTCAACTAAGCGCTGAGCAGGAAGTAGCCCTGCACTACAGCCAAATTTTTAAACATTTGCATGTTTTGCATAATGCTTCAAAGAGTTTTCAATTAGCCGCTCGGCTCCCTGTCGTCGCTTTGCTTTACGTCTCTTTCATGCCTCGACATTAACAGACAGGAAGTGGCCTAAACGAGGCTGCAATTTCTTTTCAGGCTGGGCAAAAAACATGCAATGGGAAGCGCTACGTGTATGCTAGCTGTCACCCGCCATTAAACAGATGAAGGATCACAAACTGCCAATTGTGTAGCAAGAATAGATGTAAGTGTCGCACATGTCAGAGGTATAAATTCAGCCGATCACGTTTATATTAACACAGCAGCTGACAGGTTTGTTGTTGGAGAAGAATGAGCTAAATAAGACCTGCGCAAGGCAGGAATCTGTCGTTGGCAAGAGATTTCTGAACATCAGAAATATCTGGGCTCTTTACAGTCTGACAAAAGCTGCATGCACTGCAAACGCAGGCAATTCTGCAATAATATGTTGCCCAAAAATACGAAATTACTCAAATGATTTGAAGCGTTGATAGTCAAACACCAGGCCTGTCAGTACCCAGTGAGACTACTACTATGAAAAATTAAATTAATTTAATGCATAGTATTCTTGGAAAATTACCACCAGAGCTAAAGCAAAATATACCGTCTTATAGCACTTAGTCTGAAAACTCAGAATTACAGCTCTGAAGCAAATTACCAGGAAGAATGGAAGAAAATAGAGGGAATCTCAGAAATGGAGAGAATAACATAAAGACTCAGATGAAGAGAGAGAATATATAAGACCTTGGACTAAGTGGATGAAATCTGAACACACTAATGGTTAGATGCAAATGTTAAAATAAGAGCAGGTGTCGAAGGACAGAGGTGAAGAAAATAGATTATAGGGCAGACGTTAGAAAAGTAGAACTATAAGAATAAGGCGAGCACACATTAATATATGCGTAAACACATATAAAAAGGAGGCTTCTTCCTATATGAACTGTTGCTTGAAGAGTCAAGCACCTAAGTGTGTCTACGTAGCAGCAAACAATCATATCAGCCTTTTCCAGCACGCTGCCGTATGACAAAAAAAGGAAAAGACATCACAAATGTTTTCCTATTGCACTGGAAAAGACGTTTCCCATTGCGATGTCAAAATAGAAATTGAAGTATGGGGTCGAGTGGCACATCTGAGCCTTTCTCTTCACTTTACAGGCAAAAGACTGGAACCTCTAGAGCAAATGCTTCCAAATGACTGAGTTCCCTGAAGTTACTGCCCCAGCAATGGCTGAAAGTGTTCACATCCTGGGGCCCATTGTGTTCCATTGTTGTGGACACTGACTACACATGGTAACCTCTGCTGAATCCATGCTTCGTCTTCACAGTAGCAACCACAAAAAGAAAGAAAGAACCAGCACAAGATGGACAAAAAAAAACAGCAACGAACACATCCCCTTAAATAACACATATTCCTGACTGGCTGCACAAAACCTTTTTTCATTTGCTTGTTTTTTTCTTTCGTTCTTGTACCACAAGTTGCAAACGTTGAAGCACAGGCAACAGAAAAAAAATATTTTCCCTAAAATAACACGCATTCCCAACTGTATGTACTGGACGTTTTGCGTCAACGTGACATGTGGTCAGGATTTTTTGGAGGTGAAGTCGTATGCACAACTATAAACTAGACTTTATTCCCATCATCCTGGTGTTTGGAGACTCTGTCTTCTATCGCTCATGCCGCCGTTAGAGCTACCAACAAGCTAACAATCTGATGTAGGCCAAAAATGAGGTTCCACTTAAAAAGACCAGCAGCTGCTACTGTAGAACTAGCTCCTGGTTCCCACGGATGTATTATAAAACCAGGATACGGTACCACTTCCCAGCAGCACGCCGACTTTCCCCAGTGGCCACTTGTGGTACTGCAACAAAAATAATTTTTCCCATAGACCATAATAGTAAAACAGAAGCCTGGAAAAGTCTATTTCTGTGTCTTGGGAACAAGGACTGTGAATAAAAAGTGAATAAAACGACTCAAATGTGATTTTTTTTATTTGCCATTTTCACATTCTCATCGCCCCAGAGCATCATGGGAGGTGACTCTACTGATCAGTCTCTATGGGTCGCAGAATGCAGAAATATACCCAGAAGTTTTCAGTGTATGCACCAGGTGAGCAACTAACATTCAAATGAACGGCGGCCATTTTTCAGTCCAGTATCTAGTTCTGTAATACATCCATGATGGCTCCAGATACAGTGAATTAAAACCAAACAGAAACAGAACAGAGGAAAAAACTTTCCAACTTCCCAAACTTTTTGATCATAACTTGTTGGCTTATTACTTTGCCAGAAAATAGCAGCCAGTTTTACATGCTAACAAGATGCTGTGCTTATAATATGATGCATACTTAATTTTCCTAGTTTTGAAAAAGATTAGAAATTGTTTTGAGTGTCCTACTTCAGATTTGTAGAGATGTTTGAAGAGTTCAAACCTGCAATTAACTGTTTGGTTTATTCAAAATTTCACTGGTTTCTTTCTCTCACAAAAAACAGCCTTTAAGTTTGAAAGACATTATTGCTTCAGATCTATTAATATTGACTGAAATTAGCATTTTCATTGTGGTTTTTGGACATATTAACCAGTTCTAATGCAGCTTTAACCTAGATTTTTGTTGTTTGCAAACCAAAAGCATCACCATTCTCCCACCAACACATTTTACAGATTGTGTTTGCTAATTTATGCTGAAGTTTGTGAGGAAAAAAAAAAAGTGACAGACAAAAAAAATAATTAAATTTGGATGAGATGGTGGATGAGGAGACGAAGAACAAGAGCTGCAAACTCCACAGAGAAAAGTCAAGTCTGAATCCTGTGAACAACAAGAATGACACAAAGCACGAGTTCTACGTTTGCTATTTTCAGCTACACTTTCTTTTTCTTTGTTTTTACCAACGTTATTTTCCCCAAGTCACAAATCCAGTCACAAAAAAGCAAAAACATTTTTAAACTAATCAATATGAGGAGGATAAAATCTTTACATTCTTGAAAAAGTGGCAATTCCATCATGTAGGTTTCATACATTTTAAATACTTTACTACTTTACTTTATTAGATTTGCTTTGTCATAAAAAAAGTATGTGCAAAATTATAAATGAAACTATTTATTGTAATTATAATGGACGTGTTATATTTGAGTAATTTTCTCTATGTGATTGAGTACAGAAAGATAATGAATAGAAAAATAATAGCAGTGAATTAACAGCTTGCAGCAAACATTTTAATTTAATTTGAGCTTTAACTTCAGATAAGCTAATCACACTTTAGCTAGCTGCCCTTCACACATGGTGCAGCTAACTCCATAGATATATACGTTGCATTAAACTTAAATATTTACTGTATGAATTAAAAGATCTTAAGGATTTAACATTCCAATAGAACATCACAGTAATATTTAGTTGTTATGACCATGTTTCTGAGACCTGCTTCACATCTTTGCATGGAGTCGACCAACTTCTTGCATCTACCAACAGGTGCTTCAGGCTCAAAATTCCTCTGAATTTCTTGGTTTTGTCTCAGATACAACATTTATTAATGGGATTAAGGTTTGAGGGTTGGGTTGGTTACTCCAGAACTTATTTTAGTTGGTCTGGAACCAAGATGCTGCTGGTTTACTGGTGTGTTTGGGGTCGTCGTCTTGTTGAAACTCACATTTTTAAGAGCATTTCCTCTTCTTGAGGCAACATGACCTCTTCAAGTATTTAGATATAGGCAAACTGATCCAATAGAGGTTGTCACCTGGACAATTTTATGTTTTCCATGGTCTGGAACCAAGATGCTGCTGGTTTACTGGTGTGATTAGGGTCATTATCTTGTTGAAATACACATTTTAAGGGAATTTCCTCTTCGGCATAAGTCAACATGACCTATCAAGTATTTTGATATAGGCAAACTGATCCAGTAGAGGTTTTAGATGATGGAAATCTCTTGTTGACCCTTGTTTTTACATTAATTTTGAATTTATTTTTCAATTTGTCGAGTTAAACCAATACTACAGATAATGCCCTGTTAGATAAACTTATAAAATTAAGTTTATGCAAAAAGGCATTATCAGTAGTATTAGTTTAACTCCACTTGATTTTTATGAGTTCATGTAAAGTAATTTGCTGGTGTTCTACATAAAAAAGCCTTAATGTTGTGTCAAAAAGTCCAATGTAATGTAATGTAACATGTTAGAAATATGATTTGTATTTAAAATAATATTTTTTACTTTGCTTTCATCAAAGGAAGAAGATATTGCACCAAAAACCAGACATGTGCAGCTAGAATAGTCATTTACCACATTAGCAATGTATAAAGTATATTTCTGTTTAGTTTATAGTTATCTTCTAACTTTTGTATGGCAGTGTATTAGTGAATGATTTGGAGTTTTTATGTGTGATGCATTCAAGGGCTACAGTCAAATCAGAGGTTTCCACCAATAGTTGTGACCTCAAATGTTACCACTGTGATTTGTCCTTCAACTGGAGATGTTCCTGCCTGTAAACGCATATAGAAGCAGTTTCTGTTTCCACTGAGTTAGCTTTTCACAGATCTGTGGGTGAGCTACTTGTACAGTCATGGCCGTGTGAATATGGAGTTGTGACCTTCTACTAGGAGATGGTTTTGTAAATGGACTGGAGCACATTTATGATTCTATGATTCTCACAAATATGCTGCCGCTGCCACTAAAGCAGATGCAGTTGGAAACAGTAAAGGAAGACGCTTCAGTGGCTTTTCACTTCGGTGCGTTTGTGTCAGAAAGTGAGAAAAATACAAGAATCCCTGTGAATGCTCGGGGCCACAATACAGCTCAACTATACTGAGTGAGGCTGCCATGATGTCCTGATCCTGCTCGGGTTAAAACACTCATCCAGGACTTCAAACTTCCATGTAGGTGGTTAATTGACAGAAAAGCAGATAGAAAATGTACATCTGCATTATGCTGATGCTCCCTCTGGGGGTTGAGCAGCAGCATTTGACACAGATGACAATGAAGCCTGAAATACTGCTGAACAAAACACAAAAGGGATCTTCACCCCAGAGAGAAGGCACCATTTTTGGGTACAATACCAATCAAAAGTTTGGGGTCACTTAGAAATTCCCTTATTTTTGAAAGAAAAGCACTGACGATAACTTTAAACTAATCAGAAATACACTCTATATATCGCTAATGTGGTAAATGACTATTTTAGCTGCAAATGTCTGGTTTTTGCTGCGATATCTACATAAGTATATCGAGGCCAATTTCCAGCAATTATCACTCCATTTTCTATCATTTTACAACTCATGGTGTAAAATAAGGTGACTTTTCATGGAACAGGCTAAATTTGAATGGAAGGGCATGCACCGATAGGTGGCATAATTGGGGTCGATTAAAAAAAAAGGAATTTATTTCCATCTGGATTGACCTCTGGTTGATCAAAAGGTTCTCACAACACATTATGGGAAACAAATATGCCCATTTGCGACAACGGTAACTGCAATATGCTCAAAATCCTACAATAAAAGCTTCTTCCAACTCTGCACCGTTGCAAAACTCCAACCATTCCTCTCCTGTCATCCATGTTTTCATCTCCACTGGACGACTGCAATTCATTATAGACCGGTATCAATCAATCATCCATCACTCACCTACAAATAGTACATGGAGCAGGTGGAAAACACATAATTATCAAACATTTGAACAGTAGAAGTGTATATTGGCCTCAACAATAAGGGGGCATTGAATGTTTAAAAGTAGAACAGATTGTTTTCTTCTTCAACACAATCTACTGAGCATAAAAACTGAAATCCCACGTATAAACACTACAGCAAAGGTGTCAAACATCCAACCTGGACGTTAGAATCGGCCGTTAAAGGGTTCGATCTGGCCCAATGGATGAGACAAAAAGATGTTCCAGTTCCTGTTTCTTCACAAAAATGTGACACCACTGAGCCTCTTTCAGGGCTCCAGGGATGAAATATGTACTTATGTACACAAAAAGGAGGGGAGACATTTGTAGGTGTTGTTATTTATATGTAAATTCTTACTGGTCCGGCCCACTTGAGATCAAATTGCTCTGTATATGAGTTAAATTGAGTCTACAACACTCATTTCATTTCAAAAGACAGGATAACACCTTTATCTTGTACTATAAAGTACTATAAAATAATACATCGCTTCATTTACCTTTTTATATAATTGTAAATTGTTTTATGACTTTTAAACATCTACCATTTAGAACAGAAATAACATTTTTCTAAATGAATCTAATGCCAGATCACCATTTTCATTTTGTCTCTTGTAATTATAAAAGACAAATAGCACCATTGCAATATCTAGTTTGTTAGAATTAAAAAAAAAAAAAAAAAAAACATTGTCAGCGTTCTTGATTGAAATTGTTTGTTTATTCACAGGCGGATCTATTTTTATGCAGATTAATCATAGTGATGGCTCCTTGATATTATATCAACACAAAGCTATCTTTAATGAGGTACGAGCCACCGGCTGAAAGGGAGCTGCTGATACAATGGTGAGGAAATCAGCGGCACAGCACAATGGGATCATTTCATCTCCAGCAAATAAAGTGTATCCTCCATTTATTAAACCGCTGGCGTATACAGCAGTGATTATATCCAATTCACTGGGAACTGGAGTGATTCTAAGAAACCTCAAAGTTGTTAAATTAGTTCCCAACTTGGCTCATTATCTTTAATCTTTTAGCACATGGGATTGTTGCATCACCTTCTGTGCATTCTCAAAGAGCATTTCAGTCCTGATACTGTACGCCGATAATACAAATGGGAAAGAAAATGATCTTCTGTTGCACAGAACAAGTGAAATCGCTGACATTCAAACATTAAAAAGGTGCTTTTTAATACATCAAGCAGTAAATGTCTTTTTAATATTCGACATTGATTTAGTTATCAAGTTTTTTTGTCTCATTTTTTCTGTTAAACCAGACAATTTCTGCAGCTGCGCTGACTTTTTAATAAATTGTCGCTTAATTTCAATAAAAACAACGGCTGTAGTTACACAGTCTTTGGGTTGAATGGCAGCGAGTGGCAGAAGTTTGATTTGATTTGTCACTTTTAAAACACAGAAGTGTTGTTAACGTCACTCAAGAAGACAGACACTCCCCGTCTTTCAAATCACAGCCCACGAAATTCCCATCAGATAAACAATCCATCAGCGGTGGGAAACGGCCATTAATTCTTAAATGTATATCTATATTTAAGTATCTTGTGAGGCTTATTTCTCATCTTCCTCTGGTTGGCATTCACATCAAGTGGGAAATTCTAGGACTGAAAAACAGAGCTGATGGGGGAAGTGCCAAAAAATAGCAAATGGAAAATTTTGGACTTTCTCATCTTGCAAAACATTATTTGTCACTGACCCCAATAAAGGTTGGCAAGACAAGAACGTCCAAAATCCTTTTAAAAATACAGTTTTAAGGAGCATTCATCAGGTTTTTCTTATTCAAAAGTCCATTTGTGTCTGTAGCTGTTTTCTTTTTACATGAAATGTCAAATGGCAGCAAGTTTTTCAGTCACATTTTTGACCTGTAAATTCATAATTCTAAGTTTGTTGGCTGTTGCTAGCGGTCTACTAGGAACAGCTCCTGCCCAGCTCCACACTCATCTAAATAAGGGTCACAGCAGAGACCAGGGACAGGGGAAAAAAAAATAGGCCCATTAAATTGAAAGTCACCGAGCTCTGCCTCTTCTGACAAGCTGAAACAAAGCTGCACAAAATCTACAAGTCATTTAGAAATTAGAGGCTGTGGTTTCACACCATGTATTTTGACAAGTCTGCCAGCACTGACTGGCTAATTTACATACCGAGGACACGTTGTAATACAGGTGTAAAGTTAAAAAAGATATAGAAGAAGAAGAAGATTTAGATGTTATTATCCAGCCAATGTGTCCAGATACAGATTATATGTTACCAGGTGTAAATGGGGTCTTTATATCCAACAGTATATAAGTAGAATGAACACCATCATTGTACTTTATATGAACTCATGAAAATAAGTGGAGTTAAACTAATACTACTGATGATGCCTTGTTGGATAAACCTAATTTCATAAATATATCCAATTATCTGTAGCATTGGATTAACTCTCCAAATTGAAAAATCAATGTAAAAGCAAAGAATCAACAAGACTTTATTCCCATCATCTAAAACCTCCATTGGATCAGTTTGCTTATATCAAAATACTTGAAGATGCCGAAGACGAAACGCCCATAAAATGTATATTTCAACAAGATAATGACCCTAAACACACCAGTAAACCAGCAGCATCTTGGTTCCAGACCATGGAAAATCACAAAATTGTCTGGGTGACTCTAAACATTTGTAGGGCAGTGTATAAGTTCCAAAAGCGGAGGGGATTTTGAAATTTGTACATACAGAGAAGGGTTCTGGAAAGAGAAAATCAGTTTTCATTCTACCCAGCAGGTTGTGACTAACAAAAGAAGAAATCAAAAACAGGACACAGCTACATCTATAGACTTACATGTACATGTCATCACTTACATCTTTCTCTATATGGACTCACCATAAGCTCACATGCAAACCCCCCTGAATAGATCAAGGCTTATCCACCCACAGTGGCCGTAGACCCACAGGATGATGAAGGCTTGGCTCCAAAGTACCAGCTTATATCTGCAGATCAATGGCTGACCTCCCAGCTAGCCACGACCAGACTGACCAACACTACGTAGCTTAAAGCTCAGCCAAAGGCGCCGCTCCAAGCAGAATGCTGAATATCATATCAGTCAGTAATGATTCTCCACAGAAGCCCAGACTCTTGTCGGTTTTTTCCCCCCTCTCTCTCTCTGTTTTACTTTCTCTCTTTGTCGCCGCTTTGTTTTGTTGCTGTTGTCACAGCCTTGAATTCTCTATTTCTCGCCTGTGTCTTTGAAAGAAAGGACGACGTGTTCCGGGAGTGAGAGTAAAACGAGCAATATTTTTAGAGGAGCAAAAGGTGAATTTTAACATTCCGCAAGATAACTATCATTCCCAAAGCCAAGGAAGGGGCTTTGAAATGTATGAAACCAGGAAATATACTGCAGCTGTTAGGAACTTTGCCGGGTTTCCTTCAGACACCGGCACGCCTTAAACCAAAGGATTGCATGATGGTATACCCTGTATGGCAGCAGTAAAAATATATACGGCTATGACCCAGAGCTACACATCTACTTTTTTTTTCTAGCTCAAGCATAAGCATGTGTTTTTTATTCAGCTGTGAGTGTTGCCTAAACATATTTAGCAGCTGAGTATTTCAGCTGCTAAAGTCCGTTTTCTATGTGACCCGGTGAAGACGAGGTCAAATAACCACTGAAAAACATAATGCATCTCTCCTGGCCCAGTTCAGACTTGATATTATTGGTAGCAGTGGTAGGAGTAACAGCACCAAAGTACCTCTATTGCAGATTTGTAGGTGTCTGTTGGGATAGCAATATTTGTCCAGACTTATTGGCTTCTCTCCACATGTAGAAACTCATGGTTCCCCAATGATGTTGCCCATTGACGATCCATCGATTACACGGCTTCATAGTGTTATGAGTTTCACATTTGGGCTTTTTTGAGTGAAATATTGCATCAACTATTGCCATGAAATACGTCATGATATCAGAAGACGATTCAAAAGCTTCTTGAGATTGGTAGGGATGTGTCTCTACCTTGGCATTCATTCATTCATTAATGTATATCTATATTTAAGCATCTTCTGGGGTTTATTTTCATGTTGTGGAAAGTGGAAAACTCAGGGCCTGAAAAATGGAGCCAAAAAAACTGTAGTTCCTAAAATGGCTCAATCCCCATAGACCTCCATGTTAAAATGTCCAACTTTACAGCAGAAATAGACATGTTTACAACAGTATTGGTCTTTTTATATAATTTCCCCTGTTCATGACAACTGTACAAGGCTGAGATTCATATAACTCACCTATTTAAAAGTTCTTAAGGCTTAAATTTCCAACGATTTTTCTGTGTTTCCTATATGACCCAGTATAGACAAGGTGAAATAACCACTGAAAGACATAATGCATCTCTCCTGGCCCATTGCAGGCTTCATATTACTGGTAGCATTTGGAGAAGCAATCACATCTCTATTGCAGATTTTTAGGTATCTGTTGGGAGGACAATATTGGTTCAGACTTATTGGATTTTCACCACATGTAGAAACTCATGGTTCCCCAATGACGTCGCCCAATGACGTTGGCGATCCCTCGACTATCGTAGCGCCATTATGAGTTTCACATTTGGCCTTTTGAGTGGAATATTTCATCAACTATTGGAGGCATCGCCATGAAATATGTCATGATATCAGATTAAGGACGATCCAAAAGCTTCTTGAGATGTGTCCCTGTCGTTTTCTCAAATCTGTGCCTTGCAGCCAATGGGATGAAATCATAATGGTTCTGTAGAAATTAGTGTGCAGGGCTGTCGATTAAAGAAAATAATGAATGCAACAAAAACAGATTAATCCCACTCTACGGTGCTGGTTTGTCTGTTTGACCGGTCTGATTTTTTTCGTTTCATATCATTTCGTCTTCGCCGCCTGGTCCTTCTCTTTCCTGCACATTCTCTTCTCGCTGCAGAGCCGGGGACCATTAAAGTTTATGTCTATTGATTCACGTATCTACCAAAATCAATTTGAATTGAAATATTAAATGCTTCTCATGGAAAATATTGATATATGCGATTCATTTAGATTAATTAATTGCAATGTGTGTAATTAATTAGATTCATGTTTTAATCACTTGAGAACACTAGTTAAAACAGAGAGAGAGAGACTGAGGGTGTTTTTCATTCATTTCTATCCTGATATGAAAATTACATTACAGAATGTAGAGTTCTTGTGACTGTTTTAGTTTTTTTAGTAAGTTCCTTGACATCCTCTAGTTGATTCTGTTGTCTGGTTAGCCTTCGGTGTCTCAGGTAATGAGAACACCTGTGCTTGTCTGGCCAGGTTAAAACGTGCTAGAGCTGCTTTTTAATAACACATTTCCTCATTTTCAGTCACTCAGTTTTTTCCTTGTGTGAGAGAGTGTGTAAAGTTGTAATATTACCAGTCTAAACTGAGACTTAAAAGCATCATATCCTGCATTTTTCTGGGTTTTATTTGAAGTTTTGACACCCTAACGTGATGTATTTGCAGTTTAATGGTACAAAAGTTCAACTCAATTTAGTTTTATAGTCCTCCCTGGAGCAAAAGCTCCAAAAAGCTCAGGGTTGTTTTTGGTCTTCCTCAAATATTCATCAGCCTCTCTTCTGATTGGCTGACAGAGGGGGCTACTGTGTGACATCACAAATTAAAGGAAGTACAAAACGAGCCATGAAACAGCAAATTTTCCAAACCCAGGATGTGTGTGTTACTGTTTTCTGAGTGAAATCTACGACAAGACTAAGCAGTTATTTGCATGAAAGGGACCTTTAACCCTCTATTGCATAGTGTTGCCATGGCAATTAATTAATTTATCTTAATTTTTCCAAAAAAAAAAAAGGCTTTTATTTTGAAGGACATACAATTTATGAGGTCACATGACCAGGATATCCTGTTTGCACATGGACAGTACATTTTAAGTATTTTATACATTTTTTTTTACATTAAATTCAATTTTAATGTTTTTTATAATATGCTAAATAGATTTGTTAACATAATATGCAAATATGGGAAATTGCTAGTGTATACACATAATGGAGTCCCATTGACTTACATAGTATGAAACTATCCTGGAACTTACAACTTTTTCTGAAATATTTTTAATATATCTATTATTTAGGCCATTTTAAGTAATGAAAACATTGAAAATATGTCTAATATTTGATGTAAAAGAGGGTTAATGATCTCCAGTGACAGCTGGAAGTAAAACACCTCATAACTGCTCCATGGTTTTATTTTTTGATTCACAGCACAAGCCAAGTTTTTAAAAGACTGAAGAGACACAATAAAAGCAAAACAAACAGCTGTGGTCTGCAGAATATGTTTAAATAAAACATAACATTTAATTTGTGAAAGTCTGACATCCATTCAGATCCAGCATCATTTTCTGAGATACGCAGCTGTGCAGCGACATATTTCCCCGAATTATCCGATACTTGAAACGCGGAGTAAAAAAACAGAAGCCTTTTGGCTCGTGAAGAAAAAAACAGAAATGTGTTTTAATGACTGATTCTTGATTCAGTAACTTCATGAATAAATATGAAAAGCTGCTCTCTGCGCCTTAATTCCTGTTCCGCATGTAGTTTTTCTTGATCTGCTGTATTACAACAACAGATTTCTGTCCCGTCAGATCAGCTGACCGAACACATTCATTTCAAAGGCGTGCTGCTGTTCTATAAAAAATCTCCTGCATAGGATACACCAGTGTGGTTTTTCACACTCTAAGCTCCTCCAGAAGCCTCCTCTTTTATCTCCTCCAGGGATATTTATGGAATTGGAAGATCCTTCATGATGGAGGAGGGGGTGGGGGGTGATATCCGAGTCATGGGAGGATAGAGGAGGCAGGGAGGCATACATTAGCGTAATGAAAACCACCCCAGTTCTGCAGATCTGAAAGGATATGGAAGCCACTTTGTCTCTTTGTGGAATTAAATAAAGTCTCGCTCCTCAAAACTGTTCAAATTTAGTGAGTGAAGGCAAAAGTTTTCAACTTTGAATTTGAAGTGAAATCATTTCTTCTGCCTCTTTACGGCGTGACGGCTCGTTGGTTTGGTTCAATCTTTGTTCACCTCAATTTTATAGTTAGTTGGAGGTGAGTTGGTGGAATGTGGCTGTGGATGTATGACAAACAACATTTCACCACCTCCCTCCTCCCTCCTGCTCTAATTCTACTTCTCTGCCTCGAGTCCACATTAAAATATGCATGAATTTGAATTATAGCTGTCAAGTTGCTGGGATTAAACTAATCAAAGTAATTTCTTATGAGAAATATCAAGGATAAACAAGTGATTAGAAAGCCAAACTTGTGATTGGAGAGAGACCAACCCACGGTTTGCCGGGAGAGTTTAATTCTGCCAGGACGAACTCATGTTTGTCAACCCCTCGAGGACCTGGAGGTGCCAGTTTCGAGGAAAGTTAAAATCAAATTAACGAGCAACCTTTCGATTGAGTGTTTAGATGAATCAACAAATGATCAGAGATCGATCCATTTGTGGGAAACACTGAATGATATGTGGTATCTATCCATTTGTTTTCAGGTAAAAAGGTAGAGTACGCAGGATTTGTTAGAGAGTGTGAATGTGAAACTAGGTGAGAACAATTCTGTGAAACAGAGAAATAAAATAATGTTTTTTAATTCCGTCATAGCAGTTATGTTGTAAAGTGACAATACACCAACACATCTCCTCAAAACACTGCATTTTAAAGAGTAGAAAATACAGGTAGAAAAACACAACATCACACACCTCTAGTGGGTCTAGTGGGTTTTTTGCATTAGCAGTTTTTAGGTAAATGGGGCCACTCTTTGGCAAATCACTTGGGACAATAACACAATACCAAATAGGCCTTTTCCACGTTTATTTATGATAAATAATGACCATTTCTGATCATTTTGTTTTGGAATTATGTGATAAAATATAATTATTTAGGACGACAAATCTTGAAATATTAGCATGAGTGGTTTCAGGTAAAATGGGCCATCTCAATAAGGTAAAATGGGCCATTCAAATGACAAAGGGAAATTTTAAATTATTAATTATATCATATTGCTGCTATTAAAACAAGAACAGATCAGTTCTGTGTTGTACACACACACACACTAACACACCTATGTATACAAGCTAAGCTAACGCTACACAAAAGCTAGCACCCAAGCTAAGTTACACAAACACAGTAAAAGTAGTGACTACTTTGAGTTGAATCAACATACTGTCCATGTTTTAGTTGAACCACATGTCATACACATGTGTGTTTGTGGCCCATTTTAGCTGAAACCATGTGGCCCATTTTATCTTAGGGGTTTAAGGTAAAAGGGGCCACCACAGTTATATCAACAGTTTAAATCCTTTATAGTCTCTAATTTCCAGAGGAACCTGAAATGGCCCCTTTTATCTGATACCACCCTATTGTTTTAGAGAATCCTGCTTTTAAAAGTATGAAAAACATCTTATAGAATATAGATTTGAAAACAAAAGCGATTCCAACTTTTAGGTCGAGTTCTTAATACATTTTCCCATAGAACATTAATTTTATCTGCTCTCCAGTGCCAGCATGTGCAGTTATCAGATGGGCCAGATACTCTTCCTGCATAATTTTGAAAATAGTTCAGCATCAATATGAAAGAGGTTTAAAATCTGGAAACTGGAGACTTTGTAGTCTGGTTTAAATTACATAAATCAAGTAGAGAAAAAAAAAGAAGTTGTTCAGACTTTCTTCTTGCATCTGAGGCACATGTCTCTATATGAGTCAGTGGTTTTTGGTCTTGTTCTCCCCTCGTTTCAGCCACAAAACTTTCCCCCATCTGCTGCCTCAGCTGATTTAAAATGCAACGGGTTTAATGAGACCTAAAAGACGGCAGCCTGAACTATGCATTTAACAACCTTCAATAGATTTCCACCTGAATTTGAACAGTGCAATTCATTTTAATATTTTATTGATGCCTTTTTAAAGTTTTAAATCACCTGGCTTGAGCATTATATATATTTGATGTCTTGTTTTAAGAACAGAAGCATAGACTGTGTTTCAAAGTGACTGATTCCACTTTTAATTGGAGCTTTTCTCTTTCCACTATTTATTTCACAATAGTCTTTTACTGCAGTGACTTGTTTGTTGTTGGATCAGTCAATGAAGGAGAATATGGAGACAAATAGAATAGAATAGATCCTTATTTCTGAAAGAAAACCACTGTTTTTTTCAATGAAGATAACTTTAAACTCATCAGAAACACACTCTATACATCACTAATGTGGTAAATGACTATTCTAGCTGCAAATGTCTGGTTTGGTGCAACAATATCTACATAGGTACATCGCAAAGTTAGAAGAAAATATGTTATTTCTGTTTTAGAACACGTTGATTTATCAGTTTTTCTCTAAATGGTCCTAGTTGAATGTGTCATAATGACAGATGATGATGGTCTGATGTGGATTATGTTGCTGTAGCATGAACTCCTGACTAACCAGGTCTAGATCATGGGGTTCTGCTTAGCTCTAGAGCTCTAGTCCTAGAAAAGACCCAGACATCAGGCTTCATCCATGCTGATATACAGACGGGGGTTAATTAACACTTTAATCACTTTATTTAACCTCTTAAACTCTAAGGTCCCCCCAGGGGGGGACCCTGGAGTTTTAAAGTTTAAATCCTTCTTGTTAAGCCGACTAATAATCACCAATATGTTCATGTAATACACCAAAATGTCGACAAGAAACTCAGCTACAAGTTTATTTTAACCATTATTAGCTTTCAGTATTAGTAATTTTCAACCCAAATAGATGATTTTTTTTTGGGCGGATGCAAATTTTTTCACTTTTTTCCTTCATTCTACCTGGATTTACTTTAACACTGTACATTTTAAATTGATTCTGGGACTTCTACAACTATCCCACAGGTGTTAGCTTTATTTTAAGCCCAAGATCATTCAGAAAACCCCTGTAGTTGTGGAGATATACTACATTAAGTATGGGCATGTAATTTTCGGGAGGTAGACTGATAAATAGGCCTAGAGCTTAAGGGGTTAAGTCCATTACTGCAGAAAAGATGGATGTTTAAGTTGTTAACTATGTTAACTCTCTATTTCTACCATTTAAATGTCCCATATTCTACACTTTCCTGTGTTTTATATGGAATTTTGTTAGTTTCCACTTCTTTTCTCCTCCTCTTTAAATGGCTGTTGGTGGTGACTGTATAGTAGTGACATCACAACTTCACGGAAGTCATGACTGTTTTTTAATCATGGGACAGTATTAATACACTCTCTGCTGTCATATATACAGTAAATATATATATAAGGCTGTAATAAATCTATATTCATTGGAATTAAACCTCGTCTTTTCTCTCTCTCTGGTGTATTTGTGTTGTTAGCCGTTAGCCGTTAGCCGCCCCTCCCCCTCCCT
The DNA here is from genome assembly GCA_030544235.1 of Lepturacanthus savala. Taxonomy (NCBI): domain Eukaryota; kingdom Metazoa; phylum Chordata; class Actinopteri; order Scombriformes; family Trichiuridae; genus Lepturacanthus; species Lepturacanthus savala. The sequence continues at coordinate 2,300,512 of CM060484.1, forward strand.
CAGCCTTCAGCCCATTCATCAGCTTCATCATTCTTCAGCGTTATCAGCCCATCGCTCTGTGCTGAGTCATCAGCCACCACCATCAGTGTCTGGACTCCAGCAGGAGGAGGATTTATCTGCTGCTGCTCAGGGATGAAGCTCCTCCATCACAAAACCTCCTCATGGAATCTAAACACCAGGGACCTGTATCTAAACCACCACGTCACCATCTGTACAACAAACCACTGTTTTCACTCGTCTGAACGCTGGAAACTGACATCCTGAAGAGTCTGTGATGAAGGAATACCTGTACGGACTGTATAGTTGTGACATCACAACTTAACAGAAGCACTGAGGGCTCATTTTAAGAGATTTCCTAAATGTGGAAAATAGAAATTCAAAGCTAATTGGAAAATTGTTGATTCAATGTGGAAAAATGTCATGTAGTTTAATAATAAACTTGATACTAGATGGAATAACTCTCCTAAAAAGGTTTTATATTATAGGTGGATTATATATTTAAAATTTCATCATTTTTTTCAGTTGCATCATGTGACCTTTCGTGTCCAAAAATTGCAAAAAAGTTGTGATTTTTGCAAAAAAAAAAAGAGAAAAGTGGATTTTTAAATAAGAAACCAACATAAACACATAAGGTACATTATAAAACACCATGCTGAATAAAAAGTTAAAGTTACAGTACAGTACTTTCTTATATACTGTATAATTATGTGTTTTTGTATCCTGTAATACTTTCTGGTAAGTCTTAGGGAATAGTACTTTCTATTAATCAGGCAATTATAGATTGAAATTTAATATGTAACGTACATATATAATATATATATATTATATATATATATATATATATATATATATATATATATATATATGCAGAATGCATTGGCCGAATGGAATCAAAGGACCTGAGGGAATCTGTTGTTAATGACTTAGCTTTTATTAGCTTATATTAGCTTATATTAGCTTTTCATTAGCAGAAATATTGGAAGTCCCCCCCGGAGGCGAATCCATAGAGAGAATACTGGGGATGCAGCAGTCTAGTGGTGCCTGTGACCTGTGACCTTTCTATTTAGGTGTAGCTATGGATATGTCATATTTATGATAATGAAAACATATAAGTTAAATAAATGCAAAGATAAAAGGGATTTTCCCTCAAACCTAGTCACATAGCTATTATAATAATTATTGTAGAGCTCACTAGAATTTAAGGATATATAATATGATAAAAGAATACGATAGGAATAGGAATCATATAATTCTGTAATAAGTTACTGCCACTTTACAGCCATTATCTAAAACTACAGGAACAAATCAGAAAAAAACACAACACTGGATTTAATCAACACAAAACCCTGATAAAACCCTGTGATATTGTACAATTCCAACCAGCAATAATAGAAATAAAACCTATTAATTGCAGTTGCATGAATATATATATATATAAAACGTTTCTAGTCATATAATATTAAATATTTTCAGTGTTATTTTATTATGGCGTTGTATAAATCATATAGATCTATTCTTGTGTTATTTCATATTTTCTATATATATATTATATTAAATCCTTTCTATCAATATATTAACTTATAGCTTATATTAATATTCTTGTATAATACTCATAATATAATTCATATAATGTATATATATGTAAATTACTCCCCTACCTGACACCATGTGACCTATTATAATAACCATGTAGTAATAACTAAGGTGTGTGTAGGCATTTACTTCATTTATTTTAATTTTTTACATATTTCTCTGGTGTGTGTGTGTGTGTCTATAGTTTTATAACAGTCTGTATGTGACATGTTGGAGCTTCAATTTCCCTGAGAACCATAAGATCAATAAAGTCGTATCTCAATATAAATCTAAAACCCCTACACACACACACACGTACAGGTCCAGATATGGAACACTATTCTCTT